>CM053769.1:205060051-205121873 GCA_028658325.1 Potorous gilbertii | reverse complement strand
CCCCCCCCCCCACACGCACAAGCACACCCACCCTCAGGCCTTTGCACATTCCTCCCAGCACAGTTGTTAAGGATGGATCTGCTGTCAGTGACGTTCCCTTCCTGGGCTGCCAGAGCTCAAATGCTGGGCCAGGGCCACCTGGAGGCCACTTCCCCATTTCCCCCACCCCCCCAATCCCTTTCTCAAGGCTCTCTTGACTCTGGGATTCCTGAGGCTAAGGCTAGTTCAGGTTTAGCTGGAAGGGGAAAGACAAGGGATTCAGGAATAGGGAGGGAGAAAGATGAGAGATAGAATACTAAGTTTCAGCATTGGCTTTCAAGGCCATCCAGACCAGTGTCCCCTAGACAGAGGCCTCCTGAAGCTGCCCATTTATCCACAGGGACAGGGAACCCAAAGAAGAGAAAGCCAGGGCTTTAAAGGAGAAGAAATAGAAATCAGAGGTGATTGAAGGGAGAAAAAGGGTAAATTAGAGGGGAGGGACTAGAGAAGGTACCCCATGACCCAGTCATGTCCTAGTCTTAGTGATGAACTTTGCCTAGGAGGCCTGCCCCCTATACTATTCTGCAGGCAGTCAGCCAGCCTCTTCTAGACTTAACCAGATTCCTTCCCCCTGCCTAAGTTTTTTTTCTTTCTTGCTTCTTCCTTTCTCCTCTTCATTTAGAATCATAGCATATTAGATTTGAAGGACCTTAGAGATCACCAAACCCACTTCTCTCAGGAAACTGAGGCATCAATGGGGAAGTGACCTGACCAAGGCCACACATCTAGCAGTAGAACCAAGACTGGAATTCAGGTTTCCTGACTTCCAGTCTAGCACTCTGTCTGTTGTACCACACTGTTAACTGCCTGGCCTCTCCACATCTGTTAGTATTTGTTGCTTCCACACAGGATGGGTTCAGTTTAGGCCTAGAGTCCACTTTACAAAGACCTGAAATATACATTTTCCCCATGGCATTACCTAGTCCTCCTACCTTCCTACAAAACCTGTCTCCAACTGTGGCCTAAAAATCCACCATTAGCATTCAGTTCCTTCATTTACTTAGCAATCAGTTTCCTAATTTACTGAGCATACTTTTTTCTTTTGAGGCAACCAGGGTTAAGTGCCTTGCCTGGGTTCACACAGTTAGTAAGTGTCTGAGATCAAATTTGAACTCAGGTCCTCCTGGCTCCAGGGCTGGAGCTCTATCTCTTTTGCCACCTTAGATGCCCCCTGAGTATCCTTTTTTGAAAATGCAAATGTAGTTATAGCTTAGAAATATTGTAGGTTCAACTCCAGACCACTGCAATAAAGTGAATATGGAAATGAAGCTAGTCATACAAATTTTTTTTTGCTTCCTAGGGCATATAAAAAGTTATATTTATATCATACTGTAGTCTATTAAGTGTGCAATAGTGTTATGTCTAAAAAACAATGTACATGCCTTTATTTAAAAATACTTTATTGCTAGAAAATTCTAACCATCATCTGAGCCTTCAACAAGTCATAATTTTTTTTTGCTGGTGGGGAGCCTTTCCTCTGTATTGATACTGCTGACTGACCAGGGTGGTGGTTGCTGAATGTTGGGGTGGCTGTGGCAATCTCTTAAAATAAGACAATAAGCAAGTTTGCCTCATCAATTGACTCTTTCTTTCACTGGAACGTTGAGAGGCCATTGTAGGGTTATTAATTATTCTAATTACAATATTTTTGTGTCTCAGGGAATAGAGAGGCCAGAGGAGAGGGAGAGCTGGAGAGAACCAATGGTAGGTGAAGAAGTCAGAACACATGCATTTATTAAGTTCACCATCTTATATGGGCACAGTTCTTGACCCCCCCCCAAACAATTGCAATAGTAACATCAAAGATCACTGATCACAGATCACCAAAACAGATAAAATAATAATGAAAAAGTTTGAAATATTGTGAGAATTACCAAAATGTGTCACAGAGACGGGATGTGAGCACAAGCTGTTGGAAAAATGGCAGACAGACTTGCTAGACACAGGGCTGCCACACACCTTCAAGTTGTAAGAAATTAAATATCTTTGAAGTTCAATAAAGCAAAGTTCAATAAAACCAGGTATGCCTGTATTCTGAGTAAGGGACACCTAGTAAATCCCTAGTGCCCTCAGCGTTTTGGTTTGGGGGCAGGGGTTAATCTCATCTCTGGTGGGAACTTCTAGGGGACTATAATTTATAGTGTTAGAGAGCTGCCTGGGATGCTGAGAGGTTAAGGGATCTGCCCTGATACCATAGCCAGTATATGTCAGAGAAAAGGTCTTCGTGATTCCAAGGCCAATAGCTATTCACTACTCCAGGTTGCCTCTCAACATCATAAGGAAAATGAATTTATCAGATCACTTTTCTCTCAGACATAAAAAGAACTGAGTATCATGTATGGAATGGGGGTGGGAACCAGTATAGCATGCCCATGCTGAAGGGGAAAAGGGAGTACTAAATGGGTAAGGAAAGAGACAAGAATTAAGTGCTCACTATATGCATTATAAATATTATCTCATTTGCTTCTCATAACAATCTATAAGGTAGGTTATTTATCCCTATTTTACAACTAAGGAAACTGAGGCAGGCAGAGGTTAAGGTCACCCAGGTAGTAAGTGTTTGAAGGTAGATTGGAACTCTGGTCTTTCAGACTCCATGCCCAGCACTCTATCGACTGAGCCACCTAACTGCCTGTAGGCAGGGAGAGAAACAGGTAGGTAGTTATAGGCTGGGGTATAAGAAAACAAATCATGCTTCTGTGTAGGCCAATTTAGTTCAGATTATTGTCACTTACAGGCCAAGAATGTCACTCTCTTTCTTGATTAATGAGAGCTCTACCATTTAATTCACTTCCTCTTCCTGAAACTCAGTTTTCCCATCTGTAATAGAAAGGGGTTTTACTGAAGGACTACCAGAGTCTCTGCAGCTCACCATAGTCTGTGACTCCATGAAGTGATCATTAAAAGGCCATCGTGAAATAGACTATGGTACAGCCCCTCTGTTCACTGAGCTCTCACAATGCTTTGATGTATCTCAAGTTTTGGTCTATCCAAAAAGTCTTTGAATCTGTTCAGGAAAGGGCCCCAAGTAGAGAAGGAAAATGAAGAGATGGGAAGGGGAACTGAGGAGTCAGCAATTACAACATCAATTCCCAGGGGCTCCAAAAGTGCAATTCAACGAAACTCTAAAGAGAATGATGTTGGAAGACAATGCCCTTACACTCACCAAATAGTAATAAATCTAAAGACAATGCCTAGAATTTCTCATGTCTTCTCTAGGCATTCTGAGCTCTTCCCCAATAGAGTTATTCATCTGCCCAGCTTCTCAGGGAGAGAGGGCGGAGGAGGGGGAGGGGTAAAGAGAAAGAGAGAGAAAGGGTCCTGGCCAAGCTCAATCAACGAGACAGTGGGTAACATGATCTCATCAAACATATGGATACATACAAACATATGGGTACATCAAATATACGGTAACATCAAATATATGGGTACTAGAACCCAGGAGTCCTGACTTATAACCCACTGGGTTCTTCCCCTCCACCATCCTTATGTTTGCTTCCATTCTTTCCTTTTGCCCACTTCCTCCAGCCAACTGGCGGATCACTCTTTTAGTCATGTGCCTGTAGGAAGTGGTCTGCCCGCCATGTTGAAACTGTCTCCCGCATCTCCCTCTTAACGAGCCAGGTTAAATACGCAGTAATCAGAGTAATAATACACCTGGTCTGGTTCTCCAGAGAGCTGCCTTTTGTACTGCGACAGGACATTAATAGCAATTATTCTGCTTTGTAATTGGAGCCTTAAATACTAATTCAAACAGCCAGAGGAAAACCAATTAGTGCTAATTTATCTCTATGTGTTTTCAAGAGCTGGTGTCTGTCATACTGTGAAGAAATAGGTTGGTAATTAGTACAGTTGGGTGGTAGATAGAAGTAATTATCAGATTCTTTCATTTTTCTTTTTTAAAAAATGGGTAGGGGGTGGGGAAGGCTAGGATGGTCTCTGGAAGTCTTTGTTCCCTAGAGGTATAAAGGCCCCAACGTTCCCAGTTGTAACTCTCAGCTTTCTCTTCAGGTATTTCCGTGAAATAGTTTTAGCTAGAGTAAAAACAGTTAGAGGCCAAGAAAAAAAAAAGAAAAAACCGGCCAGCTCCAATAAGCATGGTGTAGATAGGGGTAGGGAAGCGGGGTATTTCCTACTCAGCTGGGCAAAGGTTTGGGTCCTTCCAACAGGAAACCCCCAAAAGGTTTATTTTCATGCCTTTTGATACTTGCCCAGTCACCTTTGATGTCCTCTGAGCAACCTGAGGATGACACTTAAGGATGACAGTCGGTAACCTTGAGCTTCGTGGCTTCTCCAAGGATGGGAACTGATGAATCATTTGGCAATTATTTATTAACTCCATAATTGCTTCTAGAATAAAACATAAAGGGAGGCCTTAGAATAGCACTTAGGGTCTTCCACATTCTAGGGCTTTTCCATCTTATTTCATATCATTCCCTTTTCTATAAATCTACTTTCTAATCAAATTCAATTGTTGGCTGTTCCCCAAATTCAGCACACCAGAACTCACCCCCAAGCATCTATAAAAGTTGGAATTCATTCCCTTCTTATTTCTGCCTTTCACGGTCCTTATCTTCCTTACAGTTCAACTCAGGTACCACCTCATGTGCTGCAACTGACTCTCTGCCCAGCTGCTAGCGTCTTCTACCACCTTAAAAACACCTAGAGCTCTTTGTCTGATAGTTCCTTTCTTTCCCCTTCACTCCCCACTCTGTATTATACTTATCTGGGGATTATACTGTATTTATCTCTAGCAAGCATGGAGGGTGTTGTGAATTTTGTAGTGACCTGTGTGTGATATTTGTACTTCTGCCAAGTAACACTCTCAAGAACTTTGAATTTGACTGTGTGACATGGGAGACACTGGCACAGGACCACTCAGCATGGCGTGTCTGCGTCAGAAAAGGTGCTGTGTTCTATGAGCAAAGCATAATTGAGACAGCACAAAGGAAATGTAGGATGCGCAAATTTGGAGTAACCACCCCAAATATTCACACCAACTATCTCTGCCCAATCTGTGGTAGAGCATTCTGAGCTCATATTGGTCTGATCAGTCACAGTCAGACACACTGAAACTTCACTCTATCATGGTAATGTCATTTTGGTCCTCTTGGAGAACGAAGGGCAACAACCAACCAACCAACCAACTACCAAGTGATTGTTGTCTCTGCTCAGATTGTGGGTTGGTCTCCCTCCCAGAAGAGGAACTATCAGGAAAGTGAAGTGCTGTTTAAAATATGTATGTATAACATATATAATATATATTACCCATATGCTTGTATGTACCCACATGTTTGATGAGACAGTGGTACCCATTGTCTCATTAATCGAGTTTGGCCAGCACCCTTCCTCTCTCTGTCTTTTCACCCTTCTTCCTCCTCCACCTAGGTCTCTGATCCTAGTGCCCTCCTCCCAAAGAAGCTGGACGGATGAATAAGTTCTACTGGGGAAGAGCTCTAAATGTCTAGAGAATATATAGAGTATAAAATATAATATATATGTGTGTGTATAATATATGTGTGTGTGTAATATACATATTATATATATATATATATATATATATATATATATATATATATATCTGAAGAGTTTTCAATGTGAAGACAAAGAGGAAAGGAGAAAAAGATTCAACAAAGTAGAAGAGGATCATGACCTATGTTGGGATGCCAGAGAGTTAAAAGAATGTCACCTAGAGAGAAAGATGGGAAGAGAAAACCCACTGGATGCTTGGAGACAGGAATCAACTATGAAACTTTCCCCAAAAGGGAGGGAACCAGTGGCTGTGAAAAGGAAATCTCTGCCATTCAAGGAGAGATGCTGTGGATCCGTGAAGGTGCCTGAGAAGCAGTCACCCAGCAAGGGTCAGAGGAAGAAGAGAGAAATAGTGGTCTTTAATGACTCTTGACGGAGAAGTACCCAAATGGATGACACTCAAGAAGTCTGCTACCATGGCCTATGTTCAAAATGCTAGAGAACCTCCTGAGATTTGTCAAAATGACTATGTGGGCTGTTTTATATGAGCATAAATGGTACCACTCTTTGGAATCTAGAAACCATTGTTAAAGATTGCAAAGCACTGAGTAAGAAACAAGAACCCAAGGACCTTACTTCACTCATCAGAGGTAAGGGCTTTAGAAGAGAAAAGTAGATTTGGGAAGAGAACAGCTGGTGAAGAAAATGGTGTATGAGAAGAGGCTTTCCATTTTTAAGCAGTGGCTTAAATTATAGGAATTAGGGATAAGGCACCCCTAACAATGGCTAGTACAAATCTATTTACCTGGAGTTTTACAAATCTAATGAAAAGTACTTTAAAATGAAAAGGATAAGGGAGGGAGGAAACTATTTAAGCATGTCCAAGTTGGTGACCATAGAGAATGATTGTGTAGGAAGAACAGAAATAGAGACCAAACCCAAGAAGGGAGGCAGTCATAAAACCATAGCCTCAGATGTCTAAGAACAATTGCACAAAATAAGGTCAATAGGAAAGATTAAATAGAGAGCTTAATAGGGACAAATTTGAGTTGATGCGAAACAAAGGGACCTATTGGGATGAGAAGTCAGACAGAAGGGCTGGTGAAGCTCTCAAAAATGAAAGTATAAAGACACAAAGGAAACAGTTCCCGTGAGAAGGAAGAGGAGATGTGGATGCACAGGGAACTCAGAAACTAACTTCCATCACATAGATAGCAACAAGGGTAAGTCTCTGAGGGTGAATGCAAAAAGTATGTCATTGTTCTTTTAAAAGTTGATCAGGAATGAAAACAATACCAGAAAGAATCGAAGCTGGCAAGGAAAGCAATGGACGACAAAAAAGTGGAGTTTTGTAGGTATATTGGCAAAAAGAGGATCACAGGAATAATGAGACCAGTGCTCTATAGAGATGGGATGCTGCAGCAGAGATAAGGAGGCAGCACATTCCAGGGATGGAGAAGAGGAATGGAGAGGCCTGTGTGAGGAATGAAAAGAAGTTTCCCCAGGTCACAGAGTTCATGATGGGGAGTAATGTCCATTGGCAATAGAAAATAGACTAAGGCCAGGATGTACAAGGCTCTGAAAGCTAAGCAGAGCAGTTTACATGTTATCGTACAGGCAACTGGAAACCACTGGAGTTGGCTGAGTAAGGGAGATACCCAGTCATATCTGAACTCAAGAAAAATTGCTTTGGCAGTAGCATATGGGATAAAATGGAGCGATGAGTGATTTGAGGCAGGGGGGACATTAAGTAGCTTTTACAACAATCTAGAGGAAAGGTGATAATGCTCTGCGCTAGGGTCCTCACCGCAGATTTGGCAGCTGATGGGATATGTGGAGTGAAGGAGAATGAAGAGTCCAAAATAATGCTGAGGTCCTGGATTCTGAATGCCTGAGACTAAAAGGATGGTGATATCTTTGACAGCACTGCACAGTACCTAGCACACAGTAGGTGTTGAATTTTGAGTAGCAGAAATAGGAAAGTTTAGAATGGAGGGTTTGGGGGTAGGGAAAGTGGAAGAAAATAAGTTAAGCTTAGGACTATTGGGTTTAAGATGTCTCTGGAACATTAATGTTTAATAGCCAATTGGTGATGTGAAACCAAAGCCCAGGGGTGATACTAGGTTTGAGTACATAGACTTGGGAGTAACCTATATAGAAAAGATAGTTAAATCCATTAGAGCCGATGAGGTTGCTATGAGGGGGAAGGAAGTGAAGGTCTAAGCATTTATATAGCACCTACAATATGCCAGGAACTGTGCTAAGAGCTTCACAAATATTATTTCATTAGATCCTCATAACAAACAACCCTTCAGGATAGGTGATGTTATTATCCTGATTTTACCGTTGAGGAAATTGAGGGAAACAAGTTAAATGACTTTCCCAGGGTCATACAACTAGCAAATGTCAGATTTGACTCCAAGCCAGCACTTTATCCACTAATATGCCACCTCACTGAGAGAATAGATAGAAGGTGGAGAGAAATGAGATTAGAAGTTTGGGGGATACTCACAGTTGGGGGGAAGGGAGGTGATAAATAAATCTGTATGTGTCTACACATATGTGTACATATATACACACATATGTATACGTATATATGTATGTTGTTTATTGGGCCAGCAAAGGAGACTGAGAAGAAGCATTTATACAAAGAGAAGGAGAACCGAGAGAGGAGTGCCATGAAGTCCCAGAGAAGAGAGTCTATCCAGGAAGAGAGTGCCAAATGCAGTGGAAAAGGATAAGGGCCAATAAAAGACCATCAGATCCAGTTGTTTAAGAGATCATAGTCATTTCAGTTTAGTTATAAGATTGGAAGCTAGAGGGCAAGGAGATGAAGAATAAATGAAAGGGCAGTGAGCAGACAGTCTTTTCAAGGAGTTTGGCAAAGAAAATAGAGGAGAGACATAGGATCATAACTTGAAGTCATGATATGGTCTAGTGAGAGTTGTTAAGGCTAGGGAAAAATTGTACCTATTTGAAGACGATAAAGAAGGAATCAGTACCATCTGCTAGAGAAGACGGGAGAAGAGAGCGTCGAGTGAACATTGAGAGGACTTGGTCTTGGCAAGGAACAAGCACCCACCTGCTTTTGATGACTTTGAGGCACCAGTGCCAGATATACAAAAGGAACTGACAAATCTGATTATTGAGCAGTGGGTGAACTTTGAAAGATCATGAAGAACAGGAGAGATGGGGGAGAAGTGCCCCAGGACTGGAGAAGAGCAGTTTTCTCAATTGCATAGAAAGGAAGAAGTCTGGAGTCTGCAAACTATAGACCAATGAGCTTGACTTTGATTCTTGGCAAAATTCCAGAACTGATTATTAAAGAGATGGTTCATGAACACATCCTAAAGGAATTGATGATTACAAATCCGCAGCATAGCTTTATTAAGAGCAAATCATGTAAGACTAACAATATCTCCTTCTCGAACAAAGTTCCTGAATTGATGACTCAGGGGAGAGCTATTTTATCAGAATTTTAGCTAAGGATTTGATGTTCTCTCATGCTGTTCTTATGGAAAAGATGGAAAGGTGTAGACCAGACAATAGTCAAATTAGTTGGATTCTGAATTATTTGAACAACTAAACCCACAGAATGACACAAAGCTGGGAGAGATAGGAAGCACACTGATATTGACAGGCTAAAATTCTTCTGAGTCAAAAAAAATAGGAAATTTGACAGGAATTAACATAGTTTATACCTGTGCATTCTAAAATTGACTTCACAAACACAAGATGGGACGAGACATGACTAGACAGCACCTCATCTGAAAAAGATCTTGGGGTTTTTGTGAACTGTAAGCTCACTATGACAGCCAAGAAACCTACAACAGTCTTAGGCATTGTTAAAATAGGCACCAGTCCATCTAAAAGATGTTCAGATCCAGAAAGGTAACAGTCACTGTGTGCTGCCCACTTCTGCAGTATCATGCTCAGCTTTGAGTACCACATCTGAGGAAGGGTAGCGATAAACCAGAGAAGACTATGAGGAAGACCACCAAGATGGGGAAACCCCTGCAAGGATGGAGTGAAGGAATGGGAGATGTTTAGCCTGGACAGAAGACACAAGCGAGACAGAACTATCTGCAAGTCTGTGAAGGACAGTCACATGGAAGAAGGATCAGGCGTGTTCTGTGTGACCTCAGAGCAATGTGGGGAAGCCACAAGGAACTCAGTATGGGATGGATGTCTAACAGATAACTTTTAACAACTGGTACCATCCAACATAGCCTGTGCTGCCTGGGGAGATAATGGCTTCTCTCTCAATGAAGATCTTCAGGTCAAGGCTGGATGATCATTTGCTAGGATGTGTTACAGAGGAGCCTCTTGTTCAGGTACATGTTGGCTTAGAGGGTAACCAAATTCCCTTCCAAATCTGAAACTTGGGGTTTGGGCCCAGAAAGAAGGGAGAACTACCAATAAGACAGATTAGGTTGGGAGGTTCTATTCCAAGTACAGAGAGAACAAAGGCATGAAGAAAGGAGGATTAGATGGGAATGGGGGTGATTAATAGGGCAGTGCAGCTGAAACACGGATTGCATGAAGGGAAAATAAGACTGGAGGCTGGAAGGGGAGTGGGCATCACTGGAGCCTCACTTTGAACTGAATCAGAGAAAAGTGGGAAGACCCAGTAGAATGACTTATGCTATAACATAAAATAACAAATCATTTTTAAAGACTCTCTAATCAACACAGTGATCAACCATCATTCCAAAGGACTGATGATTTAGAATCTTGCCCAGCTCCTGACAGAGAGGTGGTAGACTAAATATGCAGAGTGAAAAATGTATTTTTGGACATGGCCAGTGTGGGAATGTGCTTTTCCCTGACCTTGCGTATTTGTTGCAGGGTTTTCCCTCACCTCCCCCAATGGTGGTAAGGGATTGGAGGCAGAAGGAAGAGAGTTAATGAAGATGCTTGTTAATTGAAAAAAGTAGTTTAGAGATAAACTGTAGAGGGCTATGAATACCAAGATAAGGACGTTATTCTTTATACCATGCCATGGGGTTAATAGCAGGATTTGAGGTATACTTCTAGGACTTAAGGTTCTTGAGAGGGAACTCCAGATACATCCTAGGATCCCACCTCATTTTTGGACACCACCACAAGAAATGTAATTCACCAGACACACCACATCTATCTTTGAAAATATAGATACTTACAAGAGCTTCTTAGTTGAATCCTATGAAGAATAGGGGAAAATGAAGCAGGATGTGGAGTCATATGGTCAAGTCCCAGACAAGAGGCTGTTACGTTGATATTGTGGTTATAGGAAGTTAGGTGGTATTATGGCTAGAGCGGTGGGCCTGGTATCAGAAAGACCTGAGTTCAAATCCTAGCTGTGTGACCACTGAAAAATCACTTAATTTCTGCTTGCCTCGGGTTTCCCATCTGCGAGATGGAGATAACAAGAGCACCTACCTCCCAGGGCTGTTGTAAGGATAAGTGAGGTAATGATTGTAAAGCATTTAGCATAGTACCTAGCGCATTGCGAGATCTATATAAATGTTTGCTGTCATTGTCGTTGTTGTTGATGTAAAGGAGGACTGTAACGTCATGGGGGAGGGGGAGGGCAGTCTCTTAGTTTTCAAAGGAGTTTAGTGTTTAAGGGGCAGGAATGGTATTGGAATATGTAGTCCCCACCCCAGATGATTGCCACTTGTACTCCCACCAGGGAGAAATCAGTTCTTCATTCTTCAAACTACTACAGATTCTGCCTATCCGTACTCATTCAGTCTACTTCCTAGACACTGCTGTGTCCCAGTCTGGGAAAGCAGAACTAGCCTGGGCCAGGACAAAAGTATTCATTGGAGAACTATTTCCTTTGGCTTCTAAAATCAAAACCTGTCGTCTGTCTGCTTGTGACATAGCAAGGCAGGTAAAATGGATGGTATCTTGTTGACTTTGAACGTGCCAGGAATATGTTGGCCAAGAGACCCTAGTGGTCGGCTGTAGGTCAGTACTCAGTCCCTCAGAAGATTCGCATAACATTAACTTTCTTGGCTGAAGTCCTCTCACTTGCTCCCACCATCCTCCTCCACTCCTACATCCCTTTTCCCATGAGCTGGCCTTCCACCAAACTAGACAACTGTGGACTGGTACATAGACTCTCATGGGAATCACTGGGGAAGGAATATACCAGGAATAGTGACATGAAGGATAGTCCTAGGAACCCCCATGGTCAAGAAAGTACCGAAGAACTCCTTGGGAAACCTCACTTGGGGCTCCCCCTAGGTGCCAGCCAAGAAGCACATCACAGCCCTTTATACTTTTACTGGTCCCCATCACACTACTTTGCCAAGAAGAATGAGAAAACTTGAGGAAAGCCTTCACTACCTAGCTTAACATTGCTTGTACTGTAATGCATCATTAGCCCCTGCTGACCTCTATTAAGATATACAAGATAGGATCTCAATAGAGGTCAGAAGCGGGTGACAGAGGAGATCAGAGGTCTAGTGGGGATCCCGAATTTCCTAATGGCCCTTAATGTTAACAATCTGTCCTCATCATCAGGACTCTGCTCACCTAAGGTCCAGAAGTTATGTGAGAGCCTTGAAAGGGGATTGTAAAAAAATAACTGAATATGTGCCTATCACACCTTCCAAGCTTCATTTAACCTTTCTGGGCCAAGTTTTCTGATCCTTAAAATGCACAGGTGGGTTTGCATGATCTCCAAAGAACCTTCCATAAATCTCATGAAAAATGCAAAATAAAACCCTTCCTGGATAGACTCTGTTCACCTGACTAGTATTTTTTGGCAGATGGATTGAGAAGAGGAAGATCAAAATAAGTCATTTGTGTAGTGCTTACAACTTCTACGTGTACTCACCAGCTAAGTGCCCATCCCCCCAGGGTACAGATAAGGCCAGCCTTGTGGTTGGGCAGTCATCTGCTTGGGGTAAGGGAAAATCCCCTGCCCAAAAATACTCTCCCACAACTACCCTATTAGGAATAATTCAAATTTCACCAATATTCTCTTTTCCCCAGGGTCCTTTTTAAAATTCCTTGGAAGTTAGCACAGAAAGTCACTGGCAACTTAGGGACAGTTAGTGTATTTTGGGAACATTCTCCTTTCTTCTCTAAACCCTAGCTCCATCTCCATGCTTTCTGCAGGTAACCCTGATTTCTACTTTAATGACAACAAAGAGGCCATCCTTGGTGAACTCACCAGAACTTTAGAGTTAAAAGAGCCTAAATGACCACCTAGACTGTGTAAAGTATCCCCACTGTGATATCCCTGAAAAGTGACTGTCCAGCCTCTGCCCAAAGACCTTCCAGCATGGGAAACCCACCTTCTCTGGAAGCAGCCCGGTCCATTTTGGGGACACTCCAGTCATTAGGAAGACTGCTCACATTCCAACTCCATCGGCACCTTCTACACACTGCTCCTGGTTCTACCCTCTGGGGCCAAACAGAACAAACTAGACCCCTCCCCTATATGATGACCTTTCACATACTTGGAGAAAGCAGTCATGTCTTCCCTGAGTTTCCTCTTCTTCAGATTAAACGTTCCCAATTCCTTTAGATTTTTTGCTCAAAAATCAAGTTTTAAGCCCAATTCACTCTGGAGCTCAAAGATTGGACCACAGGTCCCCACCCTCCTAACATAGAGTGAATATAAATACTAAATAGTAACTGCTTCTCTTTTACCCAGGAACCCTGAGGGTCTTTCCCTCCCAGTTTGTTTTTTTTTTTTCATTAAAAGGATCATCCCTTTAAAGAAGTCTATTCATTGAATGGGTGTATCTCACTCAAAATGAGAATCTGGTAAGACCTTAGACTTCAAGAGCCAGCCATCTCCAGTCATCCTGATGAAGGCCATTGAACCCAGATGGCTCTGGAGGAGAAAGCGAGGCTGGTATCCTTGCACAGTTCTTCCCCACTCAAATCAAAGTCAACTGCAAGTCATGTCATCATTTCCCTGATGTCATGTCCTCTTTAAAAATTAAGGACAAATACAAAATGTTCCAGGGACTCCCAGACTTTCATCCTACGTTTCTTGTGAATACTGCCAAGATAATCCAGGTCCTCCTTCAGTTGTAGTGTCCAGAACCAAACACACTAATCCAGATGAGCTCTGACTAGGGCAGAAGATACAAGAACAGTCACCTCCCTGTTCTTGGCATCTGTGCATCTCTCAATGCAACCCATGATCTTGTTGTTGATGCTGCAAACAAATGAATCACATGTAGCTTGTAGTCCACTAAAGTCATCAGGTCTTTTTCAGAACAACTGCTTTCTAACTATATCTCCCCCATCTTGCACTTAAGAATTCGATTTTTTTTTTTTTACTCCAGCATAAGACTGTAAATGTATACCTATTGAATTTCATTTTATTAGATTCAACCTAATGATCTAGCTTGTCAAAATCCTTTTATATCTGGAGTCTGTTGTCTAGTAAGTTGGCTATACCTCCAGTCTTTGTACCATCTGCAAATTTAATGAGGATGCCAGCTATTCCTTTATTCAAGTCATTGATAAAAAAGTTAAACCACACAAGGCCAAATACAGATCCCTGGGGCACTCCCCTGCAGACCTCCTGCCACAATGACATTGAACAGATAAGAATTTTTCTTTGAGTCCATCCAACAAATTTTGAATACATCTTGCATTATCCATTCCCCTCTTGTTGTAATTGTTCAGTCATTTCAGTCTTATCTAATTTTTCATGATCCCATTTGGGGTTTTCTTAGCAGAGACACTGAAGTGGTTTGCCATTTCTTTCTCCAGCTCATATTATACATGAGGAAATTGAGGAAAAGGGTTAAGTGACTTCCCATGGTAACACAGCTAGTAAGGGTCTGAGGCCAGATTTGAACTCAGGTCTTCCTAACTCTAGGCCTGGCACTCTATCCCCTGGGCCACCTACCTGCCCATCCAATCCCTATTTTTCTCCACAAGAATAGCATAAGATACTTTATATATTTTTTAAAAATTGCTAAAAGCTAGATAAACTGTATTCACAGCTTTCTCTAATAGCCTCTACTACTTTAGTGATCCTGTCCCCCAAAAAGAAATATGGTTAGTCTGGCATAATCTGTTCTTGATGAAGCCAGCTTCATCACCCTTCTAGATGTTCACTAGCCATCTCTTCAATGATCACTTCTAGAATTTTCCCAGAAGTTAAAAGTCAATTGATCTATAGTTTTAAGGATGGTTCTCTTCCCTTTTTTGAAAATTGGGACATTTCCCCAAGTCACATGGTGCTCTGTGATACCTCTCCCATTTTCCATGATCTTTCATATGCCGTTGCCAGTGACTCAGCCCTCGTATCTCCCAGCCCTTTCAATACCTGAGAATGTGCCTTATCTGGGAAAGCTAGGTACTATCTTATTATCTCCTGATTTATCAAGGGCATCAACTTCCTGGTTGTCATTTTGGTTCTGTCATTTCCTTGTACAAAGGACATTCATTCTCCTTAGTAGAGAAAACACAAGCAGAAGATTCTGTCTTCTCTATATTGTCAGTTATCATCATCCCATGCACCCCAAGCCAAAGTTTTATCCATCCTTTCAGCTGTCTTTTTTCTTCATTTTTTTGTTGTTTCTAGGTTCCCTCACCAGCCTCAATTCAGCCTGAACTTTAGTGCTCTTGACACAACTTTTACAGGACTCTATAAGGCTCCTACCTTCATCCACTGTTGCCAGGAATTGCTTCTATCTTACGTACATTTCATTTTAAAAATCTAAGCTGATTGGTGAGTTCCTTGTGCACCCACATCCATGTCTTTAGACAAATCCCATTTTTCCTCTTTGCTGAAATTATTTCCTTTGTGTCCAAAATTTCATCGTGAGCATCTCCATCCCTCCAAAGCAGATTTCCTCTTTCACATTTTAATCCATAAGATCCCTCATCTCCTCTACTCCACCCTCAAAATGACCCTGCTCTAGGCTCAGAAAATGAGATGGTCTTTCTTTTGGCCAAAGCTAATCTTTCTCCATGTGCCATTGAGTCTATGTCTTCCTATCTTCTTAAACAGCTTGACAAGTCAAACATTCCCTCTCTTTCCATCCTTCAGTATCTCCCTATCAACCTCCCAAGCTCCTTTCCTAAGGTCTACAAATATGCTCATCATGTTCTCTGTACTTAGAAATCCTTCTTTTGACCTTTTCACGCCCTCAAGCTATCATCCTTTTTTCTTCTCTTTTTAAATACCTAGAAAAAGTAGTCTATATTCATTGCCTTAACTTCCTCACCATCTATTCATTCCTCAATCCCTTACAGTCTGACTTCTGACTCTCCCAAGGTAAAATGATCCCTCAGAGATAATCAGTGTCCTCTTAATTTCTAAATCCAATGGTCTCTCTTTTTTTAGTACTCAACCTCCTTGACTTTCAGTATCATTGGACACTGCTGACGAACACTTGTTATTAGATACTCTCTCCTTCAACTTCATTGATGCTGATATCTTCTAGTTCTTTTCCTATTCGTCTAAACATTCTTTTTTGCGGGGGAGAGGGTCCTTGATCCTTATTTCATCCAAAGCATGGGTGCTCCCCAAGGTTCTGTCAAAGGCCCTCTTCTCTTTTCTTTGTAAATACTCTCTCTTTTCTGTGATCTTAATGTGTTCCCATAGGTTCAATTACTACCTTTATTGGAATGGCTCTCAAATCTGTTTATCCAGTTCCAATCTCCCATTTGAACTCCACATCTCCAGCTGCCCGCTGAACATCTCTATCTGTATGTCCTACTGGTACCACAAACTCAACATGTCCAAAATTTGACTCATCTTCCGCTACCCCAAATCCCAAATCAGACACTCCTCCCAACTTCCTCATTTCCGTTGAAGTAAACCCTTGCTGCCAGTTACTTAGGCTTGGAAATGTCTCATTTTCAACTCCTCTCACTTACACTCCCCACCCACCCAGTCAACTACCAAGTACTGTCAATTCTTTCCATTTCCTCAAATCTCTCCTCTGTGTCCCTTTCTCTGCATTCATATAGCCTCTACCCAGGTTCAGACTGTTATCACCTTTCACCCAGACTATTGGAATAGACTCCTAATGTCTTCCTACTTTCAGTCTCTCCAATAACACATTCTTTGTATAGCTGCTTGGGTCACCTTTCTAATTCACGTTGTTGATCATGTCACTCCCCTGCTCAAAAACCATCACTAGCTCCCTGATGCCTCAAGGATAAAACAAAACAGACTCCTCAGCTTGCCTCTAGAAGTCCAGATGCAGAGTCTATGCCTTGGTAACCCTATTTCTCACAGTCCTCTTCACACACTCTGCTGCCTAGTCAAACTGCACTACTAACTAGTCAAGTCAGAAATTCCATCTCACATCCCTACTACCATGCCTGCATTGAAGCAAGCAGTCTTTCCTGCTTGGGATGCCCTCTTTCTTCATTTTCTGCCTTTCACAATCCTTCTTTTCTTTAGAGGCTCAGCTCAAGAGCCACCTCATCTATAAAACTTTCCCCATGTTCCCCTAACGCTCCTGCTCCTGACAAAAGTGTTTTCCCCCTCCTAGATAAGTTCATCTGCACGTTTCCTTTGCTCCCATCATTCCTACCTATTAAACTTATGCTGCCTGATATAAACTGCTTGAGGTCAGGGATTTAGTCTTGTTTTCAGTTTTGTCTCCCCAGCCCCATGTAGTAAGACTTTAGAGATATTTGCTGAATTGAAGCAATTTCTGTTCAACTAGTGCCTTCTTCCCTGAAGGCATAAGGCCTGCAATTGGCCTTGCCCAGTTCCAAAGTTAACCAGATAGGGCTTCTCAAAGGCTAGTCATTCTTCTCAAGGCCTATCAAAGGCTGATTTCCCAGTGTCAGACATTAGGAATACTGCCATCAAAATAGTTTTCCTGCCATGGAGCTAGTATGACTTTGAATGAAGACAATACAAATACTTGCTGGGATGAATGCTCTTTGCCATTTGACATTTCACCTCAGCATTGCATATATACGTGTGTGCATGTCTGTATATGCAAAATATATACATATTTTGTATGTGTGTATATATAACATATAAATGTATATTATGTATATATGTACACACTCATATAAATATCTCTTTCCCTGAGGGTGATAGAGCTCAGCCAACTAGGAATTCAGAATGATCCAATGGAATTCATTATCAGGGAATATCTTTGGGATGCAGAATGGAGATTATATATCCAAGACCCAACCTAGTTAATAAGAGATTGCACAACTCCCAGGAGCACATGAGGTTTTCTCTGTACATGTATTTTTTTCTAAATTAAAGAAGGTGTGTGCATGTGTGCATGTGTGTATGTGTGTGTGTATGCATTCCCCGTTTCTGCCAATTAAATTGTGATTTTTTTTTTTAGACAACAAGCAAACTCTACTGGGTGGGGGACAATCATTTGTTACAGTGGGGAGAGATAGAGAGGATTGGGGTTTGGCATGGAAGGGGGGAACAGTAAGAGGACTAGAATCTGCCAGGAGCTGCAGTAGATGCAAAACTATGCCTTAGGCATAATATATCAAAGAAAATATAATGCATCCAGCTTAAAACTAATGATTGCCATATAATTAGATGAGAAGCATTGTGCTATAAATGTGTATTCTTTAGCGTGCTGTGATTTTACTGTAAAAAAAAAAGAGAGAGAGAGCGAGCAAGAGAGAAGGAGACAGAAAAACACAGAGCCCAGCAACATACTATAAAAAGAACCCTCTGTTGACTTCTCTGCTGTTTAGTATTCCTTAGCTGTTCTCCCCTGGGAGTGTGTAATTAGTGCTTTATGAAGAGTACATTTAAAGCAGTTTAATATTCACCTCATTCAATCTGAAACAATGTGATCCGTGCTTAGACAAATCAGTGCTCCTTGCTGACATAATCTGTCAGAACATTACCTCTGAAAAGACCTTTCAAGAGGTTTGGATGTTAATTAGTTGTCTATCATGTATAAACAGAGCAGTGAGCAGAAGGGGCTCCGACAGGCCAGAGGGATATGTTGGGGAATGCATTTTGTACGAATGCTTCTTGCTGGGGGATCTTTTCATTTTCCCTCCCTCCCCCCAACCTTTTCTCTACATCGTGTCAAGCAACCACACAGAGTTGGGCCCGGTCTGGGCAGTGAAGGAGCTTTCTGGATGACTGAGCATGGAACTGTTGGACTGCAGAGCGGGGGGACTCTGAAAGCTGTAGGTCCTCTCTCTCTTTCTCTCTCTCTCTCTCTCTGTCTCTCTCTTACACACACACACACACACACACGCACATGCACACACACAAATACACACATACACAAACTTGACCACCATTACCAAAGCTTTGGTGACCCCCTGACTAAGGTCTTTGTTGCAGTTCTTGTGCATCTTCAATTCAACTAATGTTGACCAAGAGCATCTATTTGTATATGGAACCATGCTAGGCACTACAGACATAAAAATTAAAACATTTGATGATGGTTGGCAGAGTCAAGGCTGTCAAAGTCTCTGGTTTGATGTGTCCTAGAACCTCCTAACTTTCCCAACAAGGACACAATGAAGATGGGTCATGAACACTGATACTCTTTGTTTCTTTGAGCTAAATGAGGCTTACCACCATTGCAGAGGAAGATTAGCAATTCACGTATACATATACACATGTACACACAAATCTACCTGCCTCCAATTTCCCATAATATCCCAGAGAGACAGAGAGATAGCTGTATAAAATCATTGGACTAAAGGGCAGAACTAGGAACAATAGATGCAAGATAAAAGGTGCAGAAAGGCATATTTGGACCCCATGTAGGGAAAACTTTCTAACAGAGCTGCCCCAAAGTGGTATGAGCTGTTGCTTTTGTAGATAGTATATAGAAGACTTTTACTAGAGATTAGACTTGCCACATGTTGGGCATGTTCTAGAGAGGATTTCTTTACAAAAACAGATTAGTCTATAGGTCTTCTGAGTTCTCTTCCATCTCCAAGAATTGAGATTCTGCAAAACACCCCCACGCCCCTATCCCTTACCTTCATCATGGCAGACCTCCAAACCATAGCCCACAATTACAAAAGTCAAATCTATTCTTTAAGATCTTCAGGAGGTTAAAAGGATTTTTTTTTCTTTTTTACCTTCTTAGGATGGTAGCTTTTAAAAGGCTACGTGACACATTAAAGAGACTGGAAAAAAAAAAAGGACTCATCCCCTGGTCTTACTAAAACTATGATTCCAATATCACAGGATTAATGTATGCTAAAGAAGGGACCTTAGAAATCAGTCAGTTAGAATTTATTAAGCACCTACTTGTTCTAGGCACTGAGGATACAAAGAAAGACAAAGGCAATCTTTGCTCTGAAAGAGTTCAAATTCTATGACTGTACATAGAGGTAATGTATATACAAGATACCTCCAGAGTATACAGAGGCAATCTGAAAGGGGAAGGATTAATTAGCAGCAGGAGGAACCCAGAAAGACCTCCTGAGGAAAGCGGAATGAGAACTGAGTCTTGAATAAAACTAGGGAATCTAGGAGGTAGAGATGAAGGAGGCAAAGCACTTCAGGTATGAGAGAAAAGTAAAAATGCATGGGGACAGGAGATGAAAGACTGTGTTTATGTCCAATCTAGTGTGAAAGAGGGAATAAGTGGCAGAGCCAGGCTTGAACCAAAATCCTTAGACTCCAGGCAGCTAGGTGGCACCATATTGGATAGAGTGAAGGGCCTGGAGTCAGAAAGACTTAACTTCATGAGTTCAAATCCAGCCTCAGATACTTACTAGCTGTGTGGCCCTGGGCAAGTCACTTAACCCTGTTTGCCTCAGTTTCTTCATCTGTAATATGGACTGGAGAAGGAAATGGTAAACTACTCCAGTATCTTAGCCAAGAAAATCCCAAATGGGGTCACCGAGAGTCAGATGCAACAGAAACAAATGTACTTTGGACTCCAGATATTTCCACTTTATTACTCTGTCTCCATCATCTAACTCAAATCCCTTATTTCACAGATGAAAAGGCCAAGAGGTAGAGATGTGGCCCTAAAGGCCAGTCTCCTGGTTGAGTTCCCATTTGCCTGGTGTCTCCTTCCTGGGCCTTCAGGCACCTTTTCCTCCACTTGTAGGCACACATCCTAGATCCTTGACCTCTCCTTGGGGCCATCATTAAAGTCCTTTCCTATTTGCTCTTTAAGTGTGCTCAAGCCAAGAAGCTTTCCCCCTTTTGGTCATTCTGGATTTTGAGCTTCACATAATCTAATAGTCCTTAGAATGAAGTCCCCCCAGGTCTGCATTTCAAGCTCCCCAGCATAGGCTTTTCTATCCTGCCAAGAAGTAATGAATTTTCTCAGACTCTTCTTCCTATGTCCACCAAAAAAGGTCCAGAATATAAAATCATTTCCAGCTAGGAGATCCTTAGCAAACTGAAGCACTGATCAGAGACCAGCTATTGGGGAAGGAAATTGATCATTGGAATCCTATGGTTCCATCCTATTTTTAGACCATTCCTTACCTTGATCCAAACCTCCTGGGAAAACCTTATCCTCTTTGAATTTCCTCTTGGAGGAGGAAATCACAACTGAAAGAACATAGATTTCTCCCTCCTGATGAGGATTGTCCTCCCTACTCTATCCAAGGTCTCTTCCAACCCTGCAGATTCAGCAACACCAGATCCTCCTAAATCACAACCAGTGCTGGTGATGAGTTCTCCTTTCACATGCCCCATCCCAGCTCCTGGGCTAACTCCCTGCTTATTCTGAGGGACCAGAGACAGCTTCCTGTTTTCTACCTCTCCAGCCCCAGCCTTTATCTTTGAGGCCCCTCCAACTCTGTCTCAGTTACTCGGTCTCAGCTGGGCAGCTCCTCCCCTTCAGGGACTGCAGTAATATCAGGTAGGCTGGGTGGAAGCAGGTCAAGTGCTCTTTCCCATTACTTTTCTCCAAAGATTATTAGCAAGTATCCCTCCCTCCCCCTGTCTCTCTACCCGCCCCGTCCTCTCCTGGGAGTGATTAGAAATAACCCAATGCTCTTGGCCAGCTGAGCACAGACAGACCTGCTTCAAGTCCCAGGCTGGCAAGACCTTGGGCACAGCAGAGCAGCATCCCTTGGCAAGTAAGCCAGAACATCACAGCATGATTGATTTAGAGACCTTAGAGGCTACCGAATCTAACCCCTTCATTTTACAGTGAGGAAACTGAGGCACAGAGATATGTCCAGGCTCAAACAGATAATTGTAAAGACAGGACTAGAGCCTATATCCTCTAACCATAAATCCTAGGGCAACTCTTTCTGATGGATCGCAGTGTTTTAGGTGTCTCTGCCTCCCTTTCATCTGCAGCTGCATTGTCCAGTATACCCCCAAGAGTAGAGTCATTTGTCCAAAGGTGGCATTGAGTTAGGGATAATGGGGAACTTCTACATCTCACCTGGCCCAGGGACCTTCCCTCACTGGGTGGAATGGAGCCCAGGGATAATCATACTATGTAATAATAATCAACATACAGCACCTACTATGTGCCAAGCACTTCACAAATATTATTTTGTTCTTATTTTCATAACAACCCTGGGAAGTAGGTGCTATTATCCCCATTTTACAGGTGAAGAAACTGAGACAAACAGATATAAAGTGATTTGCCCAAGTGTCTGAGGTGGGATCTTAATTGGAATGTTCCTGGCTCCAGGCCCAGAACTGTGCCACCTATATCTCCAAAAACAAAATGGGAATAAGGGAGGGAGGGATGAAGGAAGGAAGGAAGGAAGGAAAGGAAGGAGGGAGAAAGGGAGGGAGGGAGGAAGGAATGAAAAGCCATAAGGTTATATCATCAATACAAAGAGCGCTTAGAAGAGTAAAAGAAATTGGATGTAGTGGAGACATCACAAAAAAAAATAACTGAGAGCTTCTGTAGAGTACTGAATTTTAGATTCAGAGGACTTTGGTTTCAGTCCTTTACATCTTTCTCTTGCGACCTTCGGCAAAGCCCTAAATCTCTTTGAGCCTCAGTTTCCTCTTCTGTAAAATGAGAGGGGTGGGTTAGCTGACCTCCAAGGTCCCTTCTTTGAGTCAGGAAGGGGAGCCCTCTCTCCACCAGCCCTAGGTGATGTACCTACACCTCTGGCTTAATGCAGGGGATCCTGGGTCTTAGGTTGTAGTTTGTAGTCATCCAGGAAGGAAGACTGGGACCTCATCTGTTAGCTTCCTCTCAGAACGGTGCAGCCTTGTGGTCTGGGGATCTGGGAGACTCACAGTCTGGGTCATGCCCATGGCTGTGGTGATGCTGCTGGTGGCATTGGTAGACCTGTAGCTTTGGTCCTGGCTTGTGGGGAGAGTGAGAGGGTGGGGCCCAGGCCAGGGAAGAAGCTGTGAAATCTGTCCAGCAGAGGGTGTGAGAATCACCTACAAACCTAGCCATGGTCCCCTTAGCAGCTGAGCAGATATGCGCTGAATCTGTTCTAATCAGTCACTGGCTTTGACAGGGAGTAGATTGCCAGGTTACATAATAGCCTCTCTCTGCAGTGCCCTGCTAGGTGAGGGGAACCATTCAGAGCTATCCCTCTCTCTGGGGCCTAGGGTCTCTGAGAAGCGAGGCAAGGGACTTGGACCTTGGGGCTGCCCCTGCTCACCTGGGACCCAGTCCGACAGCAAACATACCTCCTTTCCCCAATTTCTCCAGCCCTGCATGACAACCCCATGGCCAGAAGGAGGCACCAACCCCATGTCTCCTGTTCAACTCCCCCACTCTTCAGTCAACTGGGTGTCGATTCCCCAGAATAGCTCATGGCCTTGAGATCCAGCATTTGGAGACTTTTGTAGTGGAGACACACCGCCAAAGGGCTGAGGAGGTCTTCTCACTGAGCTTTCCCTCCCTCAATCCAGGGTCACATTTTCTATGCCTTACTCAAAGGCAAAGGTAATTGAGTGGTGCTTTGGTACAAGGTCCTCTGCTAGTCACAGGGAGGATTCTAAGAAGTGGTTGACCCAGGACCAGAGCCCCAGTTTGGAATTACTTTGTGCTTTTCTGCCAGAGAACTCAACCCACTTTCAAAGAGGATCTCTCAGCAACTGGCTCTGTTTTCTTTTCTGGGCATCAAGAGCCACTCTTGTGGTTAACACTAGGGCAAGGTGAAAGTGGCCCTGCAGAGACAAGCTCAGCATAGGCTAACCCACCATGCCAAGTTCGTCTCTTGATTTGCTTATCCCCTTGCACAATGAGGGCAAGAATCAGAAATGTCTTGTAATATTAATGATGTATTTCGGTAGTGATGATGGTGGCCATGGTGATGATGGTGGTAGTGATGGAGACAATGGATGATCTAACAGCCTTGATTTGACCCCATTCTACAAAAAAGTCATTCTATCTTATGACCTGAATGGCATGTGTACAGCTCACCACAAAAAACAATCTCAGAGAGGCAATTCTCAAGAGTCACTCAGGTTGTCCTTTTGCCTCTCACGAGGATGATGCCACTTCACATGATCGCTGGGTCAAGAGACTTCTCTTCAATGACAGTATCTTCCTACTTTGCCTGCTGACTTAAGTAGGATCTGAGGTCTACTAGAAAAGTCCTCCAGCCCTGACCCCAACAGGGATAGTGGCGATAGCAACTGCCACTTCCACAACTACTAGCAGGATCCTCACTACCGGTTGGTCCATAGGGACCACACAATGGTTATGATCATGTTTAGAGTTGTAGCCAAGGCACTGGTGATAGTGATGAAATTGGTGATAGGACTGAGCAGAAACAGGACCAGAGAATATATAATGATAGGGATAATGATAGGGATGACTGGTGGTGGCGGTGGAAGTGAGAGTGTAGCAAATACATCTTCCACTAGTCTGCAAAAGTCTGTTAAAATTTTGGACAGTCCCTCCAATGAGACCACTCTGCCTTGATCACTGTCAGAGAGGTGACAGTATATAACTTATATGTTAGTAAATATAGAATATAAAATAGGATTACTTAGGCAAGGAAAATTACCTAAGTTCCACATTCAGAGACATAACTAGGAATTTCTTTCCACCAGGGTCAAAAACACATGGAGGGAGAGGGGCTGCTGGAGAGATGTCATAGAGGACAGTCACCATGGCAAGGGGAAGGAGTTACAGCAGCAATATAGAAGATGGCACAAGGGAGGATTAATTCGCATCTGGAGAGGGGTAGCCCATCCTCAAGATGGTCCAGCACCTAGCACTGGGGAATATGAGAGAAAGTAGAACCTAGGAGAGGAACACTATCGCAGTGGGACCCAGATTAGTGACCCAGGGAGAGATGCAGGAGCTGGATCATGCCCGCGTAATGGAAGCCAGGAAAAAAGGGAGAAAAGCAGCAGTGATCGTATTTCTTCCGGAAAGAAATAATGTTGATACCCACACCCTGCAGAGCCCTGGTCACTCTATTACAGGGTTATCTGTCCCAGTGGAGTCAAATACAAATGGGGACACTAAGCCATACATGAAGGATCCTTGTGGGCTGCACATTGACTTTAAAAGCCACATATTAACATTAACTTATTCATTTATTTTATTAAATATTTCCCAATTACATTTTAATCTAGTTTAGTGTGTTTGACACTTTTGATCCAAGGATATGAGATTAATTTTACTTGGCCTTACAAGTAGATGGAATATAAGTAGACATGTCAAAGAGATGGATTTTTACCAGTTCAAGGAAAAACTAAATATTAGAGCTCTTCCAAAGTGGAATGGGTTTACTCCAGAAGTAAGGAACTCCTTGGCAATGATAGTACTTTAGTGGAGCCTGAATAACATCTTGTCAGACATATTTAAAAGGAGATTTGTAATTAGTAGGGATTAAAATGGAAGATTTGTGAGATCTCCTCTAATTCGGGATTCCATTATCTTGCCTAATCCAAGTGGGGGTGGGGGTGGGGGTGGTGTGAGCAACCAGCTCACAACCAGACCCATCCCAAAATGGAGAAATTGTCTCAGTCTGCCTTAAAGCCCTAACCAAGTTTTAAACCCAATGCCTGCCATGCCCTCCTCACCACCACCACCACCACCCCTGACCTACTATCCTGTCTCAATTTCTACTATCACCTTTACAAATATCCTTGTTCCAGCATCTGTCCCTCTCTTTTGAATCTGCTCGTCTGAGATATGGTGAGTCTAGGCAAGGTTTTATTCATTCAAAAAAAAAGGAGTTGTCATAGTATAGCTATGTATTATGAGGAACAAATATCATCTGAGTGCTCCAAGTTAGTTGTCCAGTACTAAATTTACTAAGTCTATACAAGAATCTGTGACAAGTATAGAGAGGAAATCTAAGTATAGCATAACATACACAGTAGATTTGGGAAGAGCAAATTTTATAGAGTCTCAATAATCCCCTCAATCACGATTCGACAAGGGAAATCAGATGAAGAAAGGAGATGCTCTCAAGGATGACCTTCTGCTATTATTTTTTTTTCCTTTTTTTATTCTCTTTTATTATAAGGAATGATTCTCTGGAAGGGGTGAGAGAGAGAGAAAGAGAGAGAGAAAGAGAGAGAGAGAGAGAGAGAGAGAGATCTTGGGAAATGAGGGTGATACAAAAACAAAAGATATTCATTTGAAAATATTTTTAAAGACTGACTTTCTGACATGACAAACACAAGCGATTTAGAAGAGGTAGAAAACAGGAAGCTGTCCAAAGATACCGATATGGCTATATAAGAAACTCATTGGTTGCCCTACTGAAATATTATAAAGCATGTGCAGAAGTTGGAAAGGAAGAACAAAATGAGAAAGAGGGGCACAGTAGTATAAGAACAACATTGGAATTGATGAATCAGTGTCAGCTTCTGGAAGGAAGATATCTAATGGAATGACAAAAGACCTGACTTTGGCCTTTCTCCCCTTAACATTTTTAGTAACAAATAATAATAGATATCGTTTATATGGTGCTTTAAGACTCGTGATATGCTTTACCAATAGTATCTTGTTTTTTTCCTCATAACAACAGTGGGAGGTAGGTGCTGTCATTATTACCCCATTATACAGATGAAAAACTGATGCAAACAAAGATGATGTGACTATTTTTATCAGTGACTTAGAAAAAGACATATATATAGCAGTCATTCAAGCAATCAAAAAGCATCTATTGTGTCTCCTGTGTGCCAGACACTAATTGTGTTAGTGTTAGCACACACTAAGTAAATGTTAAAAATTGTTTTTAAAATGTTAAAAAAAAAAAAGGTTAAATGTTAGCACACACTAGGTGTGCTAACCCTAATGCTGGGATGTTAGAAATGTCATGCCAATTGAAGGGGCAGGTGAATAAAGCTAGGAGGAAGTATATCCACACTGTCAGATAACAATAGTGTTAGGATCCTAAGGAATAAGGGGCCACATCCAATGAGATGAAACTTAATCAGGATATACTGGTTCAAAAGGGAATTGTGAAAAGAGCCTGTGGCCCTTAGTGGACCATAAACTCTATGTGAGTTTGCAATGTGACGTGGCAGCCACAAAAGTGAATACGACCTCTTATTTCAACATAGCAGAGAATCTTGATTTCACTGGTGTGGGTAATCCCTCCATGTTGCAATGAGAATGGTCTTTGAGAGCTGCTGAGGTTGAAACATTTCATCAGTCTGTGATCAATCTGATTACAACCTCTCCAGACTTAGCTAGACTATCCTTCTGATGACATCACACTCCGAGCCTTGCCTGCTTGGTAGGGGCTGCCAAAACTTGAATTTTGCTGGAACGATCTTTGAAAACCCACAATCCCCTCCACCCCACAACAAAGCAGAAGTGTGGGACTTAGTGATCTGAATGTGCTTTCAGGTTGCATTAATAAAGGGATAATATCCAAACTGAGGGAGAATGTTCTGCTGTTCTCTGCCCTGGTCATGTTACATCTGGAACATTATGGTCAGCTGGACCAACATATTTTCGAAAGAAAATTGAATGCAGGAACGAATCAATGAATGAATGAATGAATGAAAAAGCATTTATTAAATGCCTTCTGTTTACTAGAAAGCATGCCAAGTCCTAGGGATATAAATACAAAAATGGCATATATTCCTCACCCTCCACAAGCTTTTATTCTCCTAGAGTCCAGAGGAGCAATGGCCAACAAGGGTTACTTTGGTCTGGGAGTTACAGAGATGTTGATAAAATCTGCCATAGGGCAGTCAATTGCCCTTTCCAAAGAAACAGTACTATTGACTTCATTACTTTGCCCAGAGATAAAACTAGAAAGCAGAGGGTTGTGATGAACTGGGGAGCTTGAGGTTTCAGGACAGATGGCAACATGGCTTGGGTAGATGTACTCTGAAGTCAGGTCTGGTTTAGAGCCAGTAGATATATTGGGTTTGTATTCACTGAAGCACTCAGCTTCAGACTGGAAATTCCAAAGCTAAACAGATTAACTTCCTTAGGGTCTACGGAGCATGTATAACAGGGGTCCAGAACAGAGAGACAGAGTTGAGGATTTCAGAGGTCCAGCACCCAGGGTGCTAATTCACATGATGAAGAGGGTGGCAGCAATGGCAAATCAGACTGTAAGATGGCCTTGGGAGAGAGCTGGATGGAGTAGAGAAAACAGTCTGATCTGGTCTGGTTTTGCCTAAATATAGTGTACTAAACAAGGTTGCTCTCAATCGAGACACTGGCTCCCTGGAATATGTCCAGAGGCAGGGGGACAAGGATGGGTCACAGGGTCAGAAATGGAAAAACTAGAAAGAAACAGTGAAACTGAAACTTAAAAATCCTCAGTTCCAACTCTGTTACTTGCTACTTGTGTTATCAGGGGCAAGCCACAGCTGCTCTGGGCCTTGATACAGCTATGAAATGAGGGGATTAGTTTAGATGACCTCAAATTCCAAATTCAATTCACTTTCTGCTACAAAGAGGGAACTAAAAACCAAGCCACTCAAAGACCTGGAAAGACACGGGGAAGCCTTAGCCTCGAGAAAAGTGGACTTGGGATGCCATACCTGTGTAGAAGCATCCAAAGGGCTGCTTCATGAAAGGAGGGTTAGAATTGTTCCTCTGGGCCTCAGAGGACAGAAGTGGGAGCAACGGGTGGAAATTGTAGAGAGGTTGGTTTAAACTGTTTGGAAGGAGAAAACACTTTAGCAATGGGAGCTATCTATCTTGGAATAGGCTGCCCAGGGAGAGAGAGTGTTCCTGCTTACTGAAGGCCTTTGAGAAGAGGCTGTTGGACCACTTGTAAGGATGTTGCATGCTAGCTCTAAAGCAGATGAACTCATACCCTTTCCCCAGCCCCAAGTGCCACCCCCAAATCTACTCAGATTCAAGTTTGGCTCCTCAGCTCTGCAGATTCCTTAGTTATCAGGGATTGGATCCATTGGCCAAATAATCTTTTCCTCCTCATTGGGGAATGTCTCTTTTCTTTCCCAGGACCACACCATGGGGCTGGCCTGATTCCACTCAGCTTCCAGTCCTCTAGGTTTAGGCCACTGTAAATTTGTTTAGTGGAAGCTACTCCCTCAGCTAATTGGGGGAGGTCTGTGGCTGTTTTCCCAACTCCTCCATGATCCCTGCCTCCATGGACACAGCCTCCACCATCGGGACCTGACGGAATGTGTGTTCATCACACATATGACTCTCCCAATACATCACTGAAAATTCACAAATAAATCACAGAAATCCATGTTGGCTTCTGCTGCAAGACAGCCCTTCTTCCCTGGCCTTTGGCCTTAATCTGAAAACTAGCATCCAGTACCAGGCAACTTACACTTGTGCCTGAGACCTCTTGGGAAACCTTATTTTTTCTTTTTCCTGATCATATTTCTGCTTCCTTTTCAATTTTGGCTTCCCTATCTTTTCCCCTAATGGAACTGAAGCCTAATGAATATACTATATGGAAAATGCAAACTCAGCTTTGGGGTGGGGGGGGGGCGAGGAAAATGGCAGGGAGAGGGAAGGGGAGGGGCCCTGACTGACGAGGGACAGATGTGTTCTATTCCCTATACAGCTGTGAGAGCTTCACATCTGCACTCACTTCCTGTCTTCCAGCTCCGGCCCCTCACACGTCCCACGCAGGGCAGGGGTGGGGAAGTCTGGTCTGGAGAATTTCACCTCGGTTTGAGAGCCAGTGTCCAGTCGCCAGCAAAATCCCACCAATGAAACAGCAACCTCCTGTCCAGAGACCCCCCAGTTTCCCTTCTTCACCACCCGCAGCCCCTCCTTAAGGAGTGGTGGCCTTTTCTCTGGCCTTATTCTCTTCCCACCCTGCAAGTGTCCATTTGAAAGACTCCTACCCCAAATGAAACATGAACCTTTTGGCAGCTCTAGTCCCCACTGAGCCGTGGTGCTTATCCCTACGTTGAAAACCAGGAAATGCAACTGGCCACATGGCTGTCCATATAGAACAGATTCTTTGCACCCGGGTTTGATTCATTTGGTTTGTTTATTTGTTTTTAACAAAACAAAACTTCTTTTGCCAAAACTAGATGTCTTCAAAGGAAAAAAAATTTCAAAAACAATTGAGAACTGAGAGCTATGTGAGATGTCACAGTGAAAAATCTATCCCAGTCAAATGACAAGACTTTGGTTTGAGTGAGCCAGAACCCAGACTTGTTTAAAGCAAATGGGAAATTCCCTGAGCAGCTCATCCAGGGCCTGGCAGGCAGTGATCATGGTTGTGGCCCTTTACTTTCAGGATCTTTGTTCAGCATTTAGAGCCTTCATAACCTGGCCCCTTCCTATGTTTCCAGTCTCTTTAAATTTCTCTCTGTGATCTAGCTTTACCAGCCTACCCACAATTCTCCATCTCCTGCCTCCATACCTTTGTACTGGTGGTGTCCCCCAGGGCTGGCAAGCTCCCCCTCCTTGCCTCCACCTCTTAAAATCTTTGGCTTCCTTTAAAACCTGGCTCCAATTCTGCCTTCCAAAAGAGGCCTTCCTTAATCCTGTCAGCTGCTAAAGCCTTCACTTCTAAGGTGGTCTTCTCTCTATATGTATCCTGTGGGCACAATTACTTACATGTTGTTTCCCCAATAAGAATAGAAGCCAGGTGAGGACTATTTTTTTAAATATTTATATTTTCTTTGTATACTTTATGTGCTTAGAACAGTACCAGAAACATAGTTCATAAACGTTCATTGGTTGATTCATTTTGAAAGACACCCTTAACTCTCTGCTGCTAAGGGATTGGCATGGATATTCTTTTTATTTTTAAATTATTTTTTTTTCTGCTTTCTATAATCACTTTCATATATCTTAGATTTTCCCCTTCCCTCCCCCTTCTTTCCCTCTCCCTCCTACCTCCCCTTCCTGAGACAAGGTACAATCTTATCTAGGTTCTACACATATACTCTTATTAAATACATCTTCACCTTAGTCATGTTGCATAGAAGAATTAAAATGAATGGGAAAAACCATTAAAAAAATATAACATAACACAAGAGAAAATGATCTGCTTCATTCTATGATCCAATTCCATAGTTCTTTCTCTGGATGTGGAAGGCATATGGCATGGACATTCTTAAGAGGACTTTCAGGGTGAGCATGTAGTGGATACTGGGACTCTTGACAGCCAACCAAGGAGGACTAGCACTGAGCAATGGTCAGAATTCAGGGTCTGGCCAGTAGTATTCATCCAACAGTAGGAAACTTTCTTGAGCTCATTAGAATGTCCATATCCCAGGGAAGTAGAGGACACTACTCACAGCCCTCTACACTCCGGTGGCAGCCTACCTTTCTAGCCTCATCGCAGATCATTCCCCTTGGCAGACTGTATTCCTGCTGAAGTGGCCTGCTTGTTCTCCTCATACACTTTTCCATCTTCATGGCTTTGCTGACTCTACATCCCGTACTTGGAGTGGTCTTCCCATCTCTCTTTGTTGAGTGCCTATCAACCTTCTTGACTAAGCTCAGCAATCATTTCTTCCAAGAATCTTTTTCTGAAAAAATTGTTAGAAATTGCATTTCCTTTCTCAAATCTTTGCTTGTACATCTTGTGCATTTATCATGGTCTATTTTGTATTGTAGCTATTTCTTTGTGCGCACCCTACCCTTTCGCTTAATTATAAACCTTCTTCGGGCAAGGACCTGTCCTATGTACACTTTGCATCTTCCCCAACACCTAACACAGTTCTCTGTACATGGTAAATATTTCATCAATGTCTAATTGAATTGAGGGGAAAGAGGTAGATGTCTTAACTGTTTGGGAAAAAAAGCACATTATAACAACTGACATCAACATAGCATAAAATTGGCAAAGCATTTTATATGCATTATCTCATTTGAACCTGAGGACCGCCCTGTGAGGTAGATAATACAGGTATTATTTCCATTTTACAGACATGAAAACTGAAGCTCAGAGAAGCCAAGTCATTTGCCTTGTAGAAAGTGTCCAAGGTGGGGAACCCAAGTATCTCCAGATTGCCTAATACCATATAATAAAGAAAAGAAGGAAGCATTTATTAAATGCTTACTATGCACTGGGCTAAGTGCTTTACAAAATCTTACTTTACTTGATTCTCACAACAACCCTGCAAAGTAGATGCTACTACAATTCCCATTTTGCAGTTGAGGAAACTGAGGCAAACAGAAATTAAGTGGTTTGCCCAGGGTAACACAACCAGTACCTGTCAGAGGCCAGGTTTTAACTCCCTCTGTTGCTTAGTTCCACTGCCTGCAAAGTGTAAGCTGTTGGGTCAGATGATCTCCAGGGTTTTTTCTATGTCCAAATCTTATGATGGATAATTTTTCCTTTTCTCGTAAAGGTCAGAGGAGAAACACTGAGCCAAGGGTATCTGGGAGAATCTTTCTACTGGGTTGATAAGAGAGATTGTCAGGAGACAAGTAAGAGCTGGTCTGGAAGCCCTGATACCAGTGTTCTTTCCCTGTTACTGTTGGTAGAATAGAAAGCTCATGGTTAGGGCTTAGGAGACTAGACTTCAAGTCCCAGTCCTCTGCCTTCCTACTTAGAACCCGGACAATGCTCCAGGAGGTCTGTGAAGTGCTTTCCTTGATTCTGGGAGTCTATGTATTAGCAAATCCTACTCAACCTTTCACAGACCTACTACTCCATCCCCTCTTCCACCTCTTAGTACACCCACACACCTACACACACACACACACACACACAATATCTGTTCACATGTCCCTTTAAGACAGCAATGTATTTGTCACAAAAGATGCCCTGTTCACTGCTGGTCTTTATTCAGTATTCCAAGTCACACCCTTTGTGCTAGCTGACACAGGGTGGCCAAACAATCCTAGGTTTGGGGTAGATTATTTTATTGCTCAGTGTCTTGGAGTGAGGACTTGAAATGATCAGAGATAGACATAAGGAAGATATTTTGACAGCTGTGTGGAAGGTAAATTGGATAAGGGAAAAATTGGAGAAAAGACCAATTTGGAGTCAGTCCTGAAGTCAGGAAGAAACATCTTCCTGAGTTCAAATCTGGCCTTAGATATTTACCAGTGGTATGACCCTGGGCAAGTCACCTAACCCTTTGGGCCTCAGTTTCCTTCTCTGAAAAATGGAGTGGAAAAGGAGAGGGCAAGCCACTCCAGTATCTTTGCCAAGAAAACCCCAGATGGGGGTCAGATATGACTGAAATAACTGAATAACAACAATCCAGAAGAGAGTTGTATAAGGGCTTGATGTGAGTGAAGAGGAAGGGATGGAACAGTAGCCACAAGCAGGGACATGGTCCCATCCTATCTGAACTAGCCTTGGACCCCTTGATGAACGGAAGGCAGGATTCCTCCCCTCTGCTTGGAGATGGTCATTTACAGTTTTGTGGTATCAACCAGGAAAAACTCACACTTTCCTCTAGATAAACACACACACACACACACACACACACACACACACACAATCTCCTCTCTTTGGGATATCTCATCTTTTCTAAGCCAGGACTTTCTTCTGCTTTGCCATTTGAACCCAGGAATCTATTGACTTTGACCTAACCTTGAAGTTATAGGAAAAAGGGAAAAGGGAAAATATAGGAATCTAGAAAATCTAGGAAAAAGGGAAAATTGGCCCCTACTCTCTCCCCAGGACTGAAATTCTGACCTCCCTTTATTGAATGGCCTGGCATGTCAGTAGCACCCTGGGATCACACAAATATTCCCCAGAATCAGACACACTGCTTCACTGAAGTCACACAGTTTTTCAGGAGCTTCATGCTGCTAAGCCCCCAGGATCGCACAAGGAATCAGAAAGACGACCTTTAAGCTGATCTCTCCTAAAGATTCTTGTATCCCATATCTGAACTAATCTCGGAGGTTTGATTATCTCTCTTCCCTTGGTCTCCAATGACCTGGGAACTCAGGATGGCTCCCATTGCCCTCCCCACTCCATACACATCTCTGCCAAGGAAAACAAACCTTCCCTTCTCTGGAAGAAAGAGGACTAACCCCGAGGCCCCCCGTAACAGATCCCCCGAAATGGATTGCACAAGAGCCCTCTGAGTTTGACTACAAGTTTCAGACAAAGAAGGTGTGTCGGAGCTGAGAGCATGCTTCTGCCCGCTGCGTGGGCGTCAAGTTCAATGCCTTCTTGTCAACACTTGAATGTGTTGAACATCACTCACAAGGGCATTCTTTAAGAAACCTATTAAGTTAATTACCCAGGCATTTTTTTTCTCCTCCCCTCCTCCTTATGCATCTCGTACAAAATTTGGCTTTCTCCCCTTCTGAGATACTTTTGATGTAACTCCTCTCCCCCTCGGCAGAATGACATCTTGTTTATTTCTCTAACAGTTCCAGCCCCAGTGGTGGGCTAGCTTAGACATTGGTGCTTGGGTCTCTCAGCCTTGATCCCAGAAACCTGGAAATGAGTTAAGTGTGGGGCCCAAGCATGGCCAGTACTTAGAATCATCGCTTGATGGTGCACCCAGTGTAAATTTGGACTTCAGAGGCTGTCTGTTCCAATCCATTCCTAAGGAAGAATCCCCATTGCATGTAATACTCCCTACAAAGAGGTCAGTTAGCCTCTTCGAAGTTACCTCCACTGAGGGGGAAATCCACTGTCTCCCAAACCATCCTGTTTCTCTTTTGGACAGCTCTAATTATGGGGAAGGTTTTCCTGACATCAAACTTAAATGCACCATTGCTTCCACCTATTACTTCTAGGACCAAACAGAGGGAATCTAATCCCTCTTTCACAGGATAAAGACAGCTAACCTGTCTCTCCTAAGTTTTCTATTCTCCTAATTAAACCACCCCAGTTCCCTATCCTCGTATGTGATGGCCACAAAGCCACAAGGACCTTCTTCATTCTGGCTGCTCTTATTTTAGTGGTAAGGAAACAGGCCCAAAAATGTTTAGTAACTTGCCCAAAGGCACAGAGGTAAGAAGGAGGAGAGCCAGGTTACAAACTCCAAACCCTTCAGCCTTGAAGAGTCTGGTGGGTTTTTCATCACACTATATGCATCTTGGTTCCTCCTTTCTGACTTTGTTTAGTGGGAAAGGAAAGGATGGATGCATTTTTTGTTGTTGTTCAATCATTTCAGTCATAGCAAATGCTTCATGACCCCATCTGGGGTTTTCTTGTCAAAGATATTGGAGTGGTTTGCTGTTTCCTTCTCCAGCTCATTTCACAGATGAGGAAACTGAGGAAAACAGGGTGAATTGAATCTCCTAGGGTCACATAGCTAGTGTCTGAGGCCACAGATAGGAAGCCCTACCTAGTAGAATGATGGGTCAATAAATCAGTCAGTCAATGAGTTGGCAGTTATTAGTTGAATAATGGGTGACCCAACCCCGTATAGAATTTGGGAAAACCCTGTCCAAGATGATTTGCCAAATCCTACTCTTTTTTTTTTTTTTTGCCTATCCTATTCCTAATTCTTAAAAAAAAATAAGGAAGCAATAAATTAAATGCTGCCAATCTGCATCCCCTCAGCATTCCACAGATGGCCTTCAATTATACATCTGGGTATCACAGAAGAGATCTGCTTAAAGAGAGGGAGAGGAATATATCACTAACTACTAAAGGGTTCAGCAACCTGGGCAAATGGACCTACTGAGGGCCCTGTCACTTAGAGGACCACTTCCTGGTCAGTTCTCAGGGGCTGGCTCTTAGCAGTTCTGAGAAGTAGTCAGAGAGGAGCCTGGCATAGAAATGATTCTCCCTGAGCCATGGAAAATTGGTCCCATGTCATTTAGGGACAATGTAGTAGGATAAAGAGGCAGACGAGGGACACTGGACCAAAGAGCCTCTGGAAAACCCAACCGAGTTGCCAATTGCACTCACTGCCCTGGTCTATCCATGAGGATCTGAGCATATCACTTGTTCACACTGGGTCTGGTCTAATAGAGCAGCAGCTCTGAAATTCCTGTGGAATGAAGATGGGTATGTGAATGATGATGATGATGAAAGAGATGACAATATTGGAGAGTCCAGCTAGGGGTCAGGGTATCTCATAGATAATTGTCACTCCAATATAATGTTGAAGCAAATAGAGATAGGAGATTCGGAGAGAAGGGATCCATCCACTTCCTCAACCATCTCAACCATTCTTTCCTAAGAAAGTCTTTCATGATCCTGCCTTCCCCTTCCCCCACGATAGCACTATCCCTTGCCTGCCTCAGATTACTTTTATTTACTTACCTCTCTACCTATTGTATCTCTCTGGTAGAATTGAAGGTCCTTGTAGCAAGGATTATTTTATTTGTTCCCAGCACTTAGCATGGTGCCAACATAGTGGGTACTTAGTAATTATTTGCTGAACTTCAGAATTTAATTTCTTGGGAAATGGAAGCCACCAGTCACAGAGTAGAAAAAGTTCAGAATATTTGATCCACCCAAACCAAGCAGAAATCCCCGTGTACTCATACAGAAGACTTCCTATAATAACTCCTTTACACTTTCCCTATAGTCAGTACCAAGAAGAAGCCTTTAATAGGTTGTGCACATAGAAGGGACTTTAAAATATTTGTTAAATTTAATTGAAATGAACCAGAAACAAGGAACAAAGTCAGAGCTTTGTGAAATACCCATCCATCTTTCTCCTCCCCAACCCCCATCTCCAGCTCCAGCTCCTTCTCCACTTCCGGTGCCTGACAACTCCCCAGACAGGCTTTTCTTACTCCAGAAACTTAACTGATCTCAACAGTGAACCACCCCCAAAAATGCCCAGACTCTCCGTGGGCTGATGGAGTCCCAAAAGGCAAGGAGGCATTAGTCTGGTGAGCCTTCTTCATGGAATCCTATGGCTAGAAGATACCCTGAGGGGTGATTTTATCCAACTCCCTGCCTCTAATCTGTTTGATACCTAAGCTATCCTAGATGAACAGTTGCCTCTTCTATTTTCATAAGGCTATAAGGGTGGCAGAGGAAGAGACCTTCCTGAAAAAAATGGACCAGGGTGGGGATGCAGAAGATCCTCCTCTGGGACACCTTTTCTTCCAAGTCTAATCTTGTTCTAAGAAAGCCCCAGATGGTCTTTTGGAGTGGTGTCCAACCACAATCCAACCGACGACCCACTCCCTCAGATCCTCCTTGGCTAGCAGCCTGATGCCCCTGAATCACTTCTAGCTGACCACACTACCTCCATCTACCTCGATGGTGGAAACTGTTGACAGAGCACCCAAGGCCAAGAGGGTGATGGGGACTTGTAAATTGAACTCATGGGCTCTGTGTGCCCAGTCCCTTAGGGCATCGGGCAGTTTCACTCTGATGAAATAGTATACCAGGCAGATGCCACAACCCAGGAGGAGACTCTATGCGTCTCCTGGGGTAGGAAAAGCAGTCACTCCCTATCCCCAGAGCTTTGGCCACGTTCTAGCAAGGAGCCTGGGCTCCTCTCCTGCCATGATCTCCCCCTACCCTATGCTCCAGTCTTGGAGGTAACATCATGTCTGAGCAACCCCCTAGTATCCACTTCTCAACAGGACATCAGTGAGAATCCATCGCCAGTCAGGATGATCTGCTCATGGCAGGTGGCTGAGAGATAGTATGACAGCAAAAGATAATTTATCACCTCCTTTTATTCCCCCCCTCAAAAAAAACATATACCTCACCACTCTAGGATGTGTGTGAGTATATTTCCCTAGGTGCTCAAGCTGACTATGTAGCTAAGCATTGCATAAGCCAGGCTAGGATACAGGCTGAGAAAGACATGCCCCCTCCAAAATCATCTCTCTCTTCTTCCTTCAGCGCCCTGGGTCAAGAAGAGAGAGAGAGAGAGAGAGAGAGAGAGAGAGAGTGTGTGTGTGTGTGTGTGTGTGTGTGTGTGTGTGTGTGTGTGTGTGTGTGTGTACTCTCTCTTCCGGGAGACTTTTATGGGAAAAAAGGAAGTATGTGGTATTGTTGGAGCAACCTTGGCAGGGGATGGGGGCTGTGTGCCTGCCAGGAGTCAAGTCAGGCTGCAATCCACTTGGTCATGATGGAGGCTTTAACCCTTTTCCCAGTCCAAGACAGGTCAGCAGGGCATGGGGATACTCTAAACTGGGTCAGGCTGGTCAGTAGAACCCAGAATTGTCACGTCATTATATTGTATCACACACACATACACCACCACCACCACCACTACCAATAACACCAGCCTCCTATGCACACTCATATTCACACCCCTCCATAGTTGACCTAGGTCTGATTCCAGTAAGTTCCAGTTCTCAGAATCATAGATTATTGGGCTAGACCGGATTTCAAGAGATCATTTGATCCAGTCCCCTGTCTTGAGGCAAGTAAGATATTTTTCTCCTCATTTTATAGAAGAGGTAACTGAAGCTCAAAAAAATTAAGTACTTTGCCCAGTTTTGCTCAGCTATTTAGTGGGAACGAAGGTGGGGGTGGAGGTAGAGTACCAGATCTCCTTTCTATCATTGTATTGCTTCTTTAATGTTCTCTCTTCACCTTGGACACAGAGGGGAGGGGAGGAAAAAAGAGGAGAGGAGAAGAGAGGGGAGGGAGAGACACATGAGAAGGAGAGGGAGATGAGAGGGAGAGGGAGAAGGAGAGGAGAGGAGAAGAGAGATAAACATTCTTCTGCTCTTGCCTTCCTGTGATGACATTACAGATATGACTAACTTCCCCAGATTCTTATCTCTCCCAGAATCTCCTCTCTGTCCAACGCCAGCTAAGGTAGGGCAAGAGACAGAGATCACAAACTAAGAACACTGGAGAGCAGGAGCTCAAGATACAGGCTTCTATTCACTCTCCAAATGAGTTAATTAGTTCATCCATTCAGCAAACATTAAGTGCTTACTGTGTAGAGAGAACTAACATCCCAGAAGCTCATGCCCAACTTGATTTTCATGCAGTAAAGTCTGTTCTCTTAGCTCACGACCAAGAGGACCATTGGGGAGAATAGAAGTATTGCCTCCCCTTTTCATTCTTTCTGCATCTCCACCGCTACTTCTGTTGCCCCCTAACATTCTGGTCTCACAGAAACTAATAGAATCAACAACTCTGTGATGATAAACATCTCATTGGTTAGGTAAGCATTTCCTTGGCAGGTGGCACTGATCTGACACTTTAGCCTTAAATGGAAGTGGGCGCCACAAAAAACCCTGAATCTACAGGTCCGAAAACACATCCCTCTCAGACTCTCATGTCTGTCGCTCTTTTTCTCTTTTCCTTCTTTTCTTCATTTCTTCTCTCCTCCTGTCCCACTCCTTTTCTCCACACTTCATTCCTCTCCCCCCTCTTCCTTCCTGTCCTCTCCTTTCCCCTCCTCTACTTTATGCTTCTTTCTCCTTCTCTCTTTTCTCATTTCAACACCTTTCTGCCTTTGGCCACTCTCTTTTCCTAGTCCCCTTCCTATTTCATTTCCTCCACTCTCTTCTTTTCCTCCTCTCCTCTACCCTTCCTCTTCTCTCCATTCTACTTTTAACTTTGACTTCTCTTTTTCTCTCATCTTTTATTCTGTTTGATCTTTTCTCCCCTCTCCTTTTCCTCCCTTCCTCTGCTCCCCTCTTCTCTCCTTCCCCATACTCTTTGCTCCTCTCTTTTCTTCCTTCTCTCATCTCTTTTCCTTTCTCCTATTATCCTCCTCTCACCTCCCTTCTTTTCCCCTCCTTTCCTCTCCTTTCTCATTTTTTGCCTTTCTTCTTCTGTTCTTTCCCCCACCTATTTAGGTTGTGGGCAGACTTCTAGCTTTGGTAATAAGTGTGCTGACTGCTGCTTTAATGCCCTTTAGGACACTAGTTGAATAAAGAATTAACTTATCACCCACATCAATGACCTCTGTTCCAATCCAATCTCTGTTCCAAAATTCCTTGTCTGCCTCTATGGTTTAGCCAAAGGACTTGGGATGGAATGGGTGGAAAGGATGGAGAGCTCTCTGTCTCTTTGCATATGTCTGTCCCCAAATCTAGAGTTGAGTCTAAACATCAAATTGGTCTTGAGGAAAGACCAAACCAGTCTGGGTCAACATTCACCCAATCTTTATAAAGTTCCTTGTGGCCTCCCAAGAGCTTGAAACCGGGACAACCAAGACATTTTAGGAAGAAGAAAGTTCTTCCCCCCTCAGAATAGTCCTTGTGGGTGCAGCAGCCTCCTGTTATAATGGTGCAATGAGGTTTGATTGGCTAAAATCAAATGAGCAGTTTCTAGCTCAAGGTAGAGCCAGCTGGACGGCACAGTAGATAGGATGCTGGGCCTTGGAGGCAGGAGGATCTGTGTTCAAATTTGGCCTCAGATACTCAGTGTGACTCTGGCAAGTATTTAAATGAGATACTATTAGTAAAGCACTTAGCATGGCACCTGGCACCCAGTAGATACTTAATAAATGCTTATTTTCTCCCTTCCAGGTTCTGCCACTACTTTGCTATGTGACCTTGATATCATTTAATCTCCCTTGGTCTCAAGCTTCCTACCTGTAAAATGGGAGTGATAATATCTGTATACTTCCTTAGAGGAGGGGACCCAAAAGTAAGAGCAGGGAGTTTGCACATACACACACACATGTACGCACATTTAACTTTCCTGTGTCCCCAGTTATCTTCAGATTACCTACTTCTCACAAGTCATGAAGGACTAAGAGATTTACATGGGGAAACTGAGACCATAAGGGATGAGTTGACTCATGCCCAAGTCTCATCGCCACTGGCAGAATGAGTCATGGTATGCAGATGGCCTGACCAGAAAGCTAGAGTAGGGCATCCTGGAAATACCTGGGAAATGGTGCCATGCAGAGTTTCTCCTGTCTCTGTTTCCAATGACTTTGGGCTCCCCCCAGGGAATGACCCCATCTCTGATCACTCACTGCTCCCAGTGAGTTTTCCTTGTACTGAGTCACTCTGATCTCTCGTTTAATTCTGACTTCCTTTTCCCATGAATTCAAATTAAAAAAAAAAAAAAAGACAAACAATCAAATAACAACTTGAGTACCTCATCAGTCTAACCCTGGGAATGCAGAGGTGAGTATCTCTTTAAAAATATTCCCTGCATGGTAGGCCATACTGGCCTGCTGCCATAGTCCCTTGGGCTGTGATCTCATCGGGCCCTGTGAGCTAAACTTGATGAGGCCTGGCCAGCCCTCTGGATGTTAGACCTCCCAAGCAAAATACAGGTGCTCTGGGTCATTCAGACTCACCCGAAGTCCAAGTCTATCTGGTCCCCAGTGCCGGATGTGACACAGATGATTCAGTTAGTACCCCCTCAGTAACTGGGCAGGGGAGAGGAGAGGTCATGTCCCAACAGGTGCTAGATGCCCTTTTCCTAATTGGTCTCTGTCTGTTACACCTGGCCATGTTGACCTTAAGAATTAGGTTACTTACTGCACCAAGCTGGGTCCACGACCCCTACCCAATCCCAGGGTTGCCCATTATCACACAGCGACCCAGATTCCTGGGGCTATTTCAGCACCAGGGAAGGGATAAAGAAAGGCAGCCTCCAACTATATGCTTTGCTGGTACACCAGCTAACCATGCTTCACCTTCCTCACCCCCCTTTCCTGCCCCACCCCCAGTCTATTCAGTTTGGGAACTGGTGAGGATGAAAGGGACTGCGTTAAGTGGAGGGCGGTTATTAGCCTGTTTTATGGGCATGCAGATATTCATTAGGGCCCTAAACCCAGTCATTAGAGGTTGTAGCAAGAGCTCCAGGCTCAATCTCCTCTGTAGCAGAAACTGAGCAGGGTTACAGGTTTCCCTCACAACATGAGTATTTAGGAGTGGAGTTTTCCTCCCCCGGGGGCCCTGGAGAAGGAATGGTGGTTTTTCTCTCCAGCCTTGGAGTCCCTTCTGCCCCACATGAGCTGCCCATAAGTTAGGGGAAAAGAGCACAAGCCTGGAGATCAGCTCTTGTCCTTCTCAGACACTTAGGAGCTGTGGGACCTCGGGCAAATTATTTCACCATCCTGGGCCTCAGTTTCCTCATCTGTAGAACAAGGATAAGAATATTTGTACTCTCTACCTTACAGGGCTGTTGGGAAGAAAAGTGCTTTGTAAACTTAAGAAATATAATTGTCTAAGAAACCTGTTTTTCCTTCCTCTCCTCTGCTGTTTAGGAAGACAAAGGAACTGGACAGTGAGGGCAGGGGACTAGGTAGAGATGAATGAGATAGAGAGCCTGATCTTTTCTCTTCTGCTACGATATCAGGGTTTCAGAGCCCAAGCTCAGTCGCAGCTGGTGTGATCTGGGATACACTGTGAATGTGTTTTCTCTGGTATATTCTCCTGATCTTCCACCATGTTGGCAACCTATCAAGGGCTGTAAATGCAGCTAGCTGTGACATAGCTTAAAGAACACTGGATTTGGAGTCAGAGGATCCAGGGTGGGGTTGGCCTTGGGTCTCAGCATAGGGAATGCTTCCAACCATCCCACCTTCTAGGTGTACAAATGATGGGGTGGGGAGAGATGGGAGCTTCAAAGGTGGGCTGACAACTCAGCTTCCAACCCTGGAGGGGGAGTGTCAACAGCTTCACTGACTAAAAAAAAAAAATTATTTTTTTAGGACCACAGGAAAAGTAAGTGGAAGAGGTAGTGGCTGTTTTAATGATTGTCCCACCTCCCCTCCTCCACCCCCAGCTCTCCCGATAAAAAAATTGACATTCAGGGACCACAGGGAAGGATGTTGCTCTGCACTTGGGTGCCCCTCCCTCCCCTGACAGGGGTGTCCTTCCACGAGTCCATTGCTGAGCCAGCTCATGTCCTCAGGCCAGCCCCTCGTGCGTGACCAATGATCTGAGGGCAGAGGTGGGAGTGAAGCCTCCCCCTGGCATCCCTACACACACATACACACACACATGCCATTATGCCTGCAAGTATTAACATTAATGGGCTGTCAATGCGGGAGTGCAGGGCTGAATGGAGCGTGGCCGGACCCCACCGAGAGGAGCACAGGGGGCTCCAGAGCTGACAGCTTAATCAGTTGTCATTTCATTAAGGCCAGCTGGCTTCCATGCTGCAGCCACAACCACCACGGCAATTAGTGGCTAACAACAGCAACATCCAAAAAAAAAGTTCTGGGGAAAAGTTTGTCTCATCTCCCTTGGTAGAACCAGCCTGGCTTCCAAGAGGCTTCCTGGAAGCCCCAAATCCTAAGGCTAGCAAAGCTTTCTGAGGACGCACCTGCATCACCCCAGTCAGCTGGGCGGGCCCTCTCCTATCACAAACCATCTCTAGGCTGAGGTCACCTTGGCAGGAGGCTGAGGGATGGCTCAGGCTGGGGGGCTTGCAGAGCTGGCAGAGGAACTGGGCCTAATGAATCCCTCCACACCCTACTGTGGCTCCCTTGGCTGCCACTCCGTCCTCTGGCCTCCTTTCCCTGCGTGCCCCTGGGTGCTGTCACCTGGGATGGCTTCCTCCTCCCCAAGGTTGTGCAAAGGTTCATTTCGACATGACCAGCACACTGTTGACACTCCCCATCCAGGGTTGGAAGCTGAGTTGTCAGTCCACTTCTGTGCTATTGTCCTCTGTCCTGGGAAGAAAGGAGGCCACAGACTCAGGCCCCTGACCTTAGCTACATGGCCCCAATGCCTTCCTTTCTCCTTCTGCCTATGACAAGAGCCTGGGCATGGAGGGTAGAGGACCAAAGCCCTTCATCTCTACTGTCCAACCTCTCCTCCTATTACCTGATACTAAGGGGCAGGTCAGGGTACCTGCTGACCCCTAAGAGATCCCAGAGTATTTCATAGAATTCAGACTGGAAAGCACCTTAGCAAGTCATCTAGATGTAGCTTCTTACGTTAGAGATGAAAAAACCAACACCCAGAGAAGTGAAGGTCAGGGTCTGAACTCAGGTCCTTGACTCCAAGTGCACTGATCATTCCCCTTGCCCCTCTGAGGTTGGGGTGGAATTTATTAGTCTCAGTCTCAGTTGTGTTTTCATTGCAGTTGCCAAACTCCCCTGAATGGCATTTGCCTGCTAGGCACAATAAAAGTGATGCAACCAACCTGGTGAGAGCCAGCCCAGATCTCCAGCATTCACTCAGGCTATCACCAGAACCACAGACCTTGCAATTGGGTCAGGGGCCAGGGGAAGCTAGAGGCCCAGCAGCTGGGCTCAGGGTACCACCAGGACTCTGGCTGGAAGGTTGGGAGATTGCTAGTACATTCCAACATGAAGAAAGGGGAAGGGGGGAAAGTCACCATGATCAAGACCCCTAACACTATCCAGCCCCCTTGGTATCCATGACTTCCTCCTCCATTTGAACCTGAGGCTTCTGACTCCCTCCCTCCTCATCTCTCCCTCTTTACATGCTCACTGAAGTCTCCTAATACCTTCTGGGGGATTTAGAAGCTGATCCTGACCACACTGCAAAAATCCCACTGCCTCAGGGTATTCACATGGGGGTTCTGAGAAAGTACAGCCTTCTACAAAGAAGAATCCATAGAGAAGTTCACCAAGCATTCTACACGCGCACACACACACACACACACACACACACACACACACAGGATCCATATGACAGGTGCTACCCTCAGGAGTGGTAAAAAGTAGGGGAGAAGGTCTTCTGGTAACGCTGGGGCGTCTTACCCAACTCCTTACCTCCATTGTCTCCCATCACCGACTTACATCACATCCCCACCAGGAACTCAGGTGGCTCAGAATACTGGATAATGCCAAAAAGGACACCTCTCTGTGGTTGCTTTTCTTGGCTCACAGTGGATACAGATGGGAGGAGACAGGTACACAAGGACTCTTGTCTACCCAGCACAGCCAGCGGCCCTGACCCCTACAAGTCCCCTACCTGCAGACGACTGAACCCTGGAGCAAAAACTTGTTCCTTGGCACCCAGCCAGCCCAACCCATCTGGATAACCTGACCTGACACAGACATAGAGGGCTCTCCCCAACCCAGAATATGAATGTGGCCCTTTCAGTAGCACCTAAGCCATGGTCAACCAAGGAGTCCAGAGAATCTGGAGGCAACGTGAAGACTGAAACCAAGACACCTCATGCTCAATCCCAGCCCCATTGTGAGGGTCACCCACAGCCATCAAGGAAGAGTGGAAAAGGATGAGCTCCCAAAAAAGACCTGATGTCTTTGTCACTTGAGGCCAGCTTCACTGGAATAGAGGCCTATAGCATTTGTTTTTCTCACTTAAAAAGGGTTTCACAAGCCCAGCCTCCAACCCTGCCAGTCCCTTGTTTTCTCTCTGGATTCTGGCACCCAAGTCACCCAAGCAAAGTTCCCTCCTTTCCAAGCTGACCCCCCTTCCTTCTTTGGCAGGAAGTTCCTGATGGAGAAAGTCTAGGTAGACCCAACATGCCTGATAGATTCAGAGAGCAGAAGGAAGGAGGCTTAGTCAGGGTTCCTAGGGGGGAGCCTTTGTTCCTTGAAGGGACTGGGGGTGTCAAGGATTCAGAACCACCAGTCCTTCAAACTGCACATTTTGACTTTCCCATCCTTCTCTGTCTACTAAGAAGAGCAGGGTAAGGATGGTGGTAAAGGGGAGTGGGGCAGAGGCAGAACATCACATGGTTGGAAAGCCACCAGGAAGGACTGTGTGTCTTTGTTCTGACCTCTATACCAATGACCCAGTGGATATATGTTTTGGCCTTCTACTGGACACCTTGGTGGAGGTCCTTTGGTGTCAGTCATCCCTAGAATGGGGAAATGGTGGGGGCAGAGGACAGAAATAAGCATTTATTAAGTGTCTACTATATGCCAAGCACTATGCTAAGTTATGTTACTAACTAAACATGTTACAAATATTCTCTTATTCATCTCTAGTGAGCTCTTGCATTGTCCCAGAAGTAGTCTGGCCTATTTAGTCGTGTGTGAGGAAAGCAGAGTTGTCCTGTAGATCACCTGCCTGTAGACAGCAAATGTACCTAGTGGCCAGTCACATAATCTATGCCTTTTAACCAGTGAGGGACAAGAGAGAAGAATCATCTTGACTTGCCTAGAAGATCTGCCTAATGGCATAGTATAGTGGACATCTTCCAAGCCTACTTAATGGGGGTCTTCCTCCCAAGCTAGCTCCCTCAGTATTTGAGACCCCAAGGAACCAAGGCTGTCGGAATCATCCATAGATGGTCTGGCCAAGGGATATTGAGTACCAGCATAGAATCTCCTGAGCCCCCATGCCAGATGACTTCCAGAGCTACATGGCAGGCCGCTTGACAGGTGGGCTCATCAGGCTGGGCCCTCCGCAGGTTCAGTCCCTCTCCTACTCTACTCCCAGACACTGAAATCAAAGTTTAGCCTCTTTGAGTTGGGAGCCCCTCCCTAGGGACTCCTCCCTCCCAGGGCTGTAGCCACCCATCCAGAAAGACTGGATGCTGGAGATAAGAGGAAGGAGATGGAGGTTGATAACAACCTGGGCTAAGGAGGTAACCTTCTGGCCCCTCCCATCCCTGTTTCCCAAGCACTATTTATTTGGGGGATTAACTGGGCTGCTGCTGGCCTAACTGCTCCGTCCTTCCAGGCCCCTGCCCTTCCCTCCAGGATGGGGCAAGAGTGGGGCTGGGAAACCATGCCACCCCCCCCCCAACTCCCTTGTTGGTCCTCATTGTTGACTAGGTTTTCCAGATGTTACCTTGTCTTCCTCCCCTCCCCAGGCCTGCTTCCCCTCCCCTCTTTCTGTCTCAGTGGGAATAACAAACCAGCCATGTTCTTATTCATAGACTTCAGTCCAAATCAGTCATCTGTTTGTACTGGGTCTCTGCCAAGGCTTATGTAGATTTCCCACACCCACTTTTCCTAACCCCATGGTCCAGGCCATAGCTTCTCCATTGATCCCCTTCCCAGACGCCCCCTTACCCCACTCCTCCTTACCCTCCCCGGATCCTGTCATACCCATTAAGTGCAAAGACTGATTAGGAGAGCATGTGTGTGATTCATTCTTCTCTCTCTTCTGGCTCTCACCCTGATCAACACCAAGCCCTGAGAGTTCCAGCCTTCTGGCTGCTGATGGGTCATCAAGACACTGACCTGAGAACAGTCTCATTGGCCTAGCTTCCTCACCCCAGACAATTAAGCTTCATCCCCAAACTCTGACTCCATTTCCCCCCAGTACACACGTGCACGTGCGCACACACACACACACACACACACACACTCCCTCTACTTCTCCAATCTCACCACCAGCTTTGAAAAAGTCTTTCCTCTATTTTGGTCAAATCACCAAACACTTCCCAGCCAGGTTTCCACTGAGTCCTAGAGTCAAAAGTTCTGATGTCTCCCCTTCCCCTTTTTTAGAGGAGTCTAGTTTCTATGGGTCATCCCTGACACCGCCACCTAAAACCACCGTGGAGTGGATTGGGATCCTATAGCTCTCTCTTCCCTTCTCCCTGTCCCCTCTCCCCTATCCTGAGGATCCTTGGGGGAAGGAGGGGTTGGAGAAGAGGCTAAGAAGAAGGCTGAGCTCAGATGGTATCATTAAGGGATACTAATGCCCTTCATCAAGACATATTAAGAAACACCATCAGCCGTTGGCTCCATACACCCTGGGTGAGCGAAAAGGCAGCAGGATGGGGCCTGGGCATTCATAGCTGAACAACCTCCAATCCATCAGCCCCTCGGCAGGCCCATTAATTAGCCTCTTCAGGCCAGCCCTGATAGGCTGGTCCTTGGGCCTGTCATCAAGAAATTAAGCTGAGATACAGGGATCAGGGAGAGAAACAGGAGATTCACGTACCTTTCCCTTTCCTCACCCCCCTACCTCTGCCCCATCTCTCTCCCATGGGAAAAATATATATATTAATCATCCTTTATATTTGTACAGAACTTAGTAACTTTTAGAGTGTTTTCACACCCATTATCTCATCTGATCTTTATAACAACCTTGTGAGCTAGATGGGACAGGTATTATTACTCCATTTTACAGGTAAAGACACTGAGCTCCAGTGAGACTGAGACAAAGCCAGGTTAGTGGCCAGGCTGGAACCAGAAGGCAGTGTACCTAACTCTGAGTCCCATATTCCTTCCACCATGGTAGAAAGTTTTTCCAGCATCTCACATTTGCTTAAGTTTATAGAACTACAGACCCTTAGAGTCAAGTAAACACATCACCTAGTCCCGAATGGATATACAACATCTTGTTGGGAAGTTGTTGCTCTCCACTATCACCCTTCTATGGTCTGGACCTACACCCTCTTCTATGTAGGGACTCCCAATAAGGAAACTCCATCCACTGATGAAAATCTCCACACTACTCTCTATAACTCATAACCTTAGAGATTTCTCTGGAGCTCTGAGAGGTTTGTTGTTGTTCAGTCATTTCAGTCATGTCTGACTCTTCCTGACCCCATTTGGGATTTTCTGGACAAACATACTAGAGTGGTTTGCCATTTCCTTCTCCAGCTCATTTAACAGATGAGGAAACTGAGGGCTAAGTGACTTGTCTGGAGTCACACAGCTAGTAAGTGACTGAGGTTGAATTTGAGCTCAGGAAGACACCTACTGTGCCACATAGTTGTCCCAAACATAGTAGGTGCCTAATAGCTTTTTGATTTAGAGACTGCATATGTGTACTTGTTTTTTGGGGTTTCTTTTTTTGCCTAGTAGAAGGACTTGACATTTCTCAATATTAGATTTAATCTGATTAGATTTGGTCTAGAATTCTGTGTGTGTGTGTGTGTGTGTGTGTGTGTATGTGTTCAGGAAAAGAACCAGAAGTAGATGAGGAGACATAATGAGGAAGAGAGAGAGAAAAAGAGAGAGAGAAAAAAGAGAGAGAGAGAGGGAAGGAGGGAGAGAAGAATAAAGGAGTAGGTAGGAAGGTGGAAAGATGCACTTAACTAAGGAAAGACCTTAATTAAGGAAAGATCTGCTGGCATTTATCTCTCTATCATTCCCTTACAGTTTGATGTGCTAGCCCTGGTTCTGAAAATAGATTATATATGCTCCTTGAGGGCAAGCCAATATCACACACTTCTTTTTTTATCATCCTAAAGTGTCAAGCACAATAATCAGCAAATCAGACTGACAGGTATCAGATAGACTTATCTATTGTAATCAGTCAGTCCATGTAGTACTGATCTATACAACAATTCTCCAGAAGGATGATCTATTTCAGAAGTTAAATCAGGGATACCATGGGTCTGCTTTTCAAGAAGCTACACCATGCCCACTGTAGCTGCCAAGGGACATGACATAAAACATGAAAGTGTGATCCCTCCTTTAACCATGAGCCCTCCTTTAACTATTACAATACCTATTATGTCTACTTAGCATAATTAAAATAAAGCAGCTCATCTTTATTCCTCTAGCATATTAACGTTGACAAGGCTCTTTCTTCCCAACAACTCTGTGAAGTTATAAATACCCCCATTTTGCAGATGGGAAAACTGAGGCTCAGTGACTTGCCCAGGGTCACACAATCAGAATCAGAATTTGGACCCAGATCTTCTGACTCCAGATCCTGTGCTTTCTGTACTATACCACAGTCCCCTCAAGTAACACCTCATTTCTATGACAAATAATGATGCTCCTATAGGACAGGGCCAGAGTGTGTGTGCTCTAAATAGAGCTCAATACACTTACGGCCACCCTATATATATTTAAATAATGAGTGGCTGAACTGATAGTAGTATGAATAATCTGTTTACAGCGGGTCATGCTGAGCTGTAGGGTCTCACAGCTCCGACAGGGACTCCTCAAGTCCAGTGATCCCAGTAAGGTAGGGGAAAAAAGGTTTGGGAAGGGGGTTTGTCTTAAGAAGCTTTTCGACTCCTGAGAAGCCACTCAGGGGCCCAACTCCTCTCCTCCAAGGGGATCTCAAGGGCATCAGTGGGATGCCAACCTAAAAAGCTGCTGTTTTACCAGCCTTCTCTGATAACCCTGATGGATCTTGATGACTCCGCCTTTGGAGAGCAAGAGCAAGAAAAACCTTGCCTTCAATATGGTGCTTGGATGCCTGAGGTCTGGAGCAACCAACCACTCTGGAAGTCCAGGAAAAGAGCTGTGGGCATGTAGGAACACCCTGAAGGGTCATCAAGTAGTTGGCCAAGAGCCCAGAGGTAACCTATAGTTTATGTACTTTTCCAGTTGTAAACAACTACAGCCTCCCGCCTTGAGCAACTCTGCTTACTGACTTGGCTAGCATCACCAGAATGTGCCTGTCCTCCTTTCCACACTGGGAATGGGACATTCCTTCCTTAGGAGAAAAGTGTGACTTCTTGCTTGCTTGATCCCTGCTAATCACATCCTTTCTGCCTCCCTGATCACCTCTTTTTATGGGCCCAGAAGCCCACATCAGGAGCCAAGTTAGGAAGCAAAACTCAGAGGTCCAGAGAGCCAGTGTAGAAGTAGGACACTTACTAGGTCTGAACTCACATTCTACTTACTGGGGTAGTGCATAATACTTGGAAGAGAAAAGGCAGATGCCCAGGTTTGAGCATTCTTCTGCACTAGTTGTCTCAAAGTCTGCTTTTTGAAATTTATTTCAAAGAAAGAGAGCTGACAACTACCTCCCATCTGGCAACCTACAAACAGGGCTTGATCCCAGAGACGTCAACTAAAGACCCTTCTCCTCTCCTCACTATCCTGGGAGATCAGGGTGGAGGAGTCAGGAGGAGAAACAAGCAGAGAAAGAAGCCAACATGGAAACAGACACCAAGAGAAACAGAATGAGATGATGAAGAGAGAGGCAGAGAGAAATACATATAAACACAAAACAGAAAAATTTGGAAAGGAAAGTCAATTCTCTAGAAATAGAAACCCTAGGACTCCAGCCTAGAGTTTCTTGGTGTAATGGAAAGAGTGGTTGGCACTAGAGTCTAGAGAGACCATAGAAAAGTCACTTAAGATGAGGAGAGTGAGAAGGTGGATCTTGGCGGATTAAAACAAGAGAAACAGACAGAGAGATATACAGAGAGACAGGGAGAAAGGAAGAAAGAGAGAAAGGAAAAAAGAAACAGAAAGAAAGAAGAAAAGAAAGAAGGAAAGAGAGAAAGAGGAAGAAAGAAAAAAGAGGGAGAAAGGGAAGAAAAGAGAAAGGAAGGAAGAAAGAAAAAAAGAGATATAAAGATTATAGAACTCCTGTATTATATAAAAACAGTACAAATATTCCCATATTGGTTAATTCTAAATTGTTACTTCTTATTTCTGTATATTAGTAAGTCATTATTCAGCGGTGAGGTGAGCAGCATTCTTCTTTATCATTCATCTGAAATCATGACTAATCATTTAATCAAAATTCTTAAGTTTTTCAAAATTGTTCATTTTCATAATATTGATATTTTGGCATAAATTGTTCTTCCCATCACAGTAGCCCAGAGCAAGCCCTGTGGTTGGGTTCAGCGAGTTTTCAGCAATATGGGTGCTCAGTCACTTAGTTCCTATCTCTTCTCCCTCATTTCCTTCTTCTGACTTTCATGAGGAATGTGCTGTCCTTAAATATCTTGTTATTAACTAGACAATTATCAACAAACATGATATATATTCATGTTCAAGGAAGACTAGGAAAAGGCTAATACATGAGATCACAAATATATTCCATACGTCTTGCTTTAAAAACATATAAACATTAAGGTAATAAAACGAAAATTACCCTATTTTCTGTCCCCTCCTGAAATCCTTTTCTTACCTGTGTATTTTTTTAATGTTTAATTGACGCCATTTTTCTCCTTTTTTAATCATAGTTGCTATTCTCTCTTTTCCTTACAGCTCCTCACTTCCCCCATCAAATAAAAGTCCTCCCTGAAAACAAATATAAACAAGCAAAACAAAAGACTTCTAACCTCTTAAACCTCATTTTCCTTTTCTGTAAAATAAAATACTTGTACTACCTACCTCCCTGGGCTTTTTTGAGCATCAGTGTGGTAACATATGGAAAGTGCTTTCATTTCCAGCTTTTTCCTTAGAGCTGTTTCTTCCTAGTCAGATGATCCAGACTTTTGCTGGAGATTGCCCCTAAAAAACCTGCCCAACGTTTTTGTCAGGTCATGGGCCTGGGGGCAGTCCCATGGCAGCCACTATTTCTGAATCCCCAGACACTGGCAGTCATACAAAAGAGGAAGATGTGTCTCATGTTTGGGGACCAGTGCTCAAAAGCCAGGAATAGGCAACTCTAGGGCACTCTGGTTACTCTACGTAACTTTGTTCACCATCTTGTCTTTTTGCACCTTCCATCTTTGACTGGTTTCTTCTCTCCCATATTCCCCACTACCACTGCCTCCTACTCTTCCTGGTCTAGTCTCTCTCTGTCCTTAGCTCTGTGTGTGTGTGTGTGTGTGTGTTCGTTCATCTCTCTGTACCACTCTTTGGATCATGGTCTATATCTCATTGTCTCTTACTGGAGCTTTCTGTTTCTCATACTCTCACTAATTCTGTTTTGTCTCTCATCTGTCCCTCTCTTTGTCTCTGACTGTCTCTGTGTCTGTGCCTCTGCTTCTTTCGTCTCTCTGTTTCTTTGTGTGTCTCTGTCTCTGGGCTTTTCTCTCCATCTCCCTATGTAATTTCATAGAAATCACAAAATTTAGAACTAGACTCAGGCAATCTTACAGATTTTATCCACCCCCCCCACCCACCCCCATTTTACTCTGTTCTGTATGTATATCCTTCTTTCCTTTTCTCTCCTTCACTTTCTGAGTTGTAAGAACTATCCATTTCCACCCCCACACCCCCATCCCCCATCAAAAGGAACACCCTTCAACTGTGAGGGCCTGAGTTTTGTAGTCAGGAAAAGGAAAGTGATTGATTCCTCCCGACCCATTGGGAAGAGGTGGGTGAAAAGATTAAATCATCTCTTCTGCGCTCGAGGAAATGTGCTGCTGACCCTCTGCTCCAGAGAGGTCAGCCAGCATCGGGCACCTGAGGCCGCAGCAAACGACAAGGTGGGCGGGTAGTTGGCTGTGGGTAATTGAAGTGGAATGAGGAAAGTGTCTTCCATTGCTGCTGGGGCCAGCAGCTGAGCCAAGCCCCTTGTTCTGTGGCCTTCTCGGGGCCAATCACTGACTCTAGGAAAGGGGGGCTAATGAGAGGGACCCCAGGGCACCCCCAGCACTCCTGCCCTCTTGCCCCACAGGTCAAGGACAAATGAGTTCTCCAGCCATTCCCTCAAGGAAACAGAACATGATAAGGAGAATGGTGCCCATCCATCCATCAACTCTCTCCTATAGCATAATGACATCCAGGACCAATTTTGGCAAGAAGCCTGGGACTCGTGACAAGATGGGGGTCAAAGCAGGCTCTGCAGAAGAGGTGGTCCCTGAGCTGAGCCCTGAAGAAAGTTAAGGATTCAGAGAAGAGGGAGGACATGGTAGGCATGGATCTAGCTTATGCAAATGCACAAAGTGGGAGATAAAATATTAAGTTCTGAGAGCAGCTAATAGTGCAATTTGGATGGAACATAGACCTAGGAAAGGGAGTAATGTGAAATAAGAATGGAAAGGTAGGTGGGAGCAAGATGGCGGAGGACATCCAAAGTCAGGCTTTTTTTATCCTGGTAGCAACAAGGAACCAATGACAGTGTAGAGGAAAGAGAATGATGTGGTGTAGTCTTTCCCTTAAGAGGACTATTTAGCAACTCTCTGTGCTCTAGATTCCTCTCCCAGAGGTATGCCAGTTCCATCGCTCCTCAGGATTCTAGGGTACCATGAAGGATTGAAGTACCTTTTCTTATCAGCTTGAGCTCCCACCAAGTGTTTCCCCCATTTGTTAGGAGCCAATGACTAACATCATGGTTCTATTTAGCCACTTGATTTGGATAACATTTACAGAGGGATATTGACATCAAAACAGTAAGAAAAAAATAGACAAATATATCTTCCATTACCTGTAGGACATATTCTCCCGTATATCACTTCAGTTTCTAGGGGGGTAAGCTCCAAACTTAACTCAGTTCCTACATAGCATTTGTTCTACCAAGTTCCTATCCAGATTGAGCATGTCTACTGGATGAGTCCTTGTGCTGGGCTGGGGTCCCAAAGTCACTCTTGAATGTGCTACATGATCCTAAGGGCCCAAAACTGATGTTTGCTCCTTGGGGGCATCAATACTAAATGGGGTTGCAAAATCCGACCTAGTTTCCAACTCCCAGATTCCTGTGGCTCACTCTCTGAACCTCTTGAAGCTCCTTCCATGTGGAATGGAAAACAAACAAATTAAAAGATCAAACATGCCCCATTCCTTAAGTGCCTTATGTCTCAAAGGGGAAAGACCAGCACCTTTCCCCTTACCGCATCATCTCTCAACCAATACCATGAAAGAGAAAGGCTCACCCAGTTCCCTCAGGCCCACATGAAGCAAAGCTGACTCCAACCTTTTTGAAGACACTGATAGTGTCTTTCAACTGGCTATGAAGTCAATTGAAAAAAGCCTTTCTAATCCATATGGTTTGTCACCTGTAACTAGTTACAGAATATCTACACATGCTCCTTAGTCTCTCTAACTTACACACAATTATGATTCTCCTGGAAGCCATCTCCCTAGCACCCTCCACATGAACAGATTTTATCAACTGAGTGAACTGATGAGATCTGTGCATTTGCCAGATCCGGATTATAGATGGATTGGACTGGGGAGAACCTAGAATCAGTAGGATCAATTAGAAAATCATTAGAATAGTCCATGCAAGTTGTGATGAGATAAACTGGAGGAGGGTGGTCATATAGGACGAGTGGTGATAGATATGAAAAATATTATGGAGATAGAATCAAGTAGATTTATTACCTATATATTCCCTTCTCTTTGAATCTCGGTTTCTTTATCTGTAAAATGAAGAAATTAAAGTAAATGAGACTTAAGGGACTTTCCAACTCTAGCATCCTAAGAGCTAGTAAACAGGAGACCCCAGGTTCAAATTCATGTCTTCCAACCCCACTATCTCTCTAACAAAAGTGTATATCTATGTGATACTCTACTGTTTATTCCATCCCTCCATTATCTCACTTGATCTTCCCAGCAGTAATGTGACTTAAGCAGATATACTCTTCCCTAAAGGATAAGTGACTTACCCAGTGTCACACAGCTAATGAGCTGCTGAGCAGGTGTCAGAACCCAAGTTTCCTGACCCTTAATCCAATACACTTTCTATTATGTCATGATTCTATTACTAATTATCAACACCATCACCATCACCATGAATGTAATTCAAAAGGTCTTACATATCTTAAATGTTTAATAAATGCTTGTTGATTTTCTTTGGTTCTGGGAAGCCAAGCTTCAATGGTGTAGAAGCCTTGACAGTACAGAGAAAGCATTAACTCACCCAGGGCAAAACTGTCAAGTAGGGAAGCTTGTCTTCGATGGCCTACTGTTTCTCCCTGCCCTACTTTCTGTGCTACTCCTATTAGCAGCTTCGTATACTTTGACATATTCCCAGAGTCCTTCTAATCAATGAGCTACGAATTGGTCCAAAAGAAATGAATTGATAATGAAATTTCAGTTGATGTTAGAGAGACTTTCCCACCACCCCAGCCCCTCAAGGCATACCATAGAGGAAGCCACAAGCTGGGGCTGCCCACTACCCTGTCTTACATAATCTTACAGCTTCTGAGTTTTGTAGGTCTGTCTACCCTGTGTTTTTGTCATCTGTGCACATACTTCATCCCCTGAAGGAGACTGTAAACTCATTGTGGGTAAAGACTGTTATTTTGCATCTTTGTACCTCCAGTGAATAGCCCAGAGCCAGGTGCTTGCTAGGCACTTAATAAACGTTTGTTGTTCTTTGATTTGATTTGGTCTTCACCACAAACCCAGTGAGGTAGGAGGTGTGGTTGTGGCTTGTCCTTCTTTCTCAAAGAGGACTATGACATCAGGGAGATGATGACATGACTTGCAATTGACTTTGATTTGAGGGAGGGAGGGCTATGGCAAAGTCACCAGCCTCACTTTCTCCTCCAGAGTCATCTGGGTCCAACGACCAGATATCAGTCAGGAGGATGGGAGATGGCCCAGGGCTCAGAGTGCAGACTTGGCCCTTTTAAGGTCACAGGGTCATAGGCTTAGAGTTAGAAAGGATCCTAAAAAGCCATCCATTCCAAACTCCTCTTTTATAAATAAGGAAAGTGCGGCTCAAATCAGCTAAGTGATTTGGCCAGGGTTGCACACTTAATAAGAAAGTGTCTAAAGAGAGATTTTATTTTTTTTTTGTATAGATGGATGGATTTATTTATTTTTAGCTTTCAACATTCACTTCCATAAGATTTTGAGTTCTAAATTTTCTCCCCATCTCTCCTCTTTCTGCTCTCCAAGAGTGTGCAATCTAATATGGGCTCTACATATACATTCTTACTAAACATATTTTCACATTAGTCATGTTTTAAATAAGAATTAGAAACAATGGAAGAACCACGTGAAAGAAGAAACAAAAAAGAGAGAGCAAATAGTATGCTTTGATGCATTCAGACTCCATAGTTCTTTTTCTGGATGTGGTGAAACAAGATTTTTAAAGGTCTTTCTGACTCCAAGTGCAGCAGCTTATCCATTACTACATGCTGCCCCTCAAAAAAAATTTTTTTAGTGTTTGGTCATAAAGAAAAGCTGAGAAAATATGCCCCCTCCTTTTTTCTTTTCTTTCTTGCTTTTTTGTTTACAGAGTGACTATGGTTGTAATATGGTACATATACTGCCCACTTAATAAGTTGAGTGATGAACTGATTTTTTTAATCTTTTTATATTCTATATTACAAGGAATAGCTAAATTGTGTGGTGGGATATATTCAGAAAAGAGGATTAAAAAAATCAAAAAAACAAGAAAAATGAGATTGTTTTTAAAAAGACATTCTCCAAAACACCAAAAAACAAACAAAACCTCAAAGATCTTAATGTTGCAGATTTGGGGGCTAGAAGGGACCTCAAAGTTCAGCTAGTACAATCACCTTCCCTCTCCCTAAATTTTACAAATGAAACTCACAGAAAGAAAATGACTTGTCCAAAGTTTCATATGTAGCAGAAATAAGAATAATACCCTGGTCTTCCAATTCTAAATTCACTCCACTTTCCACTCCCCTTGCTCCACTTCTCATGATTTCTGCCACCCCAGCTAGATGCCACCCAGAGTCTCCAGCTCTTATATCCCTAAGCAGGTCTGTCTTGTCTGGTCATACTTCATGAATTGAACCTATGAAGAGTATATCAATTTATAGGATTCCGAATAGGAAAGGACCTTAGAGATCATCCAAAATAACCCAATTTTTACAGATGAGGAAACTGATGCTGTCCAAAAAAAAAAGACAAAAGACTTTCCTCCTTCCCTTCATAGGCCCTTCTAGGAGATATTCAGTATAATGAAAAAAAGCATGGGAATATACATGAGTGTTGCCCCAGAATGTGTGATCTTTAGCAAGTCTTTTCTCTGATTCAGGGAAGGGGGGGAGGGGGGGCAGGGGGGACAGGGCGGGGCATGTTAATGATCCCTGGTAGTAGAACATTAGCAGAGGTCTAAGCTATAGCTGGCTAATGTGATCCTGTGGACACAACAGTGTTACTATTTTAATATAAGAGTTAACACCCTCCCTATACTTTAAGATCCCTCCCTCATGGCACAGATGAATTTCAAGGGGACTTCACCAGGCCAGGACCCAAATAGTAAGAATCTGATACAATCCCTCAGGCCCTCCTTAACTCACAAAGGAAAGGTTGCTCCAGAGATCACAAAATCCTAACATCCTGGAACTTCAAAGAACCTTTGTCCAAGCCCCTCACGGTACACAGGAAGAAGTTGAGATGGCCCAGCTATGATTCTGACTCAGGACCCCCAACTACTCTCCTTCCTCCCAGTATTTTTAGCCCTTACCAAACTTTCTGCTTATAAGTTCCTGAGAAGCTGACTCAGCCAGCTGAGGCCCAGGGTCCAGGGCAGAAGGCCATATGGTCTTACTCAGCAAAGTGAATGGAAGAGGTCAGTTCTCTGCCTAGGAAGCTCCAGTGTGTGAGAGAAAACTTCCCAGAGGGAGAATAAGTTCCCTCCCAGGTCAATGGGAGAAAATCAAACTTTCCAGCCCAGATCTCCCCACTCCCACTCCCCACCCCCCCCACAATGGACAGAGCTAAAATCATGTCCCTGGGTGGGGCTCTCCTCCCCTAGGAGAAGAAAATGAAACAGAAATTTTGGGTTGCTGTTGTTTTGTTTAAACAAATCATTAACTAAACTGAGCAGGGAAGAACTTAGCTGGGGGAAGGTGGGGAAGCTGAAGGAATCCTGGATTTGGGGTCTGAAGATATAGGTTCAAATCCCAGTATGGCTAATAGAGCAAGGATATAGAACTTGATGTTATTCAACAAACATTCTGTTTCTACTCTACAAGCACTGTGATAGATACTGAGTGAGCAAAAATGAAAAAAAAAATACAGGTAGAGAGAGCCCTTCCGAGAAAGGATGTCTCTGGTTGGAGTGAGGATGGCAGGGAGGAGAGAGGAGAGAGTACAGGACACTGAGTTGGAGAAGAAGGAAGGCCTTGTCGAGGTAAGACCTCTTAGGAGGCAGTGGAAGAGTTGGGGCTGGGACTTGCAGGGTAGATGTGAGCAGCATCTGTCAAACTATGAGAATGAGCTAAGCAGGCACAGCCCTCTGACCTCGTCCCAGAGAGCTGTGTTGAGTCCCTGGTGTGGAAATAGAAGTTGGTAAAGGCTGTTCCACAATGGGAAAGGATTGAGAAGACTGAGGGAAGACACTATTGATGAATGCATGAGGGAGCCAGATTGGGGAAAGAAACAAAAGAAGGCAGCCTTCTTCTTGTAGACCCCCACCGTCAGCTGTATCAGAGACCAACTAGGGAAAAATTCAAGGCTTAGCAGCAAAAATGAAGGACACTGTCCCAGATGAGGGACTCTTCACAGGGAAATAGGAGGAATTGATCCTAAAGGGCACAATAAGGTGATGGAAAATTCTGCAGACACAGACTCGGAGAGACCTGAGTTCTGATCTCATCTCTGACACTTACTAGCCATATAACCATCAACAATTCACCTAACCGCCGTAAGCCTCAGTTCCTTCTTCTGTAAAATGGGGATAACAGACCAACAGTAAATCAAACTCATGGGTTGGTTACAGGATCAATTTAAATAACACCTATGAAGTATGCTGTAAACTTTAAGGATTTTATAAATGCCAGCTATTAGTTGGGATATCGAGGGTCTTAGCGGGGCTTCAGATTTAAAATCACAATCATGGAGCTAGATCTTGTGTGAGTTCAGGGTGAATTTCTGCACCCCCCCCACCGATGGCCTCCCCTCTCATCTCATTCCAAGGAAGAAGATGAGCTGAGTGGGGGGGGGGGGGGTGGTCAGGACACAGGTGCCAAGTGAACCAGTTATGATATGTCCTTCGTCATTATGATTAATATTATAAAAACCTACAGTTGGGGGCCACAGGGATCCCCTAGATTGGCCCAGGGTATTGGCACCAGGGAGCCTAGGGCCCTAGCTCCAAGTTCTTTCATCTGAGCATCTCCAGCCCTAAACAAACAGTAATTAACACCTCACCCCCATCTCCTCATTATCCCACAGACTGGGGGGAGAGGACTTCAGCAAGCCCAGAGGAGGCCACAGGGCCCGCCTAGGGGTCATAAGCTGAGTCAGCACCACAGACGAAGCCCTCACTGCAGCAGGCTCCTCTGACCCACATCCCACCCTCCTTTTCCCCTTTCACTGTCTATAGTTTAGACAGCTACGGGCCAAGCCCTCTGAGCGCTCTCAGAGGAGATGACTAAAGAATGTTTTTCTACCCTTCTAAAGGACCACTTCATTCTATCAGGAACCTGAAACTTTCATTCCACTTAGAACCTAAAAATGGGGCCACTCATACCCATTTTAGAACTCTAGCTATAAGAGACCCAAGAGTTCAGCTGATAGACAGGAACCTGAGGCAGAAGAAAGGTTAAAGTGATTTGCCCAAGATTATTGATGTAATGGTGAAGAGTTTGAACCCAGGTGTGGGTAAGTCACTTTAAGGGGCAGCTAGGTGGCACAATGGATAGAGAACCAGATCCGGACTCGGGAGGACCTGAGTTCCAATCCAGCTGCAGACAGTAGCTGGGTGACCCTGGGCAAGTAACTTCACCCTGATTGCCTCAGTTCCCCATCCGTAAAATGAGCTGGAGAAGGAAATGGCAAACCACTCCAGTATCTTTGCCAAGAAAACCCCAATGGGATCACAGAATCAGACAGGATTGAAATGACTGAATAACCACAGATATGAATCCAATGCCCTTTTCTACTACAGTACACTTCCAGCTCTCTGCAGTCCCATAGATTTGGAGAAGCTGAGACAGGAAATGGATCCTTGGACTCCATGAGGTCCTCCAGGGATAAGATAGCCCACCCCCTCCTAACAAGCAGGCCTGCCCCTCAGGCACATGAGTATCTGTTACCTCTCTTAAAACTAGCAGAAGAAGCAGATTCCACATCCTCCCCTGGGCATCCATCAAAGGGCCCACTTCAGGCCCTGACAATGGATACAGCCTTCCATACCACCGGCCTCACCCCCACCTCCTGATTAGAAACTGACTTTCAAAGGAAAAGGGAGCCAGCCTGGGGTTTCCCCTACTTTCCACCTCACCCCATGTAACCCACATGTGTTTCTTTGTTTTAGGGTGATGGTCTCAAGTCTGGGAACATAAGGGGCCATGAGTTGACTGGTAAGTAAGCCACTCCAGACTCTGCATTAATCAGACAATTAGCATCCATTGAGCACCTGCTATGTTCGAGTACTGTAGAAGGCACTGGGGCTTCGAGTACAAAAAAAGGAAACAATCCTTTCTCAGACAGGGCTTCCATTCTTGTTTCTTCATTGGTAAGATGAGGAGGTAGGTCTAGCTAGCTTCTCAATGACTCAGCTGCTTTGGGGTGCTGAGGTGGGCTCTGGAGAACCCCCATAAGGGAGGCTTGGTGAATTTGAGGGTAGGGTCAACATTTATTTGTTTTACAAATGTTTTGAGCCTCCACTATGTGCGGGATCCTATTTGAGAAATGCTATCTGACTCTGGGCATCACTTCAATTTCCTCATATATAAAATGGGGGCACTGACAGTAGTACTGTCTGTTTCATAGGACTACTATGACAGAAGGGCTTTCAGAATTTTAAAGGACTATAGAGACGTACACCATTGTTATCATTGCAAAAGTGTCCCTGCCTTTAAGAAGTGGAAGACAAGCTCACCTGTCACTTCCCTCAGCCTTTGAGGGAACCTATTTCTACCAACTGCCCCAAAACTCTGCTTTCCTCTCCCTCTCTGAATCCCTTTACATTCCCTCCGTGTGAAGGTATGGGCCCAGATTTCCCAACCTCATCTCTCCAGGGAAGTAAACCAGAAGGCACCCAGGATGCACAGGGTCATGAAGTGAACAGATGGGGCAAGGGCTCCCCAGCATCACCCCTAGGAGAGAGGTTCTGCCCAAGAGCCCTAGCATGGGAAGCTCCGGGTGGAGCTGGGGGAAGTTCTGGAGGACACACACACACACACACACACAGAGCTCCTCAAGGGCAGGGGCTGACTTTTGCCTTTCTTCCTATCTCCAGGGCTTATTTTTGTAGTACTTGGTTACATAGTAGGTACTTAAATGCTTATTGACTCACTGATCTCTCTGAAGGTCACCAAAAAATAATAATAATGTTAATAGCTGACCCTAAGCACTAAAAAAAAAAAAAAAAAGAACCCTTTCCATTCATACCATATATGCCAGTACATAGGCTGCATATACCATTACAAAGGCAGCTTAATGGCAAAGTAGAGAGAGCACCAGACCTAGAGTCAGGAGATCCTGAGTTCAAATCCTGCCTCAGACACTCCTAATTGTGTGACCCTGGGTAAGTCACCTCTCTGAGCCTCTACTTCCCTATTTATACAATAATAATCGCAGGGGTCCTTCCAAAATCCAATGGAGGCCACGTATTAAGCACTTTGCAAACCTTGGAGTGCTATATAAATGTTGGCTCTTATCATTATCCATATTCCATTTAATGAAGATGAGGCTGAAATGGCAACGTTAATGATAATCACAGCTGCCATTTATGTAAGGGTTTTGCTTACCAAGGCCTTTATAGCCAGGATCTCATTTGATCCTTATAGCCCTGGAGGAGAGATGCTGTCATTATCTCTGTTTTACAGATGGGGAAAGTGAAATTCAGAAGAGAATAAGGTATACATTTTTAGCCTTCTCAATGGGCAGTGGAATGGGTGGTGGGAGGGAGAGAATTTGGAACTGAAAGTAATA
>CM053769.1:204995712-205059551 GCA_028658325.1 Potorous gilbertii | reverse complement strand
CGGAGAAGAAAAAGGGGAGAGGGCCAAACATTTGCTCCCTCTTTTCCAAGAGGTCCTCGGTAGGTTCTCCTGCCACAACCCAGGCCACCACTCCCACTGGGAGAGCTTCCATGAGCAAGCCTTTGAACTGAGTCCAGCCCACCCCCATAACCACTTCCAGATCCTTGGGCCCATCCAAGAAACTGCCTCCTCTGGGAACTTAGTTCATAAGGAAATGCTGAAAAAGGAAAGAAGTGGCAGGGCGTTGGGGGGGTGGGGGGGGGGCGCGGTGCACAGAGAATACTGCTAAACATATAAAAAAGGTAGAAAAATGAACTTCTTCCTGGGCAAAAAGGCTGTCAGTGCAGAGCATCAAAACGGGACCTCCCATCCCTCTCCCTTAGGCCTGACCCTATCCCACCTTCACCAGATCATCCAAGATGAAGAGGAGCTTTCCACTACTGATGCTGGAATTCAGGATGCACCCTGTGTCTGGCATGTGTCCCACACACTCCCATTTAAATCCTACCACTCCTTAAAAAGTCCCTCTATGCAATGCTACCTCTCTGGGGAAGCTTTTCCTGACCCCAAACCTTCATGATTTATTATCCTGTCCCAGTCCCCCAATCCCCATATCAGGTCATACCACAAGTCAGGAGGACCTTGGTTTAAATCCTAAATCTGGCTGTGCAAGACACTTAACCTCTATGTGCTTCACTTGTCCCCTCTATAAAATAGGGATCATATTAGCACTGTGCTCTTGTATCTAATGAGAAAATGTACGTGACAGTATTTGGCAAACCTTAATTCAAATATATAAACATTTGCTAATATTGTTAGTATTATTCAACTGTAAAGTCCATGAGGACAGAGACTGTATTTACTTATTACCTAAACTTTGACTCTCCCCAGTGTCTAGCATAGGGTTCTGTACCCTAGGTGTTTAGGAATTATTAGGTGAGTGAATGGATGTTTGGGACAGTGGAAAGACCTCAGGCTCAGGAGTCAGATGACCTAGGTTCGAATCAGTCCTGCCACTTATTGCAAGACCTTGGGCAAGTCACATGGCAAGCTCTCCAGACCTCAGTTTTCTCTTTTGTAAAATGAGGAAGGAGATGACCTTCTTGGTCATGGATGACCATTGGATGACCCCTGGGGATCCTCTGACGATAACAATGAATGGTATTGGCTCTGAGAATCTCAAGATTCTACAAGAAGAGGGCCCATCCATCTCAGGGCCTGGAGGTGGATAAATAGAAGGGAACGTTTAGGAGACCTGGCCCCCAGAAGATCTATCCTCTGCCTGGATTAACTGGTGGACAACTTGGCAAGGTTCAGTGGTATCTGCCCTGGGTTGCTAGAGAGGTATTTACTCTATTGCTCCTTCTCTGTCCTCAGGCTACCGGCCTCCTGGCCCACCACCACAGACTGGCTTCCATCGATATCAGTTCATCCTGTTTGAGCAGCCAGGAAAAGGAAAACAGATCACCCTGAGTGCCAAGGAAAGAGCTAAGAGAGGTAAGACTTCCAGCTTGACCCCTGGCTTAGCTGGAACAGACCCCACTGGGGTACTGAAGACCTCAGGCCCCATAGTCATAAGCCTCTGAAGTCCAAGTTGAGCAAAGGGTGCCCCTTCTTTGGGAAAATTCAAGACTAGGCCTGACCAATGAGGAAGGTATTTATTTGGTGGAGGCCCTATCTTCCTAAGAGTGCAAATCCAGAAACCAAGAGCATAGCTTTGAATGGAAACCCAGAAGGAGAGGGTGAGCAATCTCCCCTAAGGTCCCCAAGTGACATGTATGGGCAGCAACCCTCCAGCAAGCACCCCAGCTGGTAACTGCACCCAGTAATTGGGTCTAATCTAGGCAAGAGGACTCTGGAATGCCTCCCTGCCAGCTTGTCCTCCTTGATGGCTACCCGATCTCGTCACAGATTCTGCCTCCTTGCACAATCCCTCCATGGTCAAAGCAAAAGCAGCCTTGGACCCTGCGTAAACCCCAGCCTGAGCCCCAGTCTAGTCCCTGACCAGTGTGACCTGAGAGCCAAGATCCCTAGGTCCCCTCCTGTCCCTGGCCAAGGAGGAATAAAATCCCAAGGTTTCCGCAGCTACCTGGTATAATCCATGACCCTGAGTGAACCCCCTCCTCTTCTCTCCTGGGCTTAGATTTCCATTCCAGGAAATTGGGAGAAGAAGGCTTCAACAGCCTGTCAAGATGAGGGGGTGGAAGGGAAGGGATGTAGCACTAGGTAAGCCAGAGAGCAATGATGTCAATCACGGCAGAGTGAAGAAGTCCCACAAGTCAGCAGGAGGGTGGCTGGGGAGAAGAAGTTGGCACAGCCCTGGCTCCTCTTCACTCTTTGAGAAGCAAACTAGGTGTTCTCACAACACCTTCCCAGCCCCAGCCCCCAGAAACTTCACCCTTTAAAGAAAGAAGGCATGAATTCTCGAACATTAGCCACCGTTTTGGAGGGTGGAGTTTGTGAGTCATTAGATCAGATTAGAATTCTGCCTCAGATACTTACCAGCTAACTGTGTGATCTTGGACAAAGTGGCTTGACTTTCCTAAGACTTATCTATGAAATAGGGGCTATTAGATGGAATGAGACAATGCATATAAGGAACTCTGCAGACTTTAGCTCTCAGTATTATTATAGCCACCTGTGCTTAACCTGTTTGCTGCTGAACTAGCTAAGTGCCCTCAGCGCCCTTTTGCGCTACAAAGCGGGATGGGAATGGGGGACAGGTGGCCACTGATACCCTCACAGAACCTATCCTTCGCCTTTAGTATCCCTGGGGAATGAGCACATTGTTTAAGAGTGTGGGGAGGAGGCAAGATGTGAAAGAGGCTGATTTTTACCAGAGCAGAGGCCTTGTGTTGGCAAAGCATGGGAAATAAGTTTACAGGGGAAGGAAGGCGGCAGATCAGGGAGGATCTGGAAAGACCGAGACCTTGGACTTGACAGAGAGTCAGTAAAGGGTACTGTAGATGGTTGAGTAGGGAAGTGAAAGAGGGAGGATGGGGATTCTAAAAGATCAGTCTGGCAACAGAAAGGGGGTGGCTAGAGGCACCAGACATAGTTGGTTGTCTGTTACTCTAGTACAGGTGAGAGGTCATGAGGGCCTCAACTAGACTGCCTGCAGGAATCCAGGAAGGGGTGAATGAGTACATGCCTATACACTCAGGGACACCTGTGGCCCAGAACATGGACTTACCTTTCTAATTGTCTTTTCTTGAGAAAATAGCTTCAGGGGGATCCCTAATATGTGATGCTGTAACCAGCCCTTTGTGTCTCCCACATTGCAAGCAGGGGTTCTGAAGACCAGAAAGGAAGGAAAAAACAAAAAAGATATATGGGCGTGGGGCGTGTGAGCGACCATTCAGCGAAGTGTGTTTACTATACCAATCCATGTCCTCCAGATCCAAACATCTCCAGCCTGAGGGGTGGGGGGACACATGTTTCCCTCTCTCAGCTCCTGCTGCCCTCATCTCTAAGGTCTGGCAGACAGACCCAGGTTAGAGGCAGGCCCACAGGAGCAATGTCCCAACCAATCCCAGACGTGTCTGGGCACAAAAATTGGCTCAGCCACTGCGGCGCTAGACCCCATTAAAGGCCGAGGAGGCAGGTTTGGATCCAGCCTGCTCTGGCTGTACAAATTCCATCAAGCTGTCCGACTTCCAACATACTTTCCCTCAGTGCCTTCCCTCCTTCTTCCACCCCCCACCACAGCATATCCCCTCCCCATCCACCTGAGTATGTTCTCCGACTACTCCCTCAGTTTCTGAAATACAGATGATGTTGGAAACCTTTCTTTCCATGGGGGACTTTCAGAACAAATCAGTTTGGGGCAGGGAAGCAGAGTGGGGTGGGAAGATAAAATTGTATCATCAAATTAGGATCTAATCATAAGAGCCTGAGTGAGAAAGGAGGGAAAATCCTACTCTTTATTCTCACTCACCATCCCTAAGCCTCTGCCTCACTCAACTACACAAGAGCCACCTTCCTAGATTCTGAGTAGGTAGAGGAAAGCAAAGAGAGAATGGGGGTGCAATGATTTCAGGCCCAGGAAACCTTTGTGGGCTCCTCGGCTTTCCCACCTCAATCCCAGTACCCATACCCTCCACACTATTTCTTCCAAAAGACCTAAGCCTTTGCTCTGAAACTGGACTGATCATGTGTCAATTGGTTTCCTCTGGTCTTGACTCAGTATTGATCCTGGATGGGGCCAGGCTTGGGATTCGTTGGATACAACTTGATGCCCATCAAACTAAATACTCTGGAAGATAGTCCATGGCCTGTGGCCTTCCCCTCCTGCAAAGCACTGCACCAGATCTTGCCCCCACTCCAGTCATGCCAGCTACTCCCACACCACTTGGGCCAAGTGTGCTGATTCTAGAGATGCTGCTAGGGTCTGCCACAGTCCATAAGCAGATGTTCAGCCTCCAATCTTTAACTTTTAAGTCATTTTCAGTGGTAGCTATGATGGGAGCAACTTGTGAGTAAAATTCAAAGGCAAGCTGATAGGAAGTTAATTTCTGTTAGTCAAAGGAAACAGCTTATCTCTGTATCTACAGTAAGCATTTCTTGTTTGTCCAGGGATCTGAAAGAACACATTGGGAGTGATTTTGTGATGAGTTATTCTAAACTGTAATAAAATGTGCTTTTAAATGCTTTGATAGAAGCAACCTAAGTTGTTAAAGCTTAAAGTACATAAGGACTTTCTGAAGATCCCTGCACAAACACACAAACATACACACACACACACACACACACACACACATACACACCGTACCACTTGGTAGATGGTTATATTAGAAAGCTTGACCCAGAGCCTCTTTCATTCTCTCAGCTACGTTCCCCAAAAGCTGATGTAGGGGTTCCATGGAGGCACTAGATGATGAAGCACCACCCCCTGTAGGGGAAGTTTTAAAAGCATCCATTAAAGTAGAACTCCCTCATTATGCTTCACATGAATGCTGTTTCTACCTTAAAGAACCATCCCTCTCCCCCACCTCTTACCCCCAGGCTTCTAGGGAGTACAGTTCTGAGACTCTTTCCCCAAGAAATGAGATTCTTCCAGAGCTTGTACAAAGGTAGGTGGCAGAGTAGATAGACCAGAGTTCGAATCCAGCTTCAGACACTCACTAGCTGTGTGATCACTTAACTTCCGGGGATAATAACAGCCCCTGCCCCACAGGGTTATTATGAGACTGAAATAAGATAATATTTTTACAAGCACTTAGCACAGAGTCTGGCACACTGTTGGTGCTATAAATTCTTATTCTCTTCCCCTATGTGTGTGTTTTTTTACCTCCATAATTTGTACACTTAAGAATTTTGATCTGTGCACTGGTCGATTGTGACCTTTTATTTAGAAACTTCTTGAAGACCCTGATCAGTCTTGTATTCTGCTTCCTTTTTCTCCTCCTATAGTGTCTAGTGCTGGGCTCACATACACACACACACACACACACACACACACACACACACACACACATACCCTTTCTCATTCATAGAAACACACATTCTCACATCCACTCATTTATTTAAACATACACAGCCCCCATGCACTTTCTCAGCCAACTCTGAGATTCTGTAACTTTCAGGGGCCAAAGAATCACCCCCAGGAATGAAAATTTCCTCCTTGCCATCCTCATCCTCCCTGACTCCAAAGCAAAGAGATCAGAGGGACCCAAGTGACAGCCCCATCCATAACCACGACTCACGTTTGGGACCTTAGAAAGAGCTTTCTCAGTGAGTGCTCCCTTCTGATCCTCACAGAATCCTGTGAGATAGATTGAATGGGTGTCATGGTTTCCATTTGATAGAATGTCAAAGAAACTGTGCCTGGCCCAGGGTCACTTCCACTGAGCCCAGCTGTCACAAAGAAATACATCCCCCTCTCCCTTCCCTATGAGGAAGCAATGCTTCCCAAGGGTGACGATGAACTGACCAGAGAGAGGCCCAACTACTCTAAAGCTCCTCCCTCCCTGGGCAAAGTCTGTGATTGAGAGAGATCAGAGACTCCGCCTCAGGAAATCAGAATCACCACCACCACCACCACCACCACCCCCAGCCAATGAGGCTGGGAGAAATCTCAAGATAGACAACCCCTAACAAGAGATGGGCTGGTAAAGGGCAGTTTATGATGTAGGAAGGAGGGCCTGGGGGTGCATGATTGAGTGACCTTGGACAAGTCACTCTGGGCCTCTGCATCCTCGTTAATGAACCAAGAGTGCTGGGTTGGATGATATCTGAGGTCCCTTTCAGCTCCGACTTTCCTTCCTGAGGAACCCCACTTTCCACTCACCTGAATCTAGATCCATCCTCTGACAATCAAATAAAAAGGATGGGATGAGACTTGTCAGGCCCTGAAGTGTAACTCTGGGTAGCTGGGTTGAAAGCCTGCAGGGTATGATAGGTGAATAAGACAAGGGTCATTGGGAGTAAGGTGACCGACTGTATTTTCCAAATTAAATTTCAGAGCAAAAAGTCTAATAAGATAGGCCTTTTGCAAGGCCTTTTAAAAAATACACACACTTTATTTTCTTAAAGTGAGAACTGTCCCCCAAATTGCTGTACTTGGAGGGAAAATTAAAAAACAACAGAAGCCAAGGGTTAGGAGTTAGAAAGCCTCCCCCTCCCCATCAAAAGAAGTTTCTAGTGGCCACCCCCCTGCTGCTCTCCCCAACCCTTTAATGCCAATCCAGGTTTCTTTTGGGGAGACTCTGGGAACCTGTACCAATGCCCCCCTACCAGGCCCCAGCCCCTCCCTTGAGTCATCCCTGAATACTTGTGCAAGGTGTCTCTCTCTCACCTTGCATGGGCACCGCCTACCTGGCAGAGCTGGTAAAACTAGGGGCTTGGCAGAACCCCAGCTGGAGCCTTCCTAGGGCGATTCTCAGATGGACACCTGAGCTCAGAGAGGGCAAAAGCCTGGTCAGGTTCCCAGAATATCCTTCCCTGCCTTCCCTCCCCACTAAACAACTCTTAATTATTCAAAGTTGTCATTAGGAAGTAATTTTTAAACAACCTTACAGTTAATAATATCCAAAACTCACTGAAGCCTTCCAATCCCTTATTCTTGCCAGAATTGTTTACAGGAAGTAAATGAGCAGGTCAGTGACTTTACTGGAGGCCCAGGTTTCCTCTTCTTAAATGAACTGGGTGACCTCTAAGTTCCCTTCCAGCACTGACATCATGCATTCACATGACAAACACTTATTAATCAGCACCTGCACTGTTCTGTGCCTTGCACTCAAGACTGGAGGAGGCACAGAGGTAAATGGGACAATTCGTACCTTCAAGGAGCTTACAGTTGGTGTGGGAGACAAAACATGCACAAAGACAGCTGTGATCCAAATGGGAGCATGATAAGCATGTAAAGTGCAAGAATCCATCGAGGAAGAGATTGGGAGGCAGGAAAGAGATAAGGGAAGGCTTTGGAGAAGAGTTATGGTTTCCCTTCTTTCTGTCCCTATTCTGTGCTCATAGAAGGGCCAGCAGTGGTCCAAAGGATGCACTAGGCAGGAAAAAGAGAAAAATCTACCCACTGGCTAACCATCTCTTAGAGAGGCCAGCTTCAGCTAACCCCCACAAGGCCTCCTGCCCTTGGCTCATAGATGTTCTTGCCAGATGTGCCACCAGCTCCTGGATCTCCACCCTAGCCCCCACCCTGGGGTCCTCTGAACACCTGGGAGGTCCTACTACTACAAGTCAGATTTCTGAAATGGGAGAAAAGGGGGTTTCCCTGGGGGGTTCTGAATCATCTGGTCCAAACTCTTCTCCTCCCCCTAAAGTCAAAGTTGGCCTCAACACTCCAAGATCCCCCACTCAGCAAATAATCTCCAGGGGTAATTGAATGTGGTGGAACGGGGGCTTTTCAGCTCAGAGTGGAAGTCTCTGGATGTCATTTAATGGTATAAAAAATAAAAGGCTCAGGCCTCCCGCCTACCAACACCAGGATATCATTAATCTCAGTAGAAAAGCATCAGCGCTCCTATCACCGCCAGCCAGCCCTGCCAACGAGCCAGACAAATTACAGACTTAAGCCAGGATCCTGGCGGGACTGTTATTAGGCTGGAGTTGATTTTTTTTTTTTTTTGCAGGGCCACTGTCCCTGATGAGAGGCTTGAGAGCAGTGGTCTAGGAGGTACATGGGAAAGCAAAGAATGGGAACAGTATGGCTCCTGACTCACCAGCTGGGGGGGTAGAGAGGGGTTCAAGAAGCTGCCCCAGGTGGAGAAGCCCAAGGCGAGTTCTCCGGAGTGGCAGTTAGACCTCCCCACTAAGTCCAACTGAAGTCCCACTCACCTTTATTCCTCCAGCAAATCAGAAATAAAGTCAAGGCTGACATCGGTACTTGAAGGTGTGCAAAGTGCACATTATCTCATCTGAACCTTACAACCTCCCAGGGAAGCAGGTACCCCTAGAATCATTCCCACTTTACAGATAAGAAAACGAAGGGTCAGAAAGTTTGTGTGGAATATTTAAGCCCAGCTGCCTCCTCACCACGGCCCTATTCTCATACCATTTCCACCCACTGGAAACTCAGACTCTACTCCTGGGTCCTCTGGATTTTATGTTGCCATGGCCCAGGCCTCTCTACTATACACAAGCCTCCTTCCTTCATTCTCCTCTCCTTTTCCAGCTTCTCTTTATATATCATCTTCCCCAAATAGAACATAAGTTAGGTCATTTCTGAGGACCCTTAGCAAAGCTGTGCTTGAGAGCCTAGACACTGGTCAGAAGCATCCAGGAACTGAGTAACCTATTCAGTATTCAGTTCTCTGATAGGGTCTCTCTGCATTGAATCAGTGTTTCAGTTTCTAGAAAACAAGATAAAAGACAGGACCCATGTGACTTGCCTGGTACAATGACAAGCACAGTGTCCTATGCAGGCAGCTATTGACAATAAGAATGATAGTATCAGTAGGAACCTGCCCTTTGGTTTGAGACCCTCCCTAGTTAATGTGGCCCCCTCCACCCACTTGCAAACAGAGCATCTCATCTGTCTTCTTAGTCCTGAAAAAGTGCCTGGCTAAGAGCTTGTGGTGTCCACCTTTTGAAAGGTCTATTGGAGCTCCTCTCTGTTTCTGTCTGTCTGTCTCTCTTTCTCCCCTCCAATCCATCCCCCATAACATTTTCTTTATGCCGAGATCTAATGATAGCAATTCTCCATTCAAATTCCTTCAGTGGCTTCCCACTGGAGATTATGCCACACAAGTCTCAGTTGAAGGAACTGAAGGATGCTCAGCCTAGAGAAGGAAAGACTTGGGGGTGACAATGGGGTGGTACACAAACTGTCTTCAAGGATTTGAGGGGCTGCCTTCCAGAAGGGGAACAGAACTTGTTCTACTCAGTCCCAAAGAGTAGAACGACAAAACATGGATAGAAGCTTCAAGGAAAGATATTTAGACCAAAGGTGATTTAAGGAAAACCTTCCTAGCAATCTAAAGGTGGGATGAGTTGACTTGGAAGGCACTAGTTCCCCCTTCACTGAAGGCTTTAAATGGAGCCAATCACTTATCTGGATGTCACAGGAGGGATTAGTGTTCAGAGTATCAGGCCAAAGATCTGGACAGGAGTTCATAAACCACCTAGTCCCACCCTCTCATTTTACACCCAGAGAAACAGAGGACCAGAGGTGAAAAGCGTTTGGCCTAAGAACAAACAGGTACTCCATATCAGAGGTAAATTTGAACCCAAGTCTTCTGAGGCCAGAATTAGTGTTCTTTCCATTGTTGGAGTAGATGTTCTCTAAAGGTTTTTCTGACTTTGAGATTGTGATTTAATGGAAGGGGAAAAGATTCAGGAGGTATTTCAGGGATAGAATAGGCAAGGCTACACAACTTACTGGAGGAAGGGTGGGGTAAGGATGAGGCAGATAACTTCAAGGTTTCGAGTCTGGATGACTAACAAATGTTAATGTCATTAACAGAAAGAGAGATAGGGTTTGGGGGGCCAATTTTGGATATGTTGGAGGTACCATGAGTATTATTACTCCATTTATTGTCTATCTCCTGATATATGTGCTACATGTGTGTGTTTGTGTGTGTGTGTGTGTGTGAGAGAGAGAGAGAGAGATGTGCTACCTGTAACACATACAGGTAGAAATGTCTAACAAGCACCGGACAAATGAAACTGGAACTAAAATGAGGGGCCAAGACTAGAAAAAGGGGCTTGGGAATTGTCTGCATAGAAATGATCATCAAGACCACTGGAAGAGATAAGATTGCCAAGGGAGATAGTGTACAGAGCTAAGGAAAGAGGGCTAGAACCTTGGGGGACACTCACATTTCAGGGATGGGACAAAGACAAACTATTGAGGAAGACTGAGAAGAGACGCCATGGTGGTGCAGGAATCATGGTGGTCAAGGAAAAGAGAGTGTCAATATCCTGGACTGTCCAATGGTGACAGTGCCACAGAAAAGTCAAGGAGGAAGATGGTCCAAAATGGCCACTGGATCTTCGTGTTGAAGGAGCAATTAATAAAATTTCAGAAGAGGGATGAGAATGCAAGACAGATTAAAAAGCACTGAGGATTTGAATCCAGAAAGGAATATTGTGGTGTAGGGGATGATGAGCTGGTTGATTTAGAAAAACATAGGACTTGGACTTTGGAAGGAAGACGCTCTCCACCTTCAGAGAAACAGATAATAGAAGGAAATAAACAATGTATAGTATTTATCATTTAGCTTTCTTTAAATGAAAATTTATTGTTTTATATTGAATCCTCTTTTATGGTCTGCTGTGTATATGGCGATGGGTTTTTTCCTTTTCTCAATTTGTATTTAAATGTAAAAGAAAAAAAATTGACAAAAAGAAAAGCATTGAGGGCATTGAGGAGTGTGTGGGTGAGGAACAACTGGAGACAACAAGTGGAGACTGTTCTTCCTAGAAGTTTGGCAGTGAAGGGAAGGAGATAAGATGGTAGGTAGAGAGGGAAGAGTTTTGTTTTTGTTTTTTAATTGAAGAGACTGAATGGCAAAGGGACTTGAGCCTATGCTGCATGAAGATCGTTTGAGGAGGGCAGGATGCTTAGGTGGGAGAAGAGAAGTTTCAAGAGTACTTGAGTGTCCTGTGGGAGAGAAATTAGGCTTGCTCTTCTCAGCCCCAGAGGACAGAACTTAGAGTAGGGGTGGGCAAGATTTACAAAGAGGCAAAGGCAAGACTTGATGAATGGGAAAACTTCCTAACTATTACAACTATCCAAAAACAGAACGAGCTGCTTTGGTAGGTGATGAATTCCCCATCATTGGAGTTGTTCAAGCAAAGGCCATTTGACTGCTTATGTTGTAGCAAAGTCATTTTCCATCTTGGACTGCCATCTAAGGCATCCCTTCCAGGTCTGTGTTTGCAGACAAAGAGTTAAGAACCAGTAAAGCCTAAGAGATAGCAGGGGTTTGGAGATGATTGATCTAATGAGGTCATAGAGAAGATGGAGATGAGAAAAAGTCAAGATGAAAGAGTTAGATTTATCAACTTGAGGGTGGGAGGGTCACCTCAAGGATGGGGGAAGACATTGAGAAACTCTGAGATGTGGAAGAGGGGAAGTAAAGGAACTCTGGGATGGCCTCTATCTTTTGGGCATTGCTGAAAGTGAGAGGGTGGAAAAGGGTTAACACCAGAACACTTTCAGGAGAGAAGAGAGAGTTTGAAACAGTACTTGTGGAGAGTATGATTGGGGATCAATAAGAATTGAATAAAAGGATTGCAGAGCACCAGGGAGATTAGACAGAATAAATTTCTAGTGGACTCAGCACAATTCTGTAATTTCCTCCTATGACCATGGAGAAGTCAGAGAGATAACTCAAGTTACTGAGGTCTAGGGATTAGTAGGGTGAGAACAGGGCAAGGTCAAGGAGGCGAGGGAATCACCAGCACCTGTCATATAAATAGACAAGCAAGAATAGCAGGACCTTCAGGGAGCCATGGGCTGGAGGCCAGACCCCCTGTATCCTGGCACTGCTAAGCAGACTGATTGCTGCCCTTCACCTAGCCAGGCACAGAGTGCCATCCCAGAAAGCATTGCATGGATCAGGCACCTCCGTCTCAGAATGAAACTGTAGATTTCAGTTGGACCCTCTGGAGTCACACACTCCCCAAAACCCAGGAGGAGCTCACCTTGGCAGGCTTCTGTGTACAAGTTCCACATGGCACAGACAGCTGACTCCACACCAGCTTGTGAAAAGAGGCTGAGCTGTACACGGCGGGGCTCTTCTCAGAGCACAACCACAAAAAAAACCACAGTCCTCTGGCTCCCTGCTTGCACACCCCCAGCCCCCTCACCCAGGATCTGACTCACTCCTCTTCCTTTAAGACCTTTCAGAGGGACGGAAGGGTGCAGCAGGAAGAGAGAGAGAGAGAGAGAGAGAGAGAGAGAGAGAGAGAGAGAGAGAGAGGAGGAGAGAGAGAGGAAAAAGCATCACAATGGGGTCAGAGAGGTGACTGGGGTATGAAAGCTGAAGCTGGGCTGATCTGCTTCCAAGAATAGGCTTGAAGACAGTGCCCAGTTTTAAATATCTTCCAAAGAAAACTAAAACCCATATTACTGGAGACAGATATGACTGGAGTAGGGTGGGAGCAGTTGGGCATCTATTAGACCTTCAAGATCTTGAGGTGCCCCCGGAGACACGGAAGGAAGGAAGCTCCCAGGGGTGGAGGGGATTTCTTCTTGCTATCACCTCCTTCCAGGCTCACAGGCCCACCCTCTGTCCCACAGAGGCCATGCCATCCCATCCTTCCTCACCTCTCTCACTTGCCCTGGAACATAGTGTAACAATTCAGTTCCTGGTGAATTTGGAGGAGAAAAGAATCAGTTTGGGGTTACATTCAAATTTTGGTAAGCAGCATCTTTTCCAGTGAAAAGAACCCTGGTGCCTTGTAACCAGGAGAGACCTAGGCTCAAATCCTGCTTCTGACACTAGCTCGTGACCCTGGGCAAGTTACTTAATCTGTCTGCCTCAACTGTAAAATGAAGATCCTAATAGCACCTTTGTCCCAGACCTTTGTAAGGATCAAATGAGGCAATATTTGCAAAGCACTTAGCCCAATGCCTGGCACAGTAGTTGGCACTATATAAATATACATTCTCTTTCCACATAGTAGGTACTCAATAAATGCACACCGAGTTGCATCCAACTGAAAGAGGAAGAGGAAAGACCACATAGACACCCTTGAGATGAAAGCATTATGATAATGGGCTGAAGGGGGGGAAGGGAGGGATTAATTAATTCATTTTATTTCTCTTTTCTCTTCCAAGAAGAATGATCTTCAAAGTGGGAGAGTATAAAACAAAAAAGGCTTAGCAAGGGATTGATACACCAGATGTTAGGAAGTGCGTGGTAAGAGAGCTTCCACTCACCCTCAAGGAGTTTAGGACATTAGGCAGGCCCTCGTGGAGTCATGCCAGTCAGGCTACTAAAAAAAAAAACAAATCCAACAAAAAGACTGGGAGATGAGCTGAGCCTCAGACAGAGAGGTGGCAAAAGCTGCCTGGAAAGGTTCTGTCTTTCTTTTTTTGGAGGGGGAAAAGCAAGGCTATTGGGGTTAAGTGAAGGTCCTACATGTAACAATTTTTATCAAGTTATTTGAGGTCTGGATTTGAACTCAGGTCCTCCTGACTCCAGGGCTGGTGCTCTATTCAGTTCACCACCTCACTGCCTCACCTAGACTTCTACCTGTGTACTACCTACACAATTGAGTGTAGCTGGGATTTGACCCCACATCCTTGAACTTCAAAATCTAATACTTCTTCTACCACCCCAGCCCACTGCAGCTCGGAAGACACAGGAGGCCATGATAACTGTTGACAAAAGTTCTTTTATTTGAGATTTTCAAGTAATTGTTCAGTAGGAAAAACAAGAGGGGGGATTTGGTGTGTTACTCAAAATTTAATGAAATTTTACCCCAAACATTTTAATATCCATTTTTAAAAGAAGAATCTGGTTTTCTGGCCATGTACCCCTTAAGTCTAAACTTCTCCAGGCAAAAATATCCCTGGTTTCTTCAGTAGCTCCTTATGTGGCATGGTTTAGAGACCTCTGACCATCCTGGTTCCCCAATTCTATGTTCTCCAATTTAATTTCCTTCTGAAAATGAGCTGCCTAGAACTAAATACCATCTTCTAGATTTCATCTCACCAGAGCAGCACACATAGGACTGTTACTGCCTTCCCTATCGGATACTTCCCCATTAATTCAGTCTAATTAGCTTTTTTTAGCTGTCACGTCACACTGATGACTCATACTGAACTTGTGGTCTACTAAAATCCTCAGAACTTTTTCACATGACCAACATTTACCTAGTCAAGACTCAGTAACTTTGTACTTAGACAGTTGATTTTTCAAACTCAGCTCCATTATACCTCCTTCCATTGGATGTCTCCCTTCACTCTAGCCTGACATGGTCTCTTTGCTTCCTGATTCTGTGGGTAAATATGTTAACTGTCTCTTCCTGCTTTGGGTCATCTACAAATTTAATAAAGCATGCTGTCTGCACCCTCATTCAAGAGAAAACTGTCTAACAGAAGAGAGCAAAGCCTAGATTCCTGAGACTCTTCATTAGGTTGGAATTTATTTATCCCCATTCTTTATGTTTAGTCCTTCACTTGGTTCTGAATCTATCTAATCTAACACAGAAGTGTCATACATCTGACCCCCAATGGTCCTGAGTGAAATGGGAACTGGATTAAAATGTAATTGGGAAATTTTGACAAATTAAAATGCCATAAAGTATAGGTAATATTACATTTTCAAACTAAGTCTATATGCAGCCCCTAGGATCCCTGTGTATCTATTAGTGTCCCTCCTCTCTACTTCTCATCCCCCCTTCCCATTTTTATTTGAGTTTGACACCAATCTAGCTCCCATATCTTTATCATCTCCACAAAGACGACATGAAGTTTATCTCAGTTTTGCCAAAATACAGATATAATATGTCTATCTCTTTCTCTTCGTCTACCAGTTTCCAACCCTTTAAAAAAAAGAAGTGAAGTTAACTTGGAAGGATCAGCTCATGCTAGCTTTTACTGATTAACACTTTCCATTTTGCTTTGATAAAATATTCCTTTAACACATTGTAGAATTTTGCCAGAAATGATCAAGTCATTTCTCTTCATTGGGCTTCATCTGTCAAATGAGAGGCTTGGGCTAGATGACCACTAGAGTCCTTTCTAGCTCTGCATCTATAATGCTATGGTTTGAAGGTTTGTCTTGTAAAAGAGGAAATCAATTTTTTCTGCTTTGCCACAGAGGGCAGAGTAAAGAGTAATAGGTACAAGTTGTAGCATACCTGTCCTGGATGTTATAGAACAAATACCTGCCCCGGTATGGGTTGGACTAAATGATCTCTAACAGCACAGTCCATGCTTCTGTGTTAACTAGGTAAAGAGCCTACACAAGAGTAGTTGGGGGAGAAAGATTACTATCAAAGCGAATCTGCATCCCTCCTCAGGCAGAGTACAGGTAGGTAGGTGTTTGTCTATTCTGTGGGCTGCTCCATCCCTTGGTAGTTCGAAAGAGCAAAACCTGAGTAAAAAAAAACCTCTTTAATTGTTATTCTTGTCCCAACCCCCAAAAGACCACATTTTACCCATTCTCTGGACTTTTACCCATTCTCTTTGTCTCAACTGCCTCCTTTCTCTGCCCCTGAAGGCTCCTTCTCCCATTGATGAGCTCTTCCAGCCACCTCTATTTTGAGGAAAGCCCAGGCCAACCATCCTTCATATTTGGGGCACCATGACCTTGGGAGCAGGTACCTCCCACTCACATCTGCTTTTAAGCTCCATTTCCCCTATTCGAGTGAAAGTTCCTTCCAGGCAGGGACCAGCTTCATTTTTGCTTTTTATTTTTATGTCCAGTACTTAATTTAGTGACTGGCACATATTAAGAGCTTAGTTAATGCTTGTTGACTTGATCTGACCCAAAAGCAGAGCAAGCAATTGGGACATTATGATTGGAAGGACCCCAAGGAGCTTCCCCCCTCCCAAATATATACACATATATGTATGTGTGTGTGTACACTATATGTATGTTACATATATATTTTATGTATGTATATATATACAAAATATATAAATATATATGTACACACACATATATATCCCATTGAAGCCTGAAATTCCTCCATGAGGAATGCATTCCTTTGAATTGAGCTTTTCCCTCTCCCTCCCCAAGAGCCTCACTTAAAGTACAAATGTCCCCAGGAAGCATAACACCCCAAAATGCTAAGACTCTAGGGGGAATGAGTGTATCCAATAATTTAAAGATAAAAAAGAGAGAGAAACCAAGCACTAAGCTGGGAAGGTATGAGGCAGGTGAGAGGGAAAGGCAGTATTAGGAAGTCACCAAAGATAAAGTCTTTTGACTACTGACTCTACAATTTTGCCTAGGACCAATACTGCCTCCAGGATGGTTACACCCCTGAAGTGCCATGGTTCTGGGGAACACTAGCCAGAAAACATCTAAGTGTGAACTCCTGAAGAGCAGACTATCTCCCTTCTTCTCTTTGTATCTCCATCCATTAGCATGGGGTGTTTTGCACATAACAAATCTTTTCATTCATTCACTCATTTTCTTTTCTTATTCTGGAAGCCATGAGGGTTAAATGATTTGCCCAGGGTCACACACCTAGTGTCTGAGATGGAATTATGAATTCAGGTCCTCCTGACTTCAGACTGGTGCTTTACCTAGTGAGCCATTTAGCTCTTATTTTATTTTTTCTGTTTTTAAAAATAAAATAAAAACAAAATATTATTATTATTTTATTCACTTATTTTAAGGGACACTGTATTCACAATAACCTGCATGGTATATCAGGCACATATTCTCACCCCCATGTTACAAATGAAGAAAGTGAGACTTGAAATGACTCTCCCAAACTCACAAAGCTGTTCAAGCATTGCAGCCAGGATTTGCACCCGAATTGCTCCAGTCTCCAAATCTTGAGTTCTCTGCCATATATAACATTGCCTCTCCAGGAAATTAGCACTGGGCACTCCCTGAGAGGCTGGCTAGGCAAGTGCTGTGGCCTCAAGTTGCAGATAGGTGAATTTGTCAGTACCCAGGGGAGATAAAAGAGCCATAAATGCCTTAGGTGGAACATTTGGATGGGGATAGCAGATCCTCCAACATCCTTTCTGTTTCTTTCCCCAACTGTGGGGAGATCATTCTTTTTTTGAGAATGCTGTGATTTGAGGGGCTCTCAGAAGCCCTGCCTCATCCCTTCCCCTCAAAAATCTCCAGCAGCAGATGCCTGAAATTCCACAATTAGAAATCCATTCCCTGGGTTAAGCATTGCCCTACCCCCAAAGGCCTCTTTTAAGCTTCAAGGTCCTGAGTGAAGAATCTCATTTATTTAAATTCATTTCAACAAATATGGATTAAGGGCTTCCTGCATACAAGCCACTGTGTTCTGAGCTACAAGGACAAAAATATAACAGTCCTTGCTTATATCCCAATGGAGGATACAGCAATACACAAGTAAGCAAAGATAAAGTATGTACAAAGTGATTTCAAGAGAGAATGCTAATGATTGGGGGATCAGCAAAGATCTGATATAGGAGGGGGGCTTGGATTGTAGGAACCTGAGGGGAGAGGAGCACCCACTAGACAGAAGGGCTGACTTGTACAAAAGACAGAGGCAGATACAGGGAAAAGCTAGGAGGCCAGATGTCCCAGAGTAGAGAACTTACCTAGAAAGGTAAATAGGAACCAGTTTTGGGGAGCACTCTAAATACCAGACTTTGAGGTTTGTATTTTCTCCAGGAGACAATAGGGCTGACATTCAGGACATCAACACTTCCCTTCATAGGTCAGGTTTTGCCCACTCTATCTTTCCCCCAGCCCCTCCTTATTTATCCTGATAACTCCCTCTCCCCCAGTCCTAACCCAACAACAGCAACAGAAAAAAAAAAGGTCTTCGTTCTCTAGGACTCTTCCCTTGGACCCCAGCTCTGCCTCAGTTTCCTGGAACAGGCACCAGGATTGGAACTTCCCAACCTACACTCCTCAACCCTCAGCACTACTTCTCCCATCCCCACCAAAGGTTGTCTTTTACATCTCAGCCTTGCTGTTGAACATGAACTACCCTGCCCTATCTGCCCCACCAACAAATGTTACATTTTGTATGAGTTTGTTGGTTGGTGGTGGGTTTGTTTGTTTTTCTTTGTGGGAGAGAAGGTGGAAGAGTAGAAGTAAAGACAGATATTTGAGGGGGTCTACAGATGCTTCATGCCTTTCTCAGATCCAGCAGCAAGAGATGCCAGGTATAGAGAAATAAAAGCATCGAGGTCATGTTCCAGGATCCGGCGAGTTCACAGATAACCTTAAATTCCTTCCAGTTTACAAGTGTTCTAGGCCCCAAGTCATCTCAGAATTTTACCCAATAAAATTGGATCTATCAAGAGTGAGGGAATGGGGGAATAGGGTAGAGACTGTACAAGATTCCACAGTAGGACTAGCCCTCCTCCACCTCCATCACCTCTACCCTTCCCCCTCACCCCACAAACACACACAGTGAGAGGGGAACTCTGAAAGAAAATAATGATTAGTCTTTCCTCACATACTCAACGGAGCACCTGACGGTTACCCTTCTATCTAATGGGGAGAGAGAAACCTTGACCATCCCTCCCTCACTCTCCTTTTACTGTTCATTTCAGGTTCCTGGTCCGTTAATGACTTCATAAAGCATTTCCACCTGGGCTCTCCTGTGGCTGCCAGCCAGTTCCTCACCCAAAATTATCTTGACTTTTAGCTAGACCTACAAATGCCTGGAGAAAGCGTCGAATGACCAGGGACCGAATCCAAGCTCTATGGCAAAGGTACCAGCTCTTTGCCCAACCACCCTTTCCCACTTCGAGGTCATTTTAAACTTGGAGAAGAACTTCAGGCCATGGCCTCTGGCTTTGGAATCCTTTTTGCACGCCACAAAAAAATAAAAATAACATCTTCAATTGTCATCTAGTTTGATCTGTTGGCTTCTGCTCATTCTTTTTCTCAAAATCAGCAGGGAAAAGAAAATCAATGAGAGAAGACAAACTTGGAAGTTCTCTGAAAGGTAGGGGAGTAAGGAGTGCTAAGCTGGGGAACAGGAAATCTAGATTCTAATTCTGACTTTATAGTTAACTTGATCGGAGACCTGGAGCAAGTCACTCAACTTCTTTTGAACCTCAGTTTTCTTACCTTTAAAATGAGGGGGTTCAATTAAATCAGAGGTTCTTGTGTTCTAGATCCCGTTGGCAATATGGGGAAGTCTTCTCAGAACCACATCTCAAGAGAATTAAAGGTAATGCCAAATTTCAGTTAGAGATTCCTGAAAAGGAAGATTTTTTCCCCTTCCCCTTGAAATTTGTCCAAGAACACGTTAGGGATTCGAGGATCCCAGGTTAAGAACTCCTGAAGTAGATGGCTCAGTTTGGGTATGGTTCGGGTTTCACTTACCTAATTAATCAGTCACATCCTACCCTTCCACTTGACATTCCTCCAGAGGCTTTTCCCTCTGAGTCCCTGAGGCTTAGCTTTCCCTACAGAATCTTACTCATAATACAGAAAAAAAAAAAAAAAAACTTCTCTCCCTCTGCACCTTTCTGGTCTCCCACCAGCCCTCCCCGCTCTAGCTCCCAGCTCTTCATCCTTGTCCCATTTTTCCTCCAAAAGTTAATAGTCCCCATCGACACCCCCATCCCCACCTTGACCCAGTCTTATGGCGGATGTTAATTACTCTTGAGCGCAAACTGCTTTGAGATCATCTGATGAAAAGTACTGCGGTAGAACTCAGGACCATCACCTTACCACGCCCCACCTTAGCTGAGCTCTAGCCACTCCCCCTTCAGTACCCCCACCCCCTCTTCCTCTCGCCAGGCTGAAGTTCCCTGAACAGACCTAAAAAACATCCCCCAGGGCCTCCGAAGGACAGGCATCCCAGAACTGGACCGAGTCAGAGACTCTCTTCTGAGGTCTCTGTATGATTACTACATTTGAGACCAACCCCGGGGGCCAAAAGGAAATACGGGTGGTAAAATCGGGTCCCACAGCACCCGCCCGCCCGCAATCTGAGTTAAAAAAAGCAAAAGGAAGTGACCGTTTACAGTGTCATGGAAGGCAGCCACAATGGGGACTGTTTTATTGTGTCAACATCTCCCTACACATCACCCTCGTCCCTCCTCCTCCCCACTCACCCCAGCACTAGGGTGTCATTGGCTGCTTGGGTTAGTGCCAGGAGAAATAAGAGAGGCTAAAACTTCCTAGGGCTGCACCAAATCCAGACACAGACAGATTTCCCTCTGCTGCTCTTCCTTCTTTGTGGTGAGGGTGTTTATTTGGGGGTGGGGTGGATCGGATGTTTATCCTTTCAGGAAATTGTTGATTTTCTTTGCTTTTTTTTCATTGGTTCCCCCCCCCCCCACCTCCCATTCTCTCTTGTATTCCAGAGTTTTGGAGCAGTTTTAGAAAAAAAGCTCCTGACCCTGTTTTCCACTCCATTCTCAAAGAAAAAAATATTAGTAATATGAGAAATTGATCTATGCTATGTATTCTGTGACTGGCTAAGCCACACCTTTCTGGGGGGCCCCAGGGAGAAAGATGACCAACCGGGACTACTGTGGATAACTTTGGAAAATTTCACCTCAGCCTCAGCTTTTCTACTAATACTTTCCCCCTATCTTTCTCTTACTGGGAGTAAGAAGAGGGAAGCTACAAATTGCTTTGAGATTCCCCAATTAACAGGCCTATTGAAAAGAAATATTGGAGAATTACCACTCGAGTACCAGGGATAAGGGGATGATGACCAGTTGAGATCTGAAACTGAACCATCTACGGGGAAACATACTTGCACCCTCCTGACTACTCAGCCCAAGGAAACCCAGCCCCCTCCACTCACACCCCAGACAGTATGAGTCAGACACTGGGGGAAATGGATAGTAGGAGCTATGCCAAGTCTTCTGCATCTCCCCTCCTCGCTCCATGCTAGTCCTAGGTGCCTCGTTGTGGCAATGGCAGGGACTGCCCCGAAGAGAGCCCTCCCCATCTCTGTCTCCCTGGCAGGATCCTATCCTCTATTCAGATTCTCTTAGCTCCTCCTCGCTGACCATTCCCAGAGAAGAACCTTTGCTTTGAAATGACTGCTGTTTGGGAGGATGGAGACAAAGTGTGTGTGTGTGTGTGTGTGTGTGTGTGTGTGTGTGTGTGTGTGTGTGTGTGTGTGTGTGTGTGTGTGTGTGTGTGTGTGTGTGTGTGAGAGAGAGAGAGAGAGAGAGAGAGAGAGAGAGAGAGAGAGAGAGAGAGAGAGAAGCAAGTCACTTTGGAAAACTTCCATGTAAAAACAATGATGACTCCAGGTACACAGCAAAGAAGGCTTGGTATGCATACTAGGGTTCCTCTAAATTTCCAGTGATCTGTCAGCACCACACCTGTTTTTCCTTGCCCTTTGGGGTGGGGTCTGTTCAAGTGTGTGTGTGTGTGTGTGTGTGTGTGTTGTATGTCGACCTGCCCAAGCAGGACTGAAGAGGATAAGGACTAGGGGTGGGCCCAAGAAGCTTCTGATAATTTGGAAATAGTACAGAATTTGGAGTCTGAGAAATGGGTTCAAACCCCTGCTCTGGTTTTTTCTCCCTTATGACTTTGGACAAGTCTATTCATCTCTCTGAAATTTGATTCAATTAGACAATTAAAGCATACCTATTATGGGCAACACACTGCTCAAGGCACTGAAGATACAAAAAACAAAACTGTCCTTGTCCTCAAAGTTAATAATCTACTGGGGGTGAGGGAGAGGGGAGGGGGTAGGAAAAGGGAGACTGTATGAAAATAAGCATGGTACATGGAAAGTTTATGAGGGAGGGAGCACTAATCATTGGGGTGGGGGGAGAACAGAGAAAGTTTCATGGAAGAGAAAGCACTTGTACTGAGCCTTGAAGGAAGACTCAGTTTTCTTCTATTAAAGCAGGAGGATTGGATCTCTCTAAAGTCCTTTCCAGCTGTAAATCCTTTGACTGGGTTAGCATAGCAGAAAGGGGAAGAGACCTCCAGCAGATCAAGTGATGGGATTGGGGCAGAGAGATTGGAGGGTTCTAGATGGACTCCCCCAGCTTCAATGGATTCTACCCAGCATCCCACTTCCCAAGTCAGATGAGGCAATGGAGACTTGGATCTACGAAGATCTACAGTTCCTTAGCAACTAACGAGCAACTCCCTATAAAGACAAAGACCCTTAGCTCAGAATTCTCCCTTCCCCCAGCCCCTCTGGGGGTGTGATCCACGATTCAGGAGTGGGGTGAGGGGTTGTTTCCCCATTCTTTCCCCTCCCAGGATGAGTAGGGGTTGGCTCCAGGCCCACCTTGCAAGAGGCTGTCCTGATATTACCTGAAATTACCTAGTCCCCACCGGCACCTTTCATCCTGGCATCTCAAACAGTCGCTAATTAACTTTCCCATTTACACACCTGGAGGCTCGAGCAGGCGAGGTCTCTCTCTCTGTCTTGTCTGTCTTTGTCTCTTATGTACACACACACACACACACACACACACACACACACACACACACACACAGACACACACACACACACGGGACACTCTCCTCCCCAAGTTTAGTGGTCAGAAGTCCTCAGGGCCAGTAACTGGGTCAGAGTTTCTTACTGAGTTCCCATGGCCTATTAAGGCAAATAAGCATGGGGTGGGGGGAAGACTGGTGAGTAAATGGGAGAAGAAAGGAAAAGGAGAAAAGATTAGACTTACTAGAATGGCTCAGTCTTGGACTGGAGGCTGGAGTCTGGAGTAGGAGTTTTGAATCCCTGCTAGCCTGTGCTCCACTATAACTTTGGGTGGATCCTTTTTCTTCTCTGGAATGAGATATTCTCATCTCTAAGACAAATTCAGCTGAAACTAAATGATCTCTATGATCCCTTCCAGTTCTAAAAGTATACTGTCCTAAGAGCACCAGTTCTTTTAGATAGCTGAGAGCTGTGTGATCTTGACCCTCCACTCTCTGGGCCTCAGATTGTTCCTTTGTGAAATGAAGGGGTTGGTTTCTAATGTACTTTACAGCTTAGATGCACTGGGTGAGAGTAAGGGATCAGTGTGGCATCCTGGTCCACTACCTCCAGATGCCCACCCTCCCTGGGGGAAGGGGAGAGGGTAGGGTGAAATAGAGACTCATAACGTACTGTAATGTGAAAAATAATTGAGAACATTTAGCTTAAAAATTTCAGAAAAGAAATTCCCACTTAGGGGGCAGGATCATAAGATAGAGGTTTGGAAAGCAAAAAGGAGGTCTATCCCCCTCCCATTCCCAAAGAAGTGTGTTGAGCAAAGGATTTCTCAGCTCCAAGGGTCCCCCATTTGTACCTCAGTTACTTGGAGTCAGGTTTTTCCTCTGGTGAGGATAAAGATGAGGAAGAGATGACCTTTATTCCTCCCTAGAAAATAATCATTAACTCACTGACCAGGGGGCATTGGGTTAAAAACAGGAAGAGGAGTTGGGACTATTTGCCAGGAGTTTGATGAGCCTTACAGAAGCTCACATTTCTACCAGATAGACAATATTGATTCCCAACCCCACCCCCAACCCCCACCTTGGTACACCTACCATGCTTGGCTCCCCTCATAAAGTGAAAGTGGAAGACTCAAAGGCAGTAAGTTAGGTATTCTCATTTCCTTTAGCAGAGACATGAAACACACTCAAATGTGAAGTCCGGAAGTACATACTGCAATGGCCATAAATAGACCCAGATACACTGGCATTTCTGCACATACGCTAGAGGCCTTGTATTCATTCATTCATTCGTGTACTCATGGGCATTGGCACACAATAGGTTATTGAGAACCTATCATGTGCTAGGCACTGATACAAAAGGAGGCTGATTACAGTGTCACACTAGTGAGAGGAGAGGACTAACATAAGAGTTTACAAATCATAGATTTAGAGATAGAAGAGACATCAGAGGCCAACCAACCCCCTCATTATACGGATGAGGAAATTGAGGCCAGAGAGGTCAAGCAGCTTGCCTCCAACTTCCACAGTGCTTGGCAGAGATGGGATTTAATTCCATGCCCTCTTACTCCAAAGCCAAAGTATTTTGTGCAAGACAAGTATCAAAGATCCTCAGAAAGAGTTCCCAAAAGGGAGAGAGGTTCCTATAGACTCAGGGACTTCCTAGAAGAGGGGGCACTTGAAGTAGAACTTGGAGGATGGGTAGGATTTGGATAGGGAAAAGGAATTCGAAGGATATGCTCCAGGTAGAGGAGTGTCAGTAAAAACTTAGGAATCCTCTGGAAGGAAGAAGGGAATACACATCTATCCTCCTGCCAGGCCCCCAGAAAGAGTGCAAAGATATAAGCAATGCACACCCATGCCTACCGAGATCCATGGTCACAAGAATCATAGGATTTTTGAGCTGTAAGCTACATTAGAAATCATGTAAAACAGCTCACTCATTTTACCTAGAATCAGCATGACAGTGGCTATGGCACTGGACTGGAGTCAGGAAGGCCTGGATTCAAGTCGCACCTCAGACACTAATCACAGAGAATCAATGAACTTCTCTATCCTACAGTTTCCTCCTATGCAGTAGGTACAGTAGGATTCAAATGACCTCTAAGGTCCTTCCTGATCTAAATCCACAATCCTATGAAGAATGATCATTTTGAGGTCACAGGAGCTGACTGGTCCTGTCACTATCAGTGTGACCTTTGACAAGTCATTTAACTTATCTGGCCTCAGTTTCCTCATCCATAAAAATGAGGGTGTTGAACTAAACCACTTTTTAGTTCATCTTCTAGATGTGTGTCTAAGTGACCTGCCTCAATTCCCACAGATAAGAAAGGCAGAATCACTGTTCAACTACAGATCCAGTGTCCCTTCCACCATGTCACTATACCACACTATCCCCCTGAAACATCCATTCTGCAGGGTGACCCACACGGACATAGCACACACTTGGAGCACATATTGCAAATTCAGCAGCCCACACAAAATCCCAGGGTTTTTACACCACTATGCAAATACGATACAGCATACGGTACAACATATAGCATCACTCAGCTCTCTAGGCATCCACGCGAACTGTCTACACACGTTGTTTCATACAGTGCGGGGCACCCCTTGTGTATGAAAACAATACCCATTGCCTACCAGTCGTTAAAACACACGAGGCCACCTGAGGAGAGATCGAGAGGAGTGGGCAGTCCCGTGGAATCTTAACCACAAAAGCTCACACCCCCAGTCCCTACCCTGTTCCCCGCCCAGGACTAGCTGCCTCCCCTGCGCTCAGGGTGCGGGGATCTGACCAGATAGAAACTGGGAAAAGTTATCTTCCACCTTCCCCTTTCCATTAATGCGCAATGGCAAGATCCCCTCCCCCAACTTGGGTCCCATCTCCAGCCGAGGCCAAGGAGGGAAAGGAGAAGCTGAGACTGAAAGTGGCGCGTCGGGCTTGCTAAATCGGGCCATGGTGGAGGGGAAACGCGTCAGGTCCCGGGGGAAGTGGCTGAGCCCCGGGCAGCCGCAGAACCCCGAACTTGGGCTCTAATGGAACAAAAGTCCCTCAAATAGATCTGACGCTTTGTTTTCGAGCCCGAAATACCCTGTGCAAGCGTGGCTGGGGAAGGGAAGTGGGGCGAGGTCCCGGGGTGAGGCCGAATTTCCACTGGGGCTACTTTTTCTTTCGCTCGAGGTCAGGGAGAAGCCTCGGCCTCTGGCAAGAGGGCCAGGAGAGATGGAAGGGGAAGGAGAGAACAGGAAATTGGGGTTCTGAGATTTGGGAATCAGCCCAGCACCTCCACCTGTCCACTTAGCCCACCTCCCCAACCCCTTCTGAGACTGCGGAGCTCTTTCGCAGACGCACTTTTCGAGCAGTCCTAAGGGCCCGGTCCTCTCCGGGAAGAAAGTCAGGGGAAAAGCTTCAGTCTCATCTTGGAGAAGAATGGAGACAGTGATGCAAAGAACGGTCAGGCAACCGACATTTATTAAACGTTCAGCCAAGTGCTGGCGATACAAAGAAACAAAAACCACAGCCACAAACCAGTGCCTACCCTCAAGGAGTACAGGGAAAGAAAGGACCAAGGCACTCAGACCCGCCTCCGGTTCCTGATGTCAACATCCCTGCCCTTGCCCCTTTCCCATCCCTTGTTTTATCTCTCTCTCTCTCTCTCTCTCTCTCTCTCTCTCTCTCTCTCTCTCTCTCTCTCACACACACACACACACACACACACACACACACATATACACACACACTCTCTCTCTCTGTCTCTCTCTCTCTCCCTCCCTCCCTCTCCCTCTCTCTTTCTTTCTCGAAAGTAGCTTCTGCGACTCCGAAGACCTCCAGCTGTCAAGAGGTGTGTCTTCGAGCCACAGTCTAGCCTCTCCGTCTACCTTGCTCATGAAGCCCAGTAGTGAAGTCGGTGGGTTCCAATATCAGGCGAGTACGGCTAAGAGTGATTGTTTAGGGCCGCTGGCCTCGAAGGCAATGCCTTGGGTTTCCCCTACGCGCAAAAGTGAAGACGAATTCTTACAGGGATCCGTGATTTCATAGTTTATAAGACCTCATCGATATGGAACGTTTTAAGACTCACAAAGTTCTGTCACATAACACTCTCATTGGATTCTCACGTCAACTTTATTAAGTGCTTTACAGATGAAAAAACTGAGAATCTGAAAGCCGAAATAACTCTCAGGGTCACACAACTGGTAGGTGTCAGAGGTTGGATTCAAAGTCTTCTTCATCCTCATTCCTTCTTATTCACTAGCCTTCCTTGACCAAGGCAGATTGTATCTCCTACTGCCTTCCCTTCTAAGCCATTCATAATTACGTCCTCTTATAAATCTATTTACTAAAAATGAGGATGATATGCCAAAAAATAAAAAAAGCCAGGATCCACAAGAGAGATTATTCATTCTGCAGAAGGCTTCACCATCTCTGGTTTCTTTCAGTAGAGAGCACCTCAAGATCATTTTAAGAATGATTCTGTTGCCAAAAATTCAGGGTAGTATAGTGAAGAGCATTGGATCTGGAATCTGAGAACAGGTTTGCATTCTGTTTCTGCTACTTTGTGCCTGTGTGACAAATCCCTTAATCTCACCACCCTGGTCTTTACATCTACAAATAACCAGTTTTTGGACTTACCTCTAACATTCCATTACCCTACATAATTTTTTTTTCCTGGAGTGGAATCCATGGTTACTGTACGTAGGGTAAGGTCATAGGAAGGGAACTTTAGAGATTGTTTAGTCAAACACCACCCCCTCCCCACTCATTTTATGTATAAGAAGATTGAGCATAGATGATGTTAAGTGATTTGACCAAGGTAGTCTGATAGCAGGTGCTAGTGTTCTGGTTTTAACACCTGATCTTCTGACTTCAAATCGTGGGTTCAAGTTTTCTTTTGAAAGCACTATTATGTACAGAACCATGTTCAAGGTTGGGTGAGGTGGGGTGAGGAGAAAAATAAATAAAAACAAAAAATAAAAAAAACAAATAAAAAACCTACCTTCATCAGGTTTAGTTTAACAATCTGGTTGGTAGGAAAATAAAATAGAGACATGAATAATATGACAAAGGCATAAGGGACTGACAGAATACACTGATGGAGGGAAAGAGAAGGAGCAACAGGAGTGGGTCAAGAATCCCAAAAGGCTTCTAATATGTAAACACACCATAGCAATAATTTCTTAGACTTTAGGAATAGTGTAGTATAGTTTGATACTGGAATTGGACTTAGAAGATCTGGATTCAAGTGTCAACTCTGACAACTAGTTCTGTGATTGTGAGCAAGTTATTTGACCTCTCTAGGCCTCAATTTCCTTACCTGTAAAATTCAAATCATAATAGAATACTTTCCTCTCTTTTTTAAAAATGAGAATCTAATCCAATTCTGTGACAAGCACTATGCTAGACACAGAGAATCCAAAGACAAAATTAAAACATCCCCTGTCCTTAAGAAGCTTATGTTCCACCAAGAGGAAACAAGGGATAATGTGTAGCAAGTTTCAGTACTTCCCTGTATTGAAAGTGTTCTCTGTGAATACACCCTTCACTCATATAGCCCACGACACTTATACAGTTTTAGTATACTTAGAAGACAATTTTCATGAGTTCTATGACCAAAAATGTCACCACTAGGTAGTCAACCTGGAATTAAGTCTCTCCATCCTTAGGTACACAAACTTCATCACCACACTTGGATGCAAAGTCCTTTCATCTTGGCAGGACCTGTGCTCCAACTAGCATAGCCTTTGGGAAACCAAGGTCACCTCCCTGCTCTAAGGAAGGATTGGAAAGGGACTTCAGTGGATAGATCAGGAATGCTGAGTGATCCATCCTTCTAGGATATCCTGTAAGAACCAATCTATTAAGATTTTGAGAGACATGGAGTGAGTAGGTTATCAGAGCACAGGAAATTGGCACCCAACTCATCTGTGCTCATCCAAGTCTACCCTTCAACCCAATAATTGGACCCTTTCAGAGTGCTCCATCTACTCTGTTCTTCTCTACAGACACCATTAGAATTTGACTCAAAATGGGAAACTGTCTCAGGGAGAAGCTGGAACCAAGGGTGGAATAAACTAACAGAATGGAGGGCAAGAAATCTGAGAAATGAGTTTCTCAGGGAACCTAACGGCAAATCTGCCTGACCCATAAGGCTGAGTTGTTAAGGCTCTGAAACTGGGCTTCAGTTCAGAGGAAAGCTGGGTGCCTCAGTCCCTGATGATACCTAGCTGCTTTAATTAATGACCTAATGAAAAATCCCCACAAGGACTACCAGTATGATGAGGAAACTGGAAGGTATTCTGGGGCTGTCTGTGACTCATGGTGAATGTGTATATAGGTATTGTTGAGTTCCCTGGGGCCAGTCTTGGGGCAAAGGACTCCTGGCTTCTTTTTCCCAGCTTTGTGATCAGTTTCTGTGGTTAGTTCATAAATAGTAAGCAACCAAAACATGAACAACTACCTTATCTTTCTTGATTCAGCTTCCTAGTAAAAACAGAGATGATATTAACAATATATAAGACTTCAAAGGGCTACAAAATTGCATACTCTTGGACCCAGTAATACCATTACAAGGTCTGTATTCCAAAGATATCAGAGAAAAAGGAAAAGGACCTATATTACAAAAATATTTATATCAACTCTTTTTTGTGTAATGCCAAATAATAGGAAATTGAGGGAATGCCCATCAATTGTGGAATAGCTGAACAAGTTGTAGTATATGATTGTGATGCAACCTGGGAAGACTTACATGAACTGATTCAAGGTGAAGTAAACAGAACCAAGAAAGCATTGAACACAGTAAAAGCAATATTGTTTGATGATCAACTGGAATAACTTAGCTATTCTGAGCAATACAGTGATCTAAGACAACTCTGAAGGACTATCTGCCTCCAGAGAAACAACTACTGGAGTCTAAATGAAGATCAAAGCATACTTTTTTTTGGTCTATGTTTTCTTTTACAACATAGCTTATAAGAAATATGCTTTGTATAACTTCATGTGTCCAATCTATATCAAAATGCTTCTTAAAGGGGGAAGAAGGGAAAAGAAGGAGAGAATTTGGAACTCAAGGTTTTTTAAAAATTATTAATAAATAATAAAATAAAATTTTAATTTTAAAAACCATATTAAAAAATAACACATGGGGTTTTATTTGATGCTTTTGAGATCCTTGAGGTAGGTGAAGAAAGAGAACTCAGAAAGTCTTGACTATAAATGAATCCACAGAATAATGAGGTCAGGTTTTGGATTTTGGTTCTGGACCTCTCCCATTATAACCAAGAAGCAGAGTTTCCCAAGGGCAGCTAATACCAGAAGCAAGGTGGCCTCTAGCTGCTCAACTGCCTAATCCTCTATCAGGAACCTGTGAAAAGCCCTCCTGAACTAATTTGAATTTCTGTGCCCCAAAGGCCTCGATTCATATGTCCATCAATCTCATTCCCTCATCTTCTGAATTAGCAACAGGCAGTACCCTTGCCTGTAAATAAAATTCAGAGTTGGATATTGAAGTCTTTGGACGAATTATGGACCCTGATCTTTTTAACTCTCCACAAAACAACTACACTTCAAATTTATATATCCCTTCATGGTTTATAAAGTGCTTTCCTCATTACAAGCACAGGCAACTAACAGTACAGTATCATTAACCCCATTTTACAACTGAGGAAAGAAGGCTCAGCATACATGGTCATATGGCTGCACAGACCAGTGAACAGAGTAATAACCCAGGTCGGGCATTTTTTCAACTCCACTATACTTACCACCTCCTATTTCTCTCACAACTTTAGGTCACTTTTCTCTGTCTTCATTGACCTCAGTTTCCTTTCTGAACTATGGCTCACCACTTACATACCCAGGTTTAATTATAGTGTATTTGGTGCTTTAAAGATGAAAAGTGCCAAGAGCCACTGTCACTCAGTTAACAGGATTCCTTTAACTTTTACTTGCTTTTGCTTAATTCCCTCCCACCCTTCCCCACTCCAGTACCTGGTTACTTTCTACAACTTGCCTTAATCTTCCTCCTTCCTGACTGGAACACTGCTCCGGAAATCTGAAACCAGAGGGGACTGTGGACTCTAACTCTAGAGGAAAACCCTAAATATGGCAGGAGAACAGCAGAAATTGATCTTTCTGGATCATGTGATAACACATTAAGAACTAGAAGGATCCTCAGGAAAATCTAGCCCATTCCCCCTCATTTTTACAAATGAAGAGAAAGAGGACCAAAGAGATGTGACAAATAATAAATGTCACAAAGAGGATTTGAACTCAGGTTCTCTGATTCCAGAGCCTATGCTCCTTTTGCTTTATCAGAGCATGTAGATGGCACAGTGAAAGGAGTCCTGAAATCAGGAGGTCTTGAGTTCAAATCCAACCTCAGACATTTACTAGCTGTGTGACCCTGAGCAAGTCACTTAACTTTGCCTCCATTTCTTCATCTATAAAATGAGCTGGCGAAGGAAATAGCAACCCCCCAACATCTTTGCCAAGAAAACCCCAAATGGGGTCACAAAGCATCCACCATAACTGAAAAGTGACTAAATAACAACAGATCAAGAAATGTGACCACTCAAAGGGAAGGAAATCCAGAAAGAAGGTAGTTCCAGCTCCACCCCAAACCCCACCCCAGCACTATGCCATATAGGATCCATTCTTCTTCTGTTGTAGAGAAAATTGCAACAAGACAGGACCATTTTCTTTGGAGGGAAATGAGAAGAAACAGTATCTCAGCCTCCTTCCTATCTACCCAGTACCATACCATAGATTTACTATGTCTCAAAAACAGCTGCCAGGGTCTGTTTCCTACTCCATCATTAATGTGTTGGGTTATCTTGGTCTCTTGAGCAAGCCCTACCGGTTTTTCTGTCTCCCTACACAAATATTACATATATAAATACATATATGCATATATTAACATATACACACATACATACATGTGCACAAGGTGTACCAAAAGTCTTAAAGAAGTTTTATATATACACACACATAAATGTATATGAAGAGAGACAGATGTACCTTTATAGCTCTGTTTCTTAATCTGTCCTTTGCTTCAATCTCACCATCTATTTCTCTCCCTACCCCATTACCCAGTAAAAGTAAATACTTTTCTCTCTCATCCTTCCTTTCCTGGGTTGCTATAATGAAGAAGCAGGGGATCTAGTGATGAGTGATTGAGGTATTGTCTGGCTCAGATTTCTGTTCCCAGATCTCTGACCTTGTTGATCTGCACCCAAAAAACCAAATGGGCAGCCTCAGATGCCTCACCTAGTGAGAGAAAGGGTCAGAGATTTTCTCACCAGGGGAGGGCCCTGTAACTGGAAGCTGATAGGAGTACAAGGTTTATAGAAGGCTGCAATCCCCATGTTTCCCAATTGTTTTCCCTACGGGGTGGGGAGGAGACTGATCAACCACTAATGTGGAATTCAGGCACCTGTCCCACAGGTGGGGCCTGGGCAGCTCCTCCTCACTCCTAGCAAAGGAGACTGTTTGCTAGGATGGGAATAAGTAGCTGAGCTCTACTAACTCATTCTCTCTCTTACTATGGGCTATCTCTGTGTCTGTTTTTCCAGCTTTTTGCTTGTCTCTGTCTCAGCTGTCTCTGTCTCTCTCTCCCTTTTCTTTGTCTCCTCTTTCTTTCTGTATATCTGTGTCTATCTCTTCTCTTCTCCCTACTTCCCTCCCTGCAACCCAAATATTTAAGTATCCAACAGTTTCTCTCTGTATTGAGCTTTCTCACTCTGTTTTCCCTTTTCAGTCTTTGTTTCTCTCCTATCCTGATGGCTCTTTGTCTCCTTTTTCCCCGGTTTTTCTCTTTCCAACTCACTCTCTCTCTCTCTCTCTCTCTCCCCCCCCCCCCACCCCTTCTCTCTGTGTCTGTGTATATCTCACACTCATTCACTTTTCTCTTTTCCGGTTGATTTACAAGTACCAAGTTCCTCTTTCCAAAAGTCCCATCCCCTGAGAGTCCATTTCACATAGATATTCATCCTTCTTTACTCTAAAGAGGGGATGTCCCACCATGAGCCCCCAGGGAGAATGACACCCACCTGAACACATGACTCAATTGAATATTTCCATGTACCCTTGGCACTAATACAGCAAATCCTCAGGTCATGAGATTCAACCCCCTGAGCAACCTCTTCCCCACCTGAGTGCTCTAGAATTTAAGCATGATTTCAGATTTGCACTGGGAAACAAACGCATATACCATCCCTCTGTTGTTAGCCTTCTCAGTGAACATACCACCCCTGTCTTCCCATTCACCCTTCCCAGATCCTTCTCCTTCCTCTTCCATTGTAGTAGAAAAATGTTGGGCTTAAAGTCAGAAGACCCCGGTTTTAAGTCCTGGCTTTGCACTTTAGTAATCATGGGACTTCCTGTGAGTCATTTAACTTCTCTCCAGGTCTCAGTATTCTCATTTATAAAATTAGGGAACCATTTTTGGACCTCCAATGTCTCTTTCAGCTCTTCAATTCTATGAATCTGCACCATCTGGACTCTTCTCAGATTATCCAAATCCTATCCATCCTTCCACAAACATCTTCATTGCAGCTTTCTCTGACTACCTCACATCCATGCGAGATCTCCCTCTCTCTTGACTCTGAACTCCTGAACTGCTAGCCATTTGGGTGCCTTGAACGTGCGTTGAACAAACATATATTGAGTATGCGTACAAAATACCACACTGAGTTCTTGGAGACACACAAGTAAGTAAGATACTATCTCCGCCAGCTCTCAAGGAGTTAATAGAATAATACCTTATGCTGACAGAATTTACCTTACAGTTTGAAGAAGGCAAGAAAACCAAGATTCAGAAGGTGATTTGCCCTAACTCACTCAATTAAATGACAGAATCCAGGTGATAACAAAGGTCTTCTAATTCCTAGCTAAGTGTTCAGGTCCCTATTCTTGTAGGTCTATTTAATTCAATTCAATAAACATTAACAATATAATATATGCAAGCACTGTGCTCATCCCTAGATATAAAGAGATGAAAAATGACCTAGTTCTTTCCCTCAGGGAGCTTACACCCTGACGGGGAGGAAGATGGGATGAGCAGGGGAAGGTAAGACAGACAGACATTTATCCTACAGGATTAGAAAATGATGAATTTCAGATGAAGAGTTAAACCGAGTGGCTAGAGATTAACGGAGGGAGGAATAGCTTCTCACTCAAGGGATCAGAGAAGGCTCCAAGGAAGAGGTAAGACGGCTGAGCTGGGCCCTGGAAAGGGACCTCAGTAAGTGAAAACAAGGACGGTGTTCATTCTAAGGACTGATGATAATAGGTGCAGATACATGGACACAGGAGAAGGCAAGAAGAGACATAGAGCCAGCAAGTGGTTCAGTCTGGGCAAAGGAAGGGGGGCAACACATCCAGCCTTGTACTGTTATGTATCTCTGTATGTGTCCTTGGGGTCAGAGGCCATGGCATAGGTCTTTATATCCTTAGTAAGCAACACAATGTTCTCCACATGGCAATGGTAGATGCTGGTGTTATTGGGGATGGGGTCAAAACGACAAGTTTGAATCTTGATACTCAAAAATCATTTCATACCTCTCGACCTCAGTTTATTCAGCTATAAAATAGGAAAAGTGACAGATTAGCTACCTCTAAGTATTACCATATGGAAAATATTGTGTATGCCTAGAAAACTCTATGTATGTGACTTTGTACTTTTATTGATTATTATAATGGCAGATTTAATGGGTATTATGGACATAGATTAGCACCTCCTTTGAAGGATTCCTATGAGGTTCAAATGAGATAATATACATGCAAGATATTTTGCAAGCTTTAAAGTAAATGTAAGTTATTATTATTGTGGTGGTGGTAGTTGCAATATTAACAATAGTGATTTGAGAAGATTTTCCTTCAATTCCCTACAGTTTTGTTCATTCTCTTACCTTCTTCATCTCGTCTTCTTTCACCATCTTTCCCACACACACACCTTTTCTCTTAGATCTGGGTATCAATCTGACCCTCTGAGGACAGGAAGCTCTTGAATCTCTGTCCAACTTACCAAGAAAAGAGCAGACTGTAGGTGCTTGATAAATATTAACCATAGGAGCCATACACAACATGATACCACCGATTTAGAGCCTGAGGGGACCTTCAAGATCATCAGTCCAATCCCCTCATTTTACAGATAAACTGAACTGGAGAGATCTTACCTTATTCAAGTTCACACAGATAATAAGAGGACAGAGTCGGAATTCGAACCAAGGTCCTCAACTCCAAATCCAGTGCTCTACTGCCCCAAGCACTCTGCTTGTCTCTGTCTCCGCAGAGGCAGTCTTTTGTGTGTGTTCATCCTTCATCGCCAAAGAAGAGAAATAATGACATGACTTCCATGTGACTTTGTTCTGAGTGAGGGAGGGCTGTGCAGGTCATCAGCCTCATTTCTCCTCCAGAGCCATCTGAATCCAGTGACCAGATATTCACCAGGATGACTGGAGATGACCCAAGATGAAGCAATTGGGGTTAAGTGACTTGTCCAAGGTCACATAGCTAGTGAGTGTCAAGTGTCCTCCTGACTCCTGCACTGGTGCTCTATCCACTGCACCTCTTAGCTCCCTTGGCCTCTTAGTTTGTCAATGAGACAGCACCAAGAATTAGTATTAGTAGAAGGCCTCCTAGGGAACTTGCCATCCTCTCCAGAGCACTGGGGATAATCTGGGAGGCTGAGGGGCACCAGGAAAACAAAAACACAGTAGGAGTTGGGGATTTTAGGGATGGTCTCTCAACCATGAGGCCCTCACATATAGGACCAGTCTTATATATAGAAGATGTAGGTGGCTGTAATATAAGAAGCACAGAAAGAGCCCCTCCCCCACACACACACATGCACTGTGTCCTGAAAAAAACTATCCCGCACTCTATGACCAGGCCTCACATTCTAGCACTGCAAGTTTCATCCTTTCTGGTAAAGCACATTCTCTTTTCCAAGGTACTCTTTTAAAATGCAAATCCCCCACTGAAAAGCCAACACATTAAGTCTTTAACACTTCAGAGAGGAGGAGTTTGTCTGAATACTGTCACGGGAGACAGGGGTTACCCTCCAGATTTTGCTGGACACCTTGAGAAAAGGATAAAGTAGGGAGAGGAAAAGTAAGGCAATCCTAAAAAGAGATACAGTAACACCACTTCTACCGGACCCTCCTCTAAGAGATTTTACTACCCTAGGAGACTGAAAGGATGAAGGAAAGATGCATTCTGTGCATTTGGGATCCGGAGCACTGCTGCCCCAAGCCCTTATCCAAGGGCCTACTTTGAATTCACCAAGGAAAAGAAGTCACTAGTTCCTGGGTCCCTTGAGCTTATATCCATCCATCCATGCCACCTCCAAGATACAGCTAGTGGGACTGGCTGACAACCTAGAAGACAGATTGTGAGAGACAGAGAGAGGGACAGGGGAGAGAGAGAGAGAGAGGGAGGGAGAAGAAGAAGAAGAAGAAGAAGAAGAAGAAGAAGAAGAAGAAGAAGAAGAAGAAGAAGAAGAAGAAGAAGAAGAAGAAAAGAGAGATGGGGAGGAGAGAGAGAGAGAGAGAGAGAGAGAGAGAGAGAGAGAGAGAGAGAGGAGACAGGGGTTGGGTTCCCTTGGCACCTGGTACCAAAGGGGCTGGGCTTGCCTTTCACCATCTCCCAGGGTGAGGACACTGAGCCAGTGCCTACTTGCTTTGCTACATGTTTCAGGACTTCAAGCTCAGGTAATTAAGCCCTTAGCAATCTCACCTGAGCCTGCCAATGAAACCAAGACAAACATCCTTAGCCCCTCCACTGGAGAGAGGGAGTGAGTAGCATTTTTCCATGAGGAACTCAGGACTTGGCACCAGAGGAAACTGAGTTGCCAGGGTCTACAGGAGCAGTCTCCATCACTCACACAGGTGTGCCCCTTTCCCTCCCCTGAGCTTATGCTCTTCCCTGATGTCCTTGGGGAGGGAGAGGTGTGAGTGGTGGGAATGATCTTCTCTGCAGATCACACCTAGACCAGACATTGCATAAGAGTCTTGGATGTGAAGACCCTTCACCAAACTATCTTCACCAGCTGATGGAACGGGTGGCCTATGAACCTAAAATCATTGATCCAAAGGATTCTAAGATTGAAAAGGACTTTATATCTAATTGAAACCAGGGGTCCTTAAAGTTTTGTGCCATGGACCCCTCTGATAATTAGGAGCAGCCTGTGGGATCCCTTCTCAAAATCACATTTTTAAGTAATCGAAAGAGATAAATTTCAATTAAAATTAATGAAAATAAAAATGTAATTTGTTTTTGCCATCCAAGTTCACTGATCTCATGAATTCTATCAGTGGGGGTCTATGGACCCCAAGTTAAGAACTCCTCACCTAACCTACACCTTTAATTTATGAAAAAGAAAACTGAGGCCCAGAGAAAAATAGGAATTGCTAAATTAAAAGTGAATTGCATAAAATTGCAGAGGCAGCATTTGAACCCAGGGCATTTGACTCCACGGCTAAGGCTACTTCCATTATGCTGAAAGCAGCACTCCTCCCCTTTTCAGATCCACCCCACTGGATCCAAAGGGGTATTTCAGAAGGATCAATTTAATGGAACACTTCGGCATAGGAGTAGAGGGTGGTGAGCACTTCATTTTATTCCCTAGATGTTTCATGACAACTGTTACATTTCTGCTAATCTTTAAAAAGTCCCATTGTCATCTCCTCCAGCATTCTTCTCAATGGCTTTTGTCCCCTTGGCCCTAATACAACACTTTAGATGGAAAAGCAGTTTTATTATTACAGTCATGGCTAGGGTGGAAGGTTTGATCCAAACTTTAAATCACCCCTCCCCCGTCCCGGCCAAGCACATGTCTCAGAACCCAGAACAGCCTAAAAGGGATTTTTATGTATGAATGTCTAATTGCTTTTATAAAGTGTCTTATCTCGAGCCCCTCCCCCCTCCCCAAAAGATTTTAATCAACTCCTGGAAGATTCACATCCTGCTTCCAGGTTACAAGGCAGTGTTAAGTACACAGAAGGCGCCCAACAAGTAGAGGTAGGGAATTTACCTAAGCATCCCCCCCCCTCCCATCCCGCACCTTGTTTGACCCCATCCCTTTCCCTCTCCCTCAAAAACTAGTATGTCTGGGGAGCAAACTCAGAATAGATGTCGTCTGGAGAGGCCAAGGGCATTCTGTAGGGCAGGAAGCAGCAGCTGGCTCTCGCCAGTCGGACTTTCTTGCAGATTTGTACTCCCGGAGTACGGGGTCCTGGGACAGGAAAGTGGGGGTGTGAAGGGAGCTGGGGGGAGGGTCAGATTGCAGGCTTCTCCCATCCTGGCTCAGGGAGGGCCGGGGCCCTCCCACTTCCTCCCTCCCTCCTCCGGGGGAGAGAGGGCATCCCTGCGCGCCGTCCGGTCCAGACCCTGGCCCTCGTGGGAGGCTCCGCTTCCGAAGGCACCGCGACCCCAAGGGCTGGCTGGGGTGCAGAGGGAGGGTGCAGCTGGCGGCTGCCATTCCTCCTCCTCCTCCTCCTCTTCCTCCCCGACCCTGCCCACCCCCCCATCCCGGCCCTCCTCTCCACCCCGGGGCTGGAGAGCCGGGGCTAATTCTTCCCGCCCTTCAGACCGCCTCCCTGGGTGACGCGACCGGCTCTGCGGTTCCTTTAAAGGCTTCGGGTTCCGCTCCCTTCCCTTTTCCACTTGTAGCCAAAATATGCAAATCTAGAGACCGGAATTGGCAGCCAAATCGAGCCCGAGAAGGGGCGCGACCGTCGCGTCACCGGATCTTTTCCTTGTATGGAGCTTCCCCGTTTGGCCCGCCGCCCTGCGACCCTCCTAGCAGCCGCCCGGGCCTCCTCCCCCGTCCCCACGCGCGCCGCGCGCACACACACACACACACATTTACACACCTCGCACGCCCACGGCCAGGGGCTCAGCTGGGAGAGCGCAGCCCCCGGGGGCGACGGAGCTGCGGCGAGGCCCTTTTCGGGCCTGCGCCCTGAGTCGCTGCGCCCCGCTCCTCCGGGGTGGGAACGGGGGAGCCTCGGGGAGCCAGCTTTTTTTAGAAGGGGTGCGAGAAGAATGGGGTGGGGAAAAGGGGGAGGTGGGAATCCCTGCACTTTCCCAGGACAGTAGATGGTTCGGAGAGCGAACCCCAGTCTGTCCCCATAGCGGAGGAGGGAAGAGGCCGCTGGCATCCATCCGCCCTCTTCAAAAGGGAGGCTGGGGAGTTCCTCCCACTCGCTTGTCCCCTACTCCAGGTCCCGCGCAGAGGGGACCCGGGGATTCTCTCGCTTTCCCACCCCCACGGCCGGGAGAAATCCGTGCCTTTCTCCAAGCATCCCCTGCGCCCTTGGGGGTTACGGGACTCTCCCAGCCCCCGCGACCGCCGAGGAGGGAATCCTCCCACGGAAATAAAACGGGGTCGTTCCTTCGCCGGTCTCACGCCAAGTAGTCCTGTAATGTGCTGGCAGAGCAGGCCCCCGGGGAGGTATCTGCCTCCCCCAAGACCCGCCCTAATTGTAACTTAGACCTCCGTTCGAGATTCCATTGGCATCCACGACCCCCACCCATCATCCCTGATGGAAGGTCCCGGGAGCAAGTCTCCCTTCTCCCCCAGTCTCACAAACGACCTGGTTGCGGGGTGGAAGTGGGAGGCATGAGGGCGGTGTCTAGGGCGAACTGTAGTTTTAGGGAGGTGACAGGTTCGGGTGATGGTCCCTCTGCGCCAGAGGCATCCCTCGCCTGCCTTGCAAGGTGCCTTCTTGGCTTTCTTTACCTAGAGGCATTTGCTTGGCGGGGGGGGGGGGGGGGCGCAAGCGTCGCACAGGACGCTTATGAACAATTTGATACCCCGACCCCCGTCTCCAACCTCTCCCGCACCCTTGCACAGACAGGCCGCCCCTCCGATTCCCAGGCAAAAAGAGCGCAGCTCCCCGATAGTAACCCAGGGAGCCTGGGAGTGCTTAAGTCGGGAATCAGAAAGTGAGGGGAGAGTGTTGAGGTTATAGTTAATTAGGAAAGTTTCAGGAATTCTGGATGGAAGATCCCCGTCGCTGCAAATGGACTCCCCCCAGGTCACCCCTGCTGCTTCTGGGGAGACTGAGGACACACCAAGTGTGCGTGGCGGAGAAGGAGTGCTAGAGGGGCTCACAAGCTGTTTCCTTTAGGCTTCGGGGGATACCATCCGCGCCCGTTTACTTCGGGGTTTTTTCCTCGGTTGCAATTTTTAAAAGGTCTTTGGACCCACTCCACCCCACTATCGACCCCCAATACAGTGAACTCACCCTCCCCTCACCGACCTGAAATAACTCCGCGCTCGGGGGCACTTGCGCAGAAACACACACACAGACACACAGACACACACGTGGCTTCAGCTTTTTCAAATATGAAGCGCCTTTACGTCTCCCCTCCTCTTTGCTTTACCTTCTCCTCCCTTTTTCTCCTGAGGCCCATCCTACAAATTCAACCCTGACTCTCCAAAAAGGTTTCGCACTTTGTCCCGGGATTTGGGCAACCGAAAGAACCTCTTCTCTCCCTTCCCCTCCTCTGCCTCCCTCCTGCTCCCCATCTCCCCTCCTGTTCTCCCCTTTTCTGTTTTCTCTTCCTTTCTCCTCTCTTCACCTCCCCCTCCCACTTTCCCCTCTTACTCCGTTCCCCTGCACCCAATTCAAACTCAACTCACTTATGAAATACCTACTGTGTGCAAGGCACTACGTACATACAAAAATGAAAAATGAAACAAGGGCCTTGCTCTCCTCTCCTCTCCAATTCTCCTTTCTTCTCCCCTGCCCCCTTCCCCCTTAGTCTATCTTCTCTCCTCTTTTCCCCTCCTTTTCTCTCCGCCTTCTCTTGCTCCCTTCTCTCCTCCTCTCCATTCTCTCTCTCTCTCTCTCTCTCTCTCTCTCTCTCTCTCTCTCTCTCTCTCTCTCTCTCTCTTTCTTTCTTTATTTCCTTCTTTTCTTTTTCCAGCTAACTAGAACCGCGAGCGATGCGAGCGCTGCAACCCTGGCTGCAGCGGCTTCCTGCTTTCTAATGTTCCATTGTGAGGAGCTTCCATTGTGACGTCGCGCCCCTTCGGCTGGGCTTTGTCTGTCCATATATGGGCAGCTACGTCACGGAGCTTTCCCGGGGCTCGGATAAATAGGCTGGTGGAGTTCCCTGGCTGGGAGCATTTGGGCAGCAGTGAGCTTGCTAAGAAGCGGTGTGGCTGCTGGTGCTGGCGGCGGCGGCGGTGGCGGTGGCGGTGGTGGCGCTGGTGGAGTGTGTGGGGGGGTCCCAGGAAAGCAGGCACGCGTGTGTGTGTGTGAGATCAGTAAAGGGGCAACCTTCAACACCTGCAAGCCGGGGCCCCCCTGCCCGCCCCCCCACCCGCAGCACACGCCCCCCACCCCCACGCCGCATAGCGCCGAGCCTCACACCACAGCGCCCAAGGGCGCACAGAGGGCTGCACCCCCTTTTCCCCCTCCCCCCTCTTCCACCCACACCCCCCAAAAAGGGCTCTCCTCCCTCGGCCCGCCCCCCTCCCCCCTTCCCTCCCCCCTCCCCCCCGAACTTTCCCTTTCGCATGCTTTTCCCCCGCACCACGGATCGCCTCTCGGATGCCGCTGCCCGGGGAGCTGTGCTAAGAGCGATCGGCGGCGGTGGCGGCGGCGGCGGCAGCTCGGGAGTGCTATGACCGGCAAACTCGCCGAGAAGCTGCCGGTGACCATGAGCAGTTTGCTAAACCAACTGCCTGACAATCTGTACCCCGAGGAGATCCCCAGCTCTCTCAACCTCTTCTCCGGCAGCAGCGACGCGGTGGCTCATTACAACCAGATGGCTACAGGTAAGGAGGAAGGAAGGAAGAGGGGGAGAGGAGGGGAGGGAGGGAAGGAGGGAGGGGGGCGCGCTGGGAATTTTCCGGGGGGCGAGTTGCTTTTCCCACCCACCCCTCCCGCCTCCCGGGCTGCGGGGAGGCTCCCTTGGAGACGCCGCGGTAAAGGCTCCGGTTATCCCGGGTGGGTGCAGCCGCTGATGGGAGGTAGGTGCTAGTAGCTCCAGAGCTCTTTCCCCGTGCAGGTGGCCCGATCTTTGGGCTCCACGCTAGGCGTGGCGATCTCCCCCTTCCTCTTTCTACGGGTGCATGGAGGGGGGTCTTGCCTTTTTCTCTACAAGATCGGCCCTGCCGCCCTCCCCCCGGGAATGGAGCCATGTGCGATGAGTCCCCGCGGTAGGGAGAGGCACTGCGACGCTGTCTTTCCAGGGCATTTACCGGAGAGAAACTGGGTGTGGGTACGGCCGGGGTGGGGGTTGGGGCGGCGGGGTTAGGGACCGACCGATCCAGTGTTTGGGGGACCCTGAAGGGGACGAGGGAGGTAGAGGAGGGAGGACTGCCCCCGAAGGGGAAACGCCGGCCAAGTTGCCCTCAGCCTTTTTCTCCATCTCGTTCTCGTTTCCCACCCCACCCCCTCCACGGAAAGCCCGGAGCCTCTCCAGGCCCCAAGGAGGAGTGGGGGCGGGGGAGCAGGCACAGTAAGGGGAGATACCTCTCGGCGCTCAGCGTCCCTCCAGACCCACGGGGTCCCCCCCCTTTGCTTTAGGGACAAAGCATCCGATAGTACCGGTGGTTGCCGCTTGCCTCTTTCCCACCGATCCCAGGGAATAAGGGAGGGGTCTCGCGGGGGTAAGGGTTGGAGAGAATCGGCTGAGTTTGTTGGGGCTGAGGGAGACAGACCACTGCGCTCCGCTTCTGCATCTACCTGTAGCTACAGCCAGCTACCTGCCTGCCCCTCCTCGGGGGAAACAATAAAGCTGCATGTGTGTGTGCGCGTTATGCGCGAGTGTGCGCGCGAGTGTGTTAGACGCGCGCGTGTGTGTGTGTGTGTGTGTGTGTGTGTGTGTTGCATATACTCCACACCCCGAGCCAGAGTACGTATTTCGCTGTATCCCAGGTTGCGCCCGGTAGATCGGCACCGCCCGGTTCGCGCCAGGGCGCGCGTTGCTCGTTGCCCCACTAGCTCGCTCGCTCGCTCTTCTTGGCACCCCACCCTCGCCCGGCACCCGGGCACGGGTCTGGGCCCCTGGGCCCGCTTTGCGCGGCGCTGGCGCTCGGGTTCACTCACCGCTCCCCTCTCTCCCTCCCCCCTCTCCACAGAGAATGTGATGGACATCGGTCTGGCGAACGAGAAGCCCAACCAGGAACTCTCTTACTCCGGCTCCTTCCAGCCCGCTCCGGGCAACAAGACGGTGACCTACTTGGGGAAGTTCGCCTTCGACTCCCCCTCCAACTGGTGTCAGGACAACATCATCAGCCTCATGAGCGCCGGCATCCTGGGGGTGCCCCCGGCCTCCGGGGCGCTCAGCACACAGACCTCTACCGCCAGCATGGTGCAGCCGCAGGGCGAGGTGGAGCCCATGTACCCGGCGCTGCCCCCTTACTCCAACTGCAGCGACCTCTATTCGGAGCCCGTGTCTTTCCACGACCCTCAGGGCAACCCCGGGCTCGCCTATTCCCCCCAGGATTACCAGTCGGCCAAGCCCGCTTTGGACAGTAACCTTTTCCCCATGATCCCCGACTACAACCTGTACCACCACCCCAACGAGATGGGCTCCGTGACAGAGCACAAGCCCTTCCAGAGCATGGATCCCATCCGGGTCAACCCGCCCCCCATCACCCCCCTGGAGACCATCAAGGCTTTCAAGGACAAGCAGATCCACCCCGGCTTCGGCAGCTTGCCTCAGCCGCCGCTCACTCTCAAGCCCATCCGGCCCCGCAAGTACCCCAACCGCCCCAGCAAGACCCCGCTCCACGAACGGCCCCACGCGTGCCCAGCCGAGGGCTGCGACCGCCGCTTCAGCCGCTCGGACGAGCTGACCCGGCACCTGCGCATCCACACCGGCCACAAGCCCTTCCAGTGCCGGATCTGCATGCGCAGCTTCAGCCGCAGCGACCACCTCACCACCCACATCCGCACGCACACGGGCGAGAAGCCCTTCGCCTGCGAGTTCTGCGGGCGCAAGTTCGCGCGCAGCGACGAGCGCAAGCGCCACGCCAAAATCCACCTCAAACAGAAGGAGAAGAAGGCGGAGAAGGGGGGGGCGGCCTCGGCCTCCTCGGCGCCCCCTGTGTCTCTGGCTCCCGTCGTCACCACCTGCGCCTGAGGACCTGGCTCCGGCTCCAGACCCCACTTTTCCCCTCCAGTGCCTCCCCGTTGCTGCCTTGAAAGTAATGGGGCACCCCGCCGCGGAGGCGCAGGGGCCGCGCCCTGGCCTCTCCCTGGACGCACGGCCCCCAAGTCCCCTGTGATGCTTCCCACCCACCCCCTCGGCACGAGCCCAGGAGTCGGGGTCCGGATGGGGGAGCCCTCCCCCTCGCCGCCGCCCCTCACCGGGCAGGGGGGTGTGGAACGGTGGCGTCCAGCCCGCTTTGTTCCACTCGGATCGCCTTGATCCACGGAGGGCAGGTGGGACTCACCAGGGACCTTACGAAGACTTGTGGGTGGGGTGAGGAGCTCAGTCCGACCCTTGCGTACCCCACCGCCCTCCGTCTCCACCTCCCCCGCCCCCCATCTTGGAGACGGGGGTGGGAGGGGGGAGATGAGCGCACCAAAGCGCAGTGCTTGCTGCCCGCCGTGTGCGCGCCTGCGTGCGCGTGTGAGTGTGTGTGTGTGTCGTGTGTGTGTGTGTGTTTGTGACTGAGCTCCCTGGGCTGCTTGACCCCCCTCCCCTTCCCACGCCCGTCCCGGAGCCCAGAGCTGGCGTTTGGGGGTCGGCCCGCGGGGCGGGACCAGGTCTGAGGAGCAGTCTTTCTTGGAGAGAAGCCTCGGGTGCCGCCGCCTTGGGGTCTCCTTGGGTCCCTGGGTCCTTCTCCTCTTCCCTCCGTGGCCCTCAGGGCGCTTACTCTCACCTGCCAGGAGAAGGGGGCGGCCGTGGCTGAGCCTGCTTCTTTTCTTTCTTCTTTTCATTCTTTCCACGTCATTTTCCCTCCTCTCTTTACTTTTCTTTTTAGGGAACTGACTTTTCAACAGATTCTGCTCCCCTTCTCTTCCTCAGCCCTCTCACCGTTCCCCCCCCCGCCCCCCAATCTCCCCTTCTCCAGAAAGAGCAAGGCCCACCTCACTTCCAACTTTAGCTGGCCTAGCAACCCCCCTTCTCCCCCCCACGAGTCCAGTTGTATTTTTGTTTCCCACATACAGTGCAAAGTCACATATTCCACCTCTCCTCATGGAAGAGAGATGGCCCTTTTTTTTGTCCTAGTCATCACACACACAAAAAAATGGTACAACAAATTGAACTTAAATATATGTGTGTATGTGTGAAAACACACACAGAGTATTCCCTTAGCCGGATAATATCACTACGGTACTTGGTTATCTGGTGCAGTGCACGTGGATAATCTTTAAATATACAGCTTTAAATGTTTTATTTTTGGAAGAAATGCTAACTGTGGAGGAGATTCTATATACATATATATAATATATATACATAACTAGTATGTATATGTGTGTGTTTATATCCAAACTTTCCTCAAAGGAAGATGGGGATTTTTGCATTGACCTCTTATTGCTGGATGATCTTCCCATACCCAAACCTTCCCCCTCTCTGTTTTCCCTCTCTCACAACTCTTTCTTCTTGCCCTAACTTGACCCCCCAACCCAACCCCAAAGCAGCTCTGAATGTGTTATGGTGGCTCATTTGAAGTGGAAATAGAGGGAAGTTGCTCTCCCCAGCAGCTTTCAGCACAGGTCTGATTGAATGTACCTATTAGATTTATTTCTCCTGTGGTTAGGAAGCTGCTGAGAGAGGGTGTATAGGTCTGGAGTTTACAGTGTGGGTCTGCTTTTAAAGTCACTTTATGCATTTCCCACCTCTCTTTTTTCTTTAAGAAGAAAAAAAAAGCACCTTTTCGGTGGTGGATAAAATAATACTAAAGGACTTGAGACAGAAGGAAATGGAAAGGCGAAGGGTTGTGAAATTTCAGGGGAGTTTTTACCTTTTCCTAACTCCTAAGAGGAGAGAAAAGGTCCGGGAAAGGCCCAATTTTTTTTTTCAGCTGAAGGGTAAAATCTTTCTTTGCAGAGACAGTATTTTGCTGAATACTTTTTATAATGTGATAATTATTACAAACAAAAACAAAACCAAAATTTTTGGTCACTTCAAAGCTGGAAGGAGGAATTAGAATATCCCTTCATATTTTTTTCTTGCTCCTTCTGGTATATGCATGTCACTGCATGACAGCTCTGAGTTTTCTTTTGTTTTAATAAAACTGTGCTCAGACATTTAAGCTAAACTAAGAGGAAAAAAAACTTTGTTGCCAAAAGGTTGTGCTATCCAGGTTTTTATGTCTGCATGTAAAAACAAAAACAACTAGAAAATGCACTCTTAACTTATGTGAACTGAGAGGAACAAACAAAATCAGGTTTTAAACAGGAAAACCTAAGGGGAATGATATTTTTTGAAAGACTTTTGTATAAAGTTGAGTACTTAGAAAAAAGACAAACCAGATGTAATATATTTTGTGGATGTTTTTATTTCTTGGATTTATAGTACCTTATACTAAGGTAACCAAAAGTATGCTTGATATTGTGAAAAGGTGAAATTCTTCACCAGCATTTCATTTGCTCATTTGTCACATTGTAATGCCAATATGATATAGTTCATGCAAACAGCATTTTTAAAAACAGGAATATTGAAATGGTGTAACGTCGTACCATTTGCACTGTGAGCAAATGCTAATACAGTAAATATATTGTGTTTGCTGACAATCAACCGGGCTGTAAATTTCATTTCGCGTTGAAGTCTTTTAATTTTGTATAGAGCGTGTTTGTTTTTGTTTCTCGCTTTGATTTGTTTGTTTTGATTGGTTTGGTTTCTGTTCTTACTTCTCATGCTCAGAAAACCTTCATAGAGAAAATGCGAAATGGGAAGAGGGTGAATTTCCTCAGGATTCTGGTGCCATCTGGAATATGGGTTTAGAAAGTTTTGGTGGTTGTTGGTTTTGGGTTTGGTTGTTTTTGTTGTCGGTTGGTTGGTTGGTTTTTGGCTTTAGTTGGTTTGGGGTGCTGCTCTACTGGGACACCTCAGTCTGTCCAGATGTGAGAACCACATGAGAAGCACTCATGGATGAATTCATGGGAAAGAGTTAACAGCTGGGGCCTTGAGATAGAATCAGGAATTTGTCCTGCCCTCATCTCTGTTGCCTCCTGGGTTTCTACTAATCAGTAACCTTGGAGAAAATCTCTCTTGGTTCGTGGAATCTTGCTGAAATGACCAAGGGGGCACGGAGAGAAGAGAAGAGGACCTCGAAGGTTCTCTGCAGCCATGTTGAGACTCTTGCTTGAAGCATTGTGAAAACAGAAAATGGGAGGATTGCTTTACCTACAGCTTGACTGAAGACTTGCGAGGGAGAGCTTGGTGCCTGGAAACTGCCTTGGCAGCCACCAAAGGTGAGGGTGGGCAGGGATGGGAAGAGGAGAGCTAAATGCAGCAGCCCTAATCCTACTGGGACAGGACTTCTGGAGCTTTGTTTCAGTCTTATTTGGAGCTGACTGCCTGGTTGGAAGGTGGCTTTGGCTTTTGGAAATTTTTCATATGGACTAACCAGGGAAGCAGAGCACAGAAGATGCTCTTTACTATGTTTGACCTTTGTTTTCTGCTGAAATACAAGTCCAGCATCTGCCTTTTTTCCCCATGGGAAGTAGGAAAAGGGGGAAAATGGCCAAAGGTTGTCTTCAGGTCTGTCTTTGCCTGTTGGTTCCCTGTGTGAAGGGAACCTTCTGTCTTCCATAACACACATACTTCTCTCACCTTACGAAGTCCCTTACCAGGTCTCCCGCCCTCCCATCCCCTTCTTAATCAGTGTATTAGCTAGGTTAGATGATATTCACTTATCTCCACTCCCATCCACCCAAATCTTTTCCTCTCAGTTGTCTTCATATCTCCCATTCTTCTCGTTATCACTTTTTGCATCTTTGGGAGTATGAAATGTATTGCTAGAGAAGTCATATTAGGGTTCAAGATGTTAACCAGTCCTCTCCCCCTCCTTTTTCCTTTTGGGAAAACTCCTGTGAGCATTTTTGTTGAGTTTTCCATAGCTTCAGCCTCACTGAGGACAATGTGTTAGCATGGAATTATGAGAGCTATATAACAGATAAGATTGGCAGGGGAGAATGGTGGGCAAATGGGTATCTTAGCCACCAAGACAAAAACTAGATTAAATAAACAGTGCAGAAAATGTCCAATAGCTTCTCTTTAAAGGGACAATTCTTCTCTCTGTCTCCTTTCCCCCACTCAATGAGTAGATGGTGGGTGTTCTTTTTTTATTGGCAAGTCACCAAGAAGCTCAGTCCAGGCCTGGGTGGAGCAGGTGCATTAGGGCCTTGGAGCAGAATGACTTTGAAGTGAGAGACACACAAGGAGAATGCAGTATGGAATCTTGTAAAGTTTCCCACCCACACAATTCAGTGTTGGCTACCATCTTGAATTTCCTCCCTCACCTTAGGAAACTCTTAACAATCTGAACTGTAGTTTTCTATAATGAAGGGTGGAGAAAGGGGCTAGCTTTTTCCTGATATTACCCATGGCAGGCAGGGCCCATGAGCAACCATACAAACTGCTCTAATACAATATCTACCTCCAAGGCTTGATTTCAATCCTGTTGTCTCTTTTCCCACAGTCTAAATTCCTGCTTAGTACATAGTGCCCATGGACTATTAAGACCTCTTCCTTATTAAGTGTTGGTTTCTACATTATTACATGTAGATTGCCCTTAGCATGCTGTCTTTTCCAATCAAATTAAGCCTTCAGGTTTATACTTTTTTTCAAGAGTATACTATATAATGTGTGTTCTGTAGCTTCTCATTAGTAGGTATTACTCAACATGACTTGACCAATGGGTTACTTGGCAATATGGCAGCCTGTCTGACTGGCACCAGCCCTATGTGGTGTAATCACTGATTCACACTTTGTAAACAGATAAGGTTGCCCCAGATATGATCACACCTGCATCCCAGCCTGCCAGGTTTTGGGTAGAAATGAGATGGGAGTGAAGGTTCAACTCTGAAACTTGGGACTTGAGTAAGTGGGATGGAGGTTTGCCCCAAATGAGGGCACTCTGAGAAAATAAGAGCACTGAGTTTTCTTGTCTTTTAAAATAACAGTTTGAAGTTCAAGTAGGAGACGTCTGTGCACCTTATAGATTAGAGACTATATTGCAGATACCTTAAAGACTAGAAGGCTCTATAAAAGGGAACATGAGGTTTAAAAATGGGTTCATAATCACATATCAAAGAGGGTCTCATTTGGAAATTAATCACTGAGGGTTGAGGAAGAAGACATGAAGTCAGAGAAGAAAGGAGAAAGAGGCCTTTCTAAAGCCCTTTAGCTAATGGCAGAAGCATGTGGGTTGATTGGTCATTGGAGAGACAGTTCAAAGATACCTCTAAACAACTTTAACTAAAAGCCATTCATTTCTACCAAGCAGTTCTCATTTGTAGAGCAAGAACTTAGGAAGCTTAGTCAGTACCAGCTTTGACAAAACTAGGCTTTCTTTTTGAAGATCATCTTTTTTCTGTAACAAGACATAAAAAGCTAATAGGGGCAGGGGGAAGGAATGGGAGCAGAAAGTGTCTAAAATCTGAGTTGAGAGAAGAGAAAGGAAAAAATAATTGGAAGGCATATTTCTCCATAAAACATTCTAACAGACAAAGGGTAAGGACAGCCTCTTTGCATTAGGGTTCTAGCAGGAGTCTGATAATTAGAGATCCCATGAAAATAAGCAACAATCTAGTCTCAGATGGGCCCTCACCACTGCACAGCAATCTTTTTTTTATTCTTCCCTGATTATCACACTATCTAATGGCTGTCTCAAACCTACTTATATTTCCTCAAGTCTCCTATATCATTCTTCTCCCTGCCTTCTTAGCAGAAGCTTGTTTCTATTTATTGAGAAAATAAAGGCCATCTGATGTGAGTTACCTTTTTTCCCCAACTTTAAATGTACTTCAAAACCTCTCCGCACCATTCCCTATTCTTTCCTACCCTGTTCCAGTATCTGACAAAGAGATATCTATCCCTCTTCCTGCCCAAAGCCAACCTCTGGACTTATACCCTTGGTCCTTCCTTCTCAGAGAATTTGTGCTGTCAAATACACTCTTCTTAATTCCTCCCTCCCTCTTGGTTCTTTCCCTCCTCCCTAAAACCATGCCCAAACCTCCCTCCCCCCTTTCCTTTAAAAAAAAACCTTCACTTGAGTTCCATTTCCTGAAGCTATGCTCTTATATCTCTCTATGATTACACAACCAAACTTCTAGAAACAGCCATCCATACTGCTTTATTCCTACTTCCTCTCCTCCCACTCACTTCTCAATACTTTTCAATCTGACTTCTGAACCCACCACTCTACTGAAACTGCTCAAGGTTAACCTTGAATTCTGAATTGCCAAATAAGATTTCTTGATGGAGGCCTTTAATGCTGTTGATTATACTCTCCTCTACATCTTCATGAAATTGCTTTTTGGGGGGGGTTTTCTCCCACCTGTCTGACTTCTCCTTGATATCCTTTACTGAGTCATCATCTGTGTCATGGCCTCTAACTACCCCTAGTAGGTAGTATCCCTTATTTGACTACTTCCATGAGTCTATCCATCATCTTCTATGCAGATGATGACTTTCCAAACTCTCTATCCATCCTTAGTCTTTGTCCAACATCTAATCCTACACTTGTGACCCCCTGTTGGACATCTCCAACAAGAATTCTCTTAACTCAAAATGTCAAAAACAAAACATTATCTTCTCCTTCCTTCTCTTCTTCAATCTCCTTCCTTCTCTTCTTCAAATCCACCCCTCCTTCTGACTTTCCTGCGTCTATTAAGAGTACAACTGTATTTTTCCAGTTGCCCATGTTTGCAACCCTTCTAGTTTTCCATTTCCCTCACACTCTATATTCATTCAATTGCCAAGTCTTGCCAATCCTGCCTCTACAGCTTATGTTGCATACATCTCCTCCTCTATGGTTACATGCCTAGCACCCTAATTCAGGCCCTTACCACCTCTTGCCCAGCCTGTTGCAATAGCAGCTTGATTGGACTCTCAGCCTCACTCAAGCTTCTCACCTTTCCAAAACAACCTCCACACAACTGTCAAAATAACATTCCTAAAGTACAGATGACCCTGTCATTCTTTTGCTTAAGAACTTTTAGTGATTATGATCTTCTGGATAAAACACAAACTCCTCAGGTTGGTATTTACATCCTTTCATAATCTGGTCCAGCTTACCTTTTCATACTTTTTTTATCCCTCCCCTTCATGTATTTTATGTTATGTTCATTTGGTTTATATGCTGTTCTCCAAACTGAGCATTCCATCTTTCCAGCCTTTGTACCTGTGCATAACCTGTCCCCAAAACCTGGAATACACTGAGCTTTACCATTGCCTCTTAGCATCCCTTCCTTCGAACATCAGCCCATATGCTATCTATAAGAAGGCTCTTCTGAGCCCCTTAACTATTGGTACTCCCTTCATGTATACTTCTGTTTACATGCTGTATTCCCACCTATCCCCTAGTAATTTAAAGCACCTACAGATCATAGACTTTTGTTTTCTCAGGTTGACTTTGTATCCTCATCACCTAGCACAATGCCTGGCATACAGCAGGTACTTAATAAATATTTATTGGATTGAATTGGATTTGGGAGAATTTTGTGAATCTTGTCCCAGGAGCCAAAGTTGTTCTGATTGGTAATGTGCTACAATCTGCTGATGAACACCACATGTCTGGAGCAGCGAGGTGGTGCAGTAGATAGAGTGCCAGGTCTGGAGTTCAGGAAGACTCCTGTTCCTGAGTTTAGACACTTACTAGCTGTGTGTACCCAGGCAAGTCACTGAACAACCACAATGTGTGTCTCCGTTTTTCTTTGGATTACCTATAATTTTTATTCAGTTTATGTTGTTGGCCAGCCCCCAGGCATTTGTTGAGCACTTATTGTATTTTGGGAACCATGATAAGGACTAGAAATACAAAGAAAGGTAAAAACATGGGCTTTGTTCTCAAGGAGCTCACAGTTCTAATGGGGGTAGACAACATGCACATAACTACATACCTACCAGATATGTACAATGCAAATGGATGCTAATTTCAGAGGGAAGGAACTAGTCACAGGGAACTGGGAAAGGCCTTCTATAGAAGGAGAGATTTGAGTTGAGTTTTAAAGGAAGCCAGGTGTTGTCAGAGATGAGGAAGGAGAGCGTTCCAGGCTGAAGGACAGCCAGAAAAAATGCACAAAGTTGAATCAGAAGACAGTTTCTTTCATGTGTGAAAAATAATATATAGGCCAATATAGCTGGATTATGGAGTTTATAAGGGGGTAAAGTATAAGACACCTGAAACAGGCTCTTCCACTATTATAGCCCTATAATATTACCAAGATAATATCGGTATTTAAGAAGATAGGCTTGAGCAATATTGAGCAGCTTGGGGTCCCTGGAAGCACTTTGCAATTTCCCAAATGCAGTATATTCCAATCTCTTTCTCCTATTAAATTCTGAACATAGTTCGTTGTCCACCTACAATTCAAGATGTAAGTACTGATTAATTCAATTTAATAATTCAGCCCAAATGCATAACATAATCTGAACAACAGTCATTCTTTATCTGCTTAGTTGGTTTTTTTCCTGTGTAGTTTGCGAGACCATTCTTCTTTGACTAGCTGTGGTTTACAATGAGGGAATCCCATGATTTTCCAGGATTCAATAAAGTCATCAGAAAGAAACATTCCAGAGAAAGCCATCATCTATAAGGAATCCCTCTTTCACTTGGTCTTTACTTAAGTCAGTCTCCATAACAATGTGGCATGGCACTAGAGATGTTAAACTCAGAGTCTGCAAAAATTACTGGATGCAACCAATCAGATTTTTTGGCAAATGTTTTAACATAATAAAAACACAATGCAACACAGAAAATGCGAATTTGTAGTTTTCTAAATCAATATACACCAGCAGGGATCCATCTCTGTTTTGAGTTCAACACCATGGGTATTTGCTGTCTCAGTACATATCCCTGTTTTATGCTGTTTTGATACATTGAAATCATCTCTGTGGTTATATTTGTCATAGAATCTTGTATGACCTTATGTGCATGGTCACCAGTCAAGGAAAATGCAGTCAAAAGCAGTAAGTACAATGAATTCTTACATTTACTATACTTCTCGTGCAATTTTGTATGACTGAAAATGTGATTTGCTGTAGAAAATTATCTTCAGAAGCTTACCTGTGCCTTCATGATGTTTTCATCGAGGACACCCACGTTGTGTGTGAGCTTAGAGTTTAAGCCTGGGTGCAGTCTTTTGAGTGAGTTCAAGGTTTACAGAACAAATCCTATTATTAAGGGGATTTGTTCTGTGAAGTTTGGATTCAGTCAAAGGGCTGCACTTGAGGACCTAGAGGGCCACATGCAGTCCTTGAGGCTGCAAGTTCCCTACCCCTGGCTTAGACCAATTGCATAAAGATTTTGTAGACATAAGCAAGTACATTTGTAAGGAGTTGCTGATATCATCTTTGATAACCTTTTGTTGGTTAAAAAAAACAAACAACAAACCACAGTTCTATGATTTCTCATTTCTTTTGGATGTCTTTTATCAATCCCTGATTGCCATTACAACTGTGTGAGTTCAGCATATGTATGATGTCCCACAAATCTTAGCTCAGTTTTAAACTACTAATGCTTAAAACTGCACTGAGACAGTACAGATTGGGGGGGATACTATGTGTTTCTTCTGTGTGTGTGGTCAGTTAACCAGAGAGCTTCAGATTCAGCCCTTTCTCTCCCGCTATGGAAGAATGAGAAAAATATAATTAGTCTGCAAAGGATTAATGAAGCTACTAGGACCAAAGAAACTGTACTCTCCAATTTGGCATATGATTGATATGCCCAAGCAGGTGTAGGATTCTTGTGAACCCCAGGATGCTGGTACCTTTACCTGTGCACCAGGCTCACTATAAAATCTACAGCCCACAGCAAAGTGATGACCTGGACTGTTAGTTGAATTAATGTTTGAAGAGATCCCCAAACTATTTTATCCTTAGGATCCCTATCCTGCAGCTCTAGAACAGTTACAACAAAGTAGATAGGACTAGGGTGCCTAGATTGCAGTATGTATGTAGCCTCATTTCCCAAACCAGGCCAGAGAAGGCACCCCCTGGAATGGCAGTGAGGCAGGTGGGCACATCTTGTATCGTGTGTGTGTGTTATGCTACCGGTTCTGTTCATTATATTAACTAATATCAACAACAGATCTATTTGATTAGATCAATTTGATGTGAGATTTTTGCCTCTATTACTTAAAACTGTAGTCCAGCACAGCATACCAGGCCCAGATATTTCCTGGTTTCATCTTCTTATTGGTCATTTCTGCTTCCTCCCATGGCCTATAAGGCACCGAGGTTATAGAGCCCAGATATGGTGCTTCCAGAGTCAGTAAAGATAAGACTAGATAATTATAAAGAGGCAGGCAGTATTATATTTCACCTTTTTTTGTTCTCCTCCCTCCATTTTTATCCACACATATTCCCAAGATGATCTATCTGGCTTAAATATCAATTGGTCATTGTCAGTGATGATAGGATACATTGCTATGAAATGCTGGCAGACTTTTTCTATTTCTGGAAAATGTTGTTTCCTCCAGTTTCATCTATAAATTCTCTAGGGATAATCAGGCTAAGTTGGGCCTAACACCAAGCTTTCTTCAGATTGTTTTCCCCTCCGTTGGTTTTTATTGGGTTGTTGTTTGAGACTTTGTCCCCCTCTCACCTAAACTGGAAGTGCACCAGCCACTCACTTGACCCAATACCAATTAAACCTGTTCTCTTTTTCCTAATTTGGCCAGTTAACCCCTATTTTGGCAGCGTCATGGCTCTCTGCACCTGGAGATATTGTCATTAGATGTGATTGCTTCTCTCTCTTTTTAAAGTTTTCTTCTACTTTTGTGTTGATTTTTGAAAACTGATATAACCAAGAGATGATCTGACTATATGGTGTCATGATTCTAAAGCCACTGACACACTGGAAATTGGCAAGTCCCTCTCTGTTAAGGTATATTTAATTTCATTTTTCTGAGATGCTCAGCTCTTGCCATATCAAGTCTTTTTTGACTACCTTTGTGAAAAAGTATTCATGATATACAAATGTTTTCTATAGTCTGTATTCATTATTTTCAAGCCGTTGGCCACTTTGATTTCTTAAACTCAAAACGTTTTCAAACGTATCTCATCTTTCTAACCTGTTCTTATCTTCATGCTAGTCACCAAGTATATGTGTGTGTATATATACACACATTTATACATATATAAAATATATATGCACACACACATATAGCCCATATATATACTGACAATGAATAGAGCTTATCTTTCTTCTGCCATAGATATTGGTATATAAACTATAACAGTCTTCATGGTGGTTCATTTGCTTATGTTCATCATGAGCACTATAAGTTGAGGTAGCCAGGTATTTTATGAAATGTTTTGTTTTGTTTTGCCTTGCAAAAAGCAGCTCCTACAAATTCATTACTTTTTTTTCTTTAAAGAGTCCTTGAGCCCTACTTCATTTAACCACAACTTCTTTATGTCTTCCAGTTTTATTTATAACCAAGAAAATGAACATGTATTGGGTTCCATTCCTCCAGTTATCAATAGAATAGTCACTGGACTGAGACCTCACATTAAGAGAAGCAATAGTTGAATTAATGTTTGAAGAGATCCCCAAACTATTTTATCCTTAGGATCCCTATCCTGCAGCTCTAGGACAGTTACAACAAAGTAGATAAGACTAACAACCATTTTGTATCTGTATTTTATTTGTTTCATGGGCCATCATGATCTATGAGTAAAACACCTATTGATGAGCTTCTCCATATTAGACTAAACTGGTTCTTGGATAGTCAATACATATATCACCAAGATTATACTTGAAACCTTTCCACCTTAGCAGAATGTACCAGAGTGTGAACTCTGCTCACACAGTTTTCAATAACTTAGGGTTACCTGCATTCCAGAATGAGACTTCAAAGTAGTATATCTGTGGAGGAGCTATAACAAAGGAAGAATTCTATCAGTGTAGAGGACCGGTAAAATTAAAGAAGATATACAGCCATAAAATAAACGGTGGCTAATGTTTATACGTACACACAAATACACACAGAATGAGTAATTAATGAGGTAAACTCAAGTTCTTAACACAAGAAAGCAAAATCAACGCCATATGTTTTATTGAGGCTTAGTGGGATATAACGCATTTGGAATACAGCTATGGCAAGTGAGAGAGTTGTACTAGATGACTCTATGATCCCACCTAACTCAAATGGAGCAGATTAGATAAAGGAAATAACAAAGTACCATTGCTTATTAAGAACATAAACTAATGTGGGAATACATGAACCACAAGAGTGAACACAGTTGAAGATGTTTTGGGTAAGATTAACAGAGAGAAAAAGATTACCTAGCAGAAGAAAGAAATGGGGAACAGATTACAAACCTAGCATGATAGCATGATATGGCAGTAATGCTGGTCTTCAACTGTGGAGACATTTGCTGGAATTCTTTCTTGGCTAAAAGCAGAACAACTATTGTGTTCTTGATTTGCCTCAATAATTTCATTCTTCAAAAGTCAGAGATGGCGACACAGAGAACTTCTTTTTCTGAATGTGATTCTAGACCACATGGAAAAACTAGTTGCTGGAACAGAAATGATGAAAACCTCAGGAGGGAATGACAACTCTGTCTCAGAGTTTATGATAGATAAAGTATGGAAAGACTCCTCATAGTTTGACAAGTGCCCTAGATTTTGAAAGAAAGCTTTCAGAAGGTTGAAAGAAAGGATCAATAGGTTCCCATAGCTTAAAATTGTATAAAGAGGTTATTAGCTCAATAGAAGTGGAAAGTTCTCAGGAATGAAATTATATAATCACTGATGATTCTGACAAGGAAGAAAATAAGAGATATTCTAAAAGGACTGGAAAAGGAAATGGCAAACTACTCCAGTATCTTTGCCAAGGAAACCCCAAATGGGGTTGTGAAGAATTGTACACAACAGAAACAACTCAACAGCAACAACAAGCTTAAAGGACTGGTGTAGATACACAAAAAATTCATCAACCAATTTATATTTTTAAGATGCTGAAAAACAAGAGGCAGGTAAATTGATTCTAAATACAAGGAGTGACATGGTACTATTCAGATACTATCAGAAACAGAAATATTCACAACAAATTGGAGCTGGTGATACATTCCAACAACAACAAAAAAGGACCTTTTAAAGCTATACTGGAAAGAAAAGAAGTGACATGTCTTCTGCATGGAATGAATGAGGCAGTATAATAATGGATGTCAGAGAGAAAATAGAACTATAGAACTCTTGTCTTGCATTTGTTTTTTCTAACAAGAAGAACAATCTTCACACTAGAAATGAATAAAATTAGTTAACAGAGAATTAAAACTTAAGATATTAGAAATGAGATGATAAAAAGAATCTGACCACTGTCAAGGAGTTGAAGTCACCAGACTTGGGTGAACTACATCCTTTGACATTAAGGGTATGATTATTGATGAGGTTTGAAACATCTTGTAGAATAGGGTTGTGGTTGCTGTACTAAAGAGAGATAAATGTCCTGATTTTCAAAAATAGGAAGAGAGTAGATTCTCCAAATTATGTGGCACTGAGCTTTACCTAGATCACTAAAAATACACTGTATCCAATTATTCACATTGTGGTTTGTAAGCATTTTAAAAAAGGAGTAGTCAACAAGAGTTAGCACAGGTTCACCAAAAACAAGCTATGCCAGACTTAATCTAATTTCCTTTTCTGAACAGGATCACTAGTTTAAAAGAATGTGAGAATATTGTAAACATAAAGGTCTGGATTTCCTTGATGTGTTTTATGAAGTTTCTCATGGTATACTTGTAAATAAGATGGAGATAACTGAACCAGAGGATCGTATGGTTAGGTGGATTCTGAAGGGCTGAATAACTGCCTCCTCCAATGATTATTGGATCAATGTCAGCCAGAAAGAGGTCTCTCGTGTGGTGTCAAAAAGATTTGTATCTGTCCTTGATTGTTCAGCGTTTTTAACACTGACTTTGGTGAAGGCGTAGATGGCACACTTATCAAATGTGTGGATGACACAAAACTAAGAGGGATAGCCAATACATTACATGATAGAGTAAGGAAGCAAAAAGATTTCAACATGCTAGAACAATGAGTGAACCCAATAAGAGAGGAAATATCATAGGGATTAATGTAACGGGTTATAAATCTTTGTTAATTAGGTTCAAAAAAATCAACCTCACACATATGAGATGAGGAGGACAGGGCTAGACAGAAAGTTCATGTGAAAATGCTCTGGGATTTTCAATGAATTGCCAACTTAATGTGAGTCAACATGGGTGACATGGGTGTAAAAAAAAACTTAACAATCTTAGGCTGAATTAATCACATATAATGTCTGCAAGGAGGGGGGTGACCATCCTATCCCTCTCTGCCCTGATCAGATGATATACACATATCTCCAATGTTGTGTTCAGCTCTGGGAGTCACATTTTAGGGAAGACTAGGGTATGTCCAGATAAAAGCATGCAAGATTGTGAAAGCACTGAAAACCATGCCAACATGAGGATTAATTAAAGGAACTGAGAATTTTTGACCTGGAGATGAAAAAAAAACTCACAGAGAATCATGATAGCCCCAATAATTGTCACGTGGCAGAGGGAGTAGGCTTGTTATTCATGGCCCTAGAGGGCAGAATTAGGAACAATAGATAGAAAGGAAGAGACAGACATATTTAAGCTCAATTTAGGGAAACAGTTCCTTAACAATTAAAGCTGTCCAAAAGTGGAATGATGTGTTCCCCTAGAAGCGGGTTTCTATTGCTAGAGGTCTTCAGGTGAAGGCTAGATGATTGCTTGTCAGGTATATGACAGCAGGGATTCCTATTTAGGCATGACCTGACCTCTGAGGTTCCTTCTAACTTTGAGATTCTGTAATTCCATGATGTATCTATTTAATGTCTGGTACTTCTCAACTTTGGAGTTCACCTCTTATGGGGGGAAAGACCCTTGTTAATTTACAAAGCAAGTTTTATTTGAATTAAAATATCTTAAAATTATATTTTTAGCAGAAAGATATAAAGAGACCGTTTAGACAATTAAACGAAAAGAATATTTGGACTTTGTTTCATTAACTTACAAGGCAAATCAGAAAGAGCTGGTGTTCCCAGCTGGCCCTGACTGTCCCCATTCTCTGCCCCCACTTCTGATTCTTCCCAGGGTTTGGAGCTGATATGACTGCTATCATCACACTTGGCCACTAGGAGAGTACCCCTACCCTTTCCATGCAGACCTTAAAGAGAAACACCAGCTGCTTTCCCTTGATAAAACGCACAAGTGGCTTAATTTTGTAAGAATTAATTTTATAAAGGATCGTACTTCAAATGCTTCCCCCAAAGAAGATGCCGTTTTATTGCTATGGATGATACTTATACCAACAGAGATTTCAAGTCTCCCTCCCCCCATGCCTCAGTATCATAAGTTGCACTGGCCAAAAAATATTCATCGTCTGGTGGCCAACCTTCTGGTGAGGAGCCTCTCTGAACTCAGCTAAGCTGGTTCTTGGATGACAGTCAGAAAGTCTGTTGCCAGCCCATACTTAAAGCCTTTCCAACTTGCTAGGACCTGCCAGTGCTTGTTATCCATTGGCATAATCTTCAAGAACCCAGGGTCATAAGATCATAGATTTAGAGCTAAGAGAGATGTCTAGTAAAATGTCTTCATTTTACATATGAGGAAACTGAGAGGATCACACAGGTAGTAAATGGAAGAGAGAGGTTTTGAACCCAAGTTCTCTGACTCTCAATCCAGCATTCTCCCCACCACAGTAAACTGGATTTTTGATACTGCTATAAGGCAGTAGAGGATAAATTTAGTGGAAATACCAAAAGAATTAAAAAACCAACTAATAAGAAGAATTATAGATCCCAAGTGTCTAGATTGGTCTGGATGCTAAATAAAGAATTAAGACTTCCAGAAATTAATGGGATCCTCAGTTTTTCTCAAGACCTTCTTCCAAGTATTCTCTTTGGGTCTAGTCCTTGATCATACTTTTGGTTCTGGCCTGGGCATCTGTCATTACATTTTTACAAACTCTTAATACTTTAAGTATAATTTAAAAGTTACACAAAAATCATTTCTGCCAAGTGAGGAGGGGATTCTGATCCATCATACAAAATCTATGAGACCAGTCCTTCTCTTCTTAATCTCCTGGACCCTGCCTTCATTCTGCATATTTTCTAGATGAGTCATGACAGAGTTTCCCATTTAACCCTCTCCCATTTATTTATTTTGCTTAGAAAAATAACTGAATCTGGGCTTAGGAAACTTACAGTTTTCAGGGTCCAACTGGACTCCAAAGTTCCATTCAGCCTTATCTGATGCCACTCTTCTTTTGAACACTTGCTACTCCAACTAGTCTCCCAGTCCCTCACTCCCTCCAATCAAAAACAACAACAATAATAAATAACAGGCAATTAACAAGTATTTATGAATCACTGTATGCTAAGTAATATAAAAGTTCACATTTATATTGCATTTATAGAGCCAAGGTGTCCCGAAGTCTTCTTCATCCAAGTCTAGTGCACATTTTGCCCTTCCTAATTGTTTTTTACAGAATCTTTCTCTTGCAAAGATTTTTGGCAATTTATGCCTTACAAGAGAAGGAATAGGTAGAAAATACAGATAATTCTAAGGCAAATTCCACTGATATTAAGACCAGTTCTTCTGGACCATCAATTAATATCCCACTCCACTTCAAGCCTCTCCTCTTCCACTCACTATGACCTCAAAAAAAAAAAAAAGAGTCCTTGTTACATATGGGATAGGTTTTGGCCCAAATTCAGCCAAGGGATGATCATCCCTTGCCACTTTACAAATTTCCCATTGATTACCCATAGGTTGAAATCAACACCTACACTATTGCCATCAACACTATTCCACAGACATGTAGAATGTGAATTTACATCTGTGATGTCATTAAGTGTCAATATGGAGTTGGCTAGCCCATCTCCAAAGTTAAAAAATATGTCATTAGACCATTTCTATATCAGTGTGACCAATGTAAGTAAAATTTGCAGGTATGCCAAGGGGATACTCCTGGATATCTCTCTTGATCTTAGCTGTATTTATGCATCATTATCCAATATCAGGGCATCTCTAGCCAACGCAAAATAGCTGCTCTATGATTGCCCCCTCCATAATGCTTTCCCTGATCACTCCAACTAGAAATGATCCCTCCCTCTTTAAGTCCATCAATACACTATTTGTCCATTTCCATGCACTTAATTATCTTCTCACTTGTAGTGTAGTTATTGGTGGGCCTATCTCGTCATTAAAGAGGCAGTGTGGTACAATAGAAAACGTCCTAGATGAGGGTTGGGGGGGCAGGGTGAGACAGATGAGACATAGGATAAAGTCCTGCTTGTAATCTCTGGTAAGCCCCTTGACTTCTAAGAGCCTCGGTCTCCTCATCTGTAAAATGGGCATGATAAAAGCACTGATCTCAGAGTGACTCAGATTGACTGACAGGAAATAATGCATGTAAAGCACTTTATGAATTTTGAAGTGTTCTGTAAATGTCAGCCATTATTACTAATCACTCATTACTTGATACTTGGTACTAATCACTAAGTACTTACAGGTAAGGATTAAGTCATTGCTTATCTTGATATCTGCCCCAGAATTTATCGTGGTGTCCTACCCAGAGCAGGTAAGGAATATTTGTTCCATTGAACTATAATAGTGCATTAGCACAGAATTCTACTCAGGGCTTAGGCCTTATGGTCCCCTGGGTCTGTACTGCCTCACCTCTGCCCCACTTGTGTTAAATTCTTAACTTCCGTGAAAGCACAGCTCAGGTACCCTTAACAATGGGACTTCTCCCTCCCCGACGGTTAACGCTCTCCACTCTTGAAATTTTCCTGTTTGAATATGTATTGTATTTACTGGCTCCTGTACATAATGTATCCTGCCCGTTCTACCTCCCATCCACCCAGCAGAATGTAGATTGTTTGAGAGGAGAATAATTTGCTTTTGTCTTTTTATACCAAGTACCTAGTAGTTTGTAGCACAGCAAGAATTTAATACATTTGTTTTACCGAAATTACAATGCCCTGTGTCTTAGCAAAGAGAGAGAGAGATGTTTAGAAAGGGAAGGGAGAAAGGAATAAGCATTTATGCAGCACCTATTATATGTGCCAGGCACCATGCTGAGCTTTACAATTACCATCTCATTTGATTCTCACATCAACCCTTCGACTTAGTGTTATTTTTACCCCATTTTACCATTGAGGAAACTGAGGCAAGCAGGGTTAATAACTTGCCAGGAGTCACAGCTAATAAACATCTGCGGCTGGATTTGAACTCGGGACTTCCTATCTCCAGGCCCAGCACTCCATTCATTGTACCACTTCACTGTGTTCCTCACATTTACCACCCTTTCCTAGGAAGTACATTTTCCCTCTTCTTAGAAAGGCAGTGTAGTGCAGTCAAAGGAGTGCTGACTCTGGAGTCAAAAAATCTGAGTTCTAATTCTGCCTTTGTCACTTATTAGCTGTATGACCTTGGGCAAGTCACTTGACTTCTGAGGATTCCTCATCTGTAAAAATGTAGTGGTTGGAATAGGTCACCTCCAAGGTCACTTCCAAGGTCCTATGTCTCTGAAACTTGAGACCAATTTCTTGTTTTCCCCATTTCTTCCTTTGTAACTGTCCAGAATTAGAGGACTTCCTACACTTTACATCCATTGATAGTGGTTTATGAGTTGTCTGGGCATTTGGCAGGTATCCAAGTGACAGACACTCAAGGTGTTCCAGTAGCAGTAGCCACCCACATCTGGCTTTTTCCCTGCTTTCCACTAGTCTACAGAAAAACACACTGTCTATTAATTGAGCATTAAAAGTGCATAGTACATAATTAGGCCTTCAGCCAGGTGGTTTTATCGGATGCTATCCAGTGCCCATGTGCTTGTTTTCCTAAAGGCTGTAGTATTCTCACTGTGCAGCAGAGGGAGGTAGCCTACAAGTTCTTAGAAAAGTCCTCTTTTCCCTATGGGGACCTCTTATGGTTCTCCATACATCAGGAGATGTTGATACTGGCCCTATTTGGTCCTAATCTAAGAGTATAAATAAAGTAAATAGACTACCATTGTGAAACATGAGAATTATGGACATCTCTATTTGGTGCTAACTCCCACCCCTGTTTTTGTCTAGAAATTCCCTTCAATGCAACCAGGCCTCTCTGTAATATACAAGCATACCACCATATGGCCTTACACGTTTCAGCATACAAGAAGATCAGTAAGATGCATGTTAAGCATGCTCTGAGACATGCTCAGTCATTTGCTTTCTACCAGTCTTTCATCCCTTCTTATTTGCTCCCTGGAGTACAAGAAGGAATAGGGAAATAGAGGATCTATGACTTTTCCCTCTATCAACTTCGCTCAAGCGAAGAAAACTCAAAGAAAGCCCCAGAGATTTGGGTCAAGTGTGGCAGCCTGATCTCACCAGCTACCAAGTTTTCATTGTACCTCGTAGGCCATCTTGATTTCTTACCACCCTAGTGCCTTGACCTTTTCTGACTTCGCCCACCAAAGCTCTCCAGATTCCATCTTAACTGTGCCTTCAGTGTAGTGTCTCAACACAGCCAAAGGTAGCCAGCAACCACTGGCTCTCTGCTCTAGCAAGAACTTAGTTTCTCCCTTTCTCTGCCCTGGCTACTTGGGAAGGAATGGAATATACTATACTATACTCCATAGTATTCTGAGTTATGGGTCAGAAGTCTTTCCCAAAGACAAAGCTGGGCAACTAGCCAAAATGGGGAGGGGCCAACTTGCACTCCTTCTAAGGAATGCAAAATCTCATCCCCATAACATTTTCACATGGCTTCATCCTCATTCTGAAATCAAACTCGCACTGGCTGGAGTTTACCATGTGGCATTCCTCAAGGGCCTCTCAGACTTACAAACTTAAAACCGTGTGTGTGTGTGTGTGTGTGTGTGTGTGTGTGTGTGTGTGTGTGTTCATCCTTCATGGCCAAAGAAGACCATGCCATCAGAGAAATAATGACATGACTTGCACTTGACTTTGGTTTGAGTGAGGGAGGGCTATGCAGGTCACCAGCCTCACTTCTCCTCTAGAGCCATCTGAATTCAGTGACTAGATAGTCATCAGGATGACTGGAGATGACCCAAGATGAGACAATTGGGGTTAAGTGACTTGCCTAAGGTCACACAGCTAGTGAGTGTCAAGTGTCTGAGGTGAGATTTGAACTCAGGTCCTCCTGACTCCTGCACTGGTGATCTATCCACTGCACCACCTAGCTGCCCTACAAAGTTAAAACAA
>CM053769.1:204982306-204995612 GCA_028658325.1 Potorous gilbertii | reverse complement strand
GGAGGGGATTCTTCCAGAATAATGGGAAGCAGCAAGTCTCAGTCCTTGGAATGCTGTTCAGTGACCTGGCATGATAGGAATTTGTCCAGCTTTCTTGAGGAAGGTGTCCTAACCTGATGCCACTTACTATGTCATTTTCTGCCTACGTACTCCTCCCTCCTCCCCTACCTATTTTTGGGGAGTGGAGAAGAGAGAGCAGCTTTTGGATTTAAGTTATAGTAGCAGCTTCATCTGCTTCCTGTGCACTTTCTGAATGGTCTCTCTCCATTCCTATAAGTTATGGGAGATCACAGTTCATATATCACGCATAGTGGAAAGCTCTTTAAAGGTCATCTAATCCAACTCCAGGCAGCTAGGTGGCACAGTGGATAGAGCACTGGACTTAGAATCAGGAAGACTCATCTTTATGAGTTCACATTCAGCATCAAATACTTATTAGCTATGTGACCTTGGGCAAGTCACTTAACCTTGTTTGCCCCAGTTCCTCATCTGTAAAATGAGCTAGAAAAGAAAATGGCAAACCACTCCAGTATCTTTGCCAAGAAAACCCTAGATGGGGTCACAGAAAATCAGACACGACTGAAAAATGTTGAACAAAAAATCCAGCCCCTTCATTTTACAGATTAGGGCTCATATTTGTGCAGCTCTTGGGCTAGGAAGGAGAGATAGGGGAAGGACATATCCTTCAATTCTAACTGGCATTTATCTAATGGCTACTCTGTGTAGGGCCCTCTGTTCGTTGCTGATTAGGGTGTATAAAGATGAATCATGCTGGAGCCCATAACCTTGTGGACAAAGTACTAGATTTAAAATCTGGAGACACATGAGTTTGACTCCACTTCTGACACTTATTAGACATATGACTGGGCAAGATGAGCCATCTTGCCTTTCAGGACTCAGTTTCATCTATCTGTAAAATAAGTGAGATTGGTCTAAGATGACTTCTATGACCCATTCAAGATCTAAATCTTAAATTCTATGAAGCTTGATCCCTAGTTTTCTCAACTATAAAAATGTACCCATAGTATTTAACTCACAGAACTATTGTGAGACTCAAACCAATCAATCAATCAACAAGCCCCTATTAAGTGTCTACCATGTGCCAGGCACTGTGCTGGGTACTAGAGACACAAAACCAAAAATAAAAGTCCCTACCCTCAGAGAGTTTATGAAATAATGTATGGGAACTGTTTGGCAGACCTTAAAATACATTTACATATCAGCTATTCTTACCATTATGACAAGCATAGAACAAATCGTTCTAGTACAGGGCAGAATATGGTAAGTGTTCGGATAACAGGAAGCTGGAAGTGCTTCAGGGGCTATTGAGTCCACCCCCTCATTTTTAAGGTGAGGAAACAGAGGCTCAGAGAGGTTAAGGAATTTTTCCAGGGTCACACAGTAAGGAGCAGAGCCAGATCCTCTGATTCCAAGTTCAGTACTTCTCCACTGTGCAATAATTCACAAAGTGCCATGAGGTTTCAAGGGAGGAAGAGATCATTTGGAAAAGGGTGATAAGAGAAGGTTTGTGGTGTTTGAGCAGAGCCTTGAAGTTTGAATAAGACCATGACAGAGAAAGAGGAAAAGGGCACCCTAGATGGAGGAACCAGCATGAGCAAAGGCAAAGAAGCACTGGGCAAACCCAGAGAGGGCCAAGTAGATCATTTTGACTGGCATCTAGGGAACATGTGAATGAGAATATGAGCTAAGGCAGTCTGGAGTCAGATCAGAAAAGACTTTGAATGCCAGACACACACATTTGGCATTATTATGAAGGCAGTTGAGAATTGTGGAAGGTTTGGGTGTTGGAAAATGAAGGGATCAAAGCTGTGCATGTAGATTCCTTGGGTAGTTATGTACCCAATGGATAGGATAGAAACTACAGATAGAAAGAAAAGTTCAAGTGAACTAATCTAGGTTGATAACAGTGGGAGTGGATATGAGGGGAAGGACTTAAGTGAAACTGATGAAGTGAAATTAACTAGACATGGATGTAGCAGGTGAAAGAGGAGGCTGAAAAATAACCGAAGTTTTCCGTCTAAATACCTGGGAGACCGGTGGCACCATAAACAGAAATGGGAATGTCATTCCTGGCCATTGCTAACTCTCTGCCATGGTGCCACTCCTCAACGATGCCCTCCCTGATCACTCAGCTAGAAATGATGCTTCCCTCCTGAAATCTTAAAACCTATCTTTCCAGCTTCATTATAGACCGCTCTCTTTGCTGAAATCCACAATCCAGTCAAGCTGACTTAACTTCTTCCTTGCTTAAGATAAACTCCTGCCATAGAATCTTTTGCTTCCTCCAAGTTGTAGTTCAAGCACCAACTTCTACATAATGCCTTTCCATCCCCTTCTCCCAACTGTCAAGGCCCTCCTTCCCTAACCACTTTGTATTAATTTAATATTTGTTCTTATTCTGAATGTAATTACATATATACATATTGTCTCTCTGATAGAACATAAGCTCATCAAGAACAGATATCATTTCATTTTATTTTTTGTCTTTGAATCCTTGGTGCTCCAGTCAGTTGGAAACCAGAAGTTATCAAAGGAAGATGATTTTAAAGTGGCAAAGTCTACATAATTGGGCCATTGTTTTTACTTTGGCTTTTATAAACTCATTCAGTCATATTATGCTCTATGAAGCTGAAACTCAGCATTTTATCACATCTTACAATAAACTTCCGTTTTTCTAAAAAAATTAAAATGTGCCTCTCACATAGAAGGTGTTTAATAAATGCTTGTTGGTTGATTTCTAGACTGTTAACCAAGTGTTCTGCACAATACATGCTTAGAAGCTTTGAAGTTTAGGCAGATTTAGAGGCAAATAAGATGTGTTTGATTTACCTGTTGAGTTCAAAATGCCTATGATGGATCCGGATAGAGACATCACCTGAGGTGTTGAAGACTGAAGCCTAGAACTCTAGAGAAAGGACAGAGCTAGATATATGAATTTTAAACTAGGTGATAGTTGAAGCTATGAGAGTGGATGAGATCTCTAAGGGTTGGAGGGCCAAGGACAGAACCTTGGGGAATTTACTGTGTTTAAGGGATGAGAAAATGGTAGAGAAAGAGAAAAAAGTCAAGTAAGAGTAAATCAGGGGACAGTGATGTCACAAAAAGTAAAAAGCTCAGTTTTAAGAGGCAAGCTGTGGTGTTTAACCCTATATGGAGAGACAGGGCCTATATGGTAGACAGGGCCATTAGGAGATAATTAGTGACCCCTGAAAAAGCTTCATCCAAGTGGTGAGCCTAGAAATCAGATTTCAAAGGTTGAGGAGTAGGAAAGGTGACTAGGAATTTGAGGCATCAAGTACAGACTTTTAGAAAGTATGTCAGAGAAAGAAAGGAAAAAAGTGAGTATTGTGAACACCAGAAGGGATAGCAGGGTCAAATTGAGGGCCTTTTTAAGGATAGAGGATAGAGAATAGCTGAGAACATTTGTAAGCATAGGAAGAGACACCAGAGAATAGGAAGAGATTAAAAATGTGACCGAGAGAAGGGATGTTGAAGAAGCAAGGCCCTGGAATAGAAAATATGGCAACAAAAGCATAGATCAAGAGCTTAACCTGGGCAAGGAGGATGATCTCTCTTTCCTTTGAAACAGGAAGGAAAAAAGAGATGATGAATCAAGATACTGAGACATTTTGATGGGCAAATAAGAGAAGGTAAAGGAGTTCATGTCTGTCATCTGAGAATGAGAGGGCTGGGGATGAGTTCTGATGAAAGTAGACATTTGCAGTGATTGCTATAGAGAATGTGATGGGGTCAGAAAGAGATGAGTTCAAGGAACTGCTTGACCTGCTTTAAGAGTCCTGCTGACATTAGATGACCTGAATTTGTTGTGGAGCCAACAGGTAATCTTACGTGATTTTTCTCCAGCAATGTTCAGCAACCAGGGAGCAGGAGTGGAGAGAGCAGACAGTAGAGATTTGACACTAACAAAATGAGAATGGTGTCGGATCAAGATGACAAGGTGATCTTAGGTGTTAGGTAGAGCATCATAAAAATGGTCGGCCATGAAGTCCAGGTTGGGTAGAGGGACAAATGAAGGAATTAATGAGGGATAGCACTTGATCAGTTTTAATTTGGTTCCCCTTATTCTAAACACATGGAAACCTCTTCAGGATTCAACTTCCAACCCCACCTCTTTCTACTTCTCTTGCTTACCTTAGAAGTGAGAAACACTCCTTTATTTCCCACCTCAAAACCTTCAACATGCATGATGTAATAACCAATATCAGTTTTTCTTGGAAGGGCATTGGGAAGAAGCCATGATTACTGAGCACTGTCACCTTCAAACTAGATCTCTTATTAAACTGGGTTAGAAGAAACATTTAGGATGTGCCTTGCCCATTGTGGGTGCCTATGAACGTTTGTGGAAATGTGGAGTTTGTTGATTCAAGTGGATTCAAGATCAACAAGGCCCAAGATAATCAGTCCCAATCAGGCTCTATAATCTATCCATCTTAGGACACATCCGGTTGGCTGGTCCTGGGGAGGATTCACACTACTCCAGAATCTGGGGTAATATCCCCAGGCCACAATCGGGACTGTCATGCACTATATACAATGAGAAGCAGCTGGGTGGTGCAGTGGATAGAGCACTGAGCTTGGAATCAGGAAGACACATCTTCCTGAGTTCAAATCTGACCTCAGACACTTACTGGGGGTGTGACCTGGGCAAGCCACTTAACTCTGTTTGCCTCATTTTCCTCACCTGTAAAATGAGCTGGAGAAGGAATTGGCAAACCATTCTAGGATCTTTGCCAAGATTTGTGGGGTCACAAAGAGTCTGAAATGACCAAACAATAGTAACAGAAAGATATAATGAGAATTATTAATACCAACTCAAAATGACAGAATTGAAGCCTCAAGCTGGAAGGGTAGAATTGGGAAGAGGACTTTGGGTTTTGACTCTTTTTGAGGGGGGCAGGGAAGAGAAAGGGACTTCTGAATTCTAAACTTAGCAACTATCAGCAATAACACATTCAAATAGATAAAGCACATTTTAATGGATTTATATAAAATTACAAACTCTAAACTTTTGTGATTTTAATTCATGAAAATAATAATCATCCCAACTGACATTCATTTACACTGTAAATTGAAAGGTATATAAAATACAAGGTCCCACTGTTTTATTGTTTGTTGCCTATAAAATAAAATTTACTTCAATAGAACAAAATACAACCTTAAAGGCTGTCCTCCAACATGATGTCTCCCATACATGTGTCAGAATCATACAGGAGCATTTGGAAGATACAACAACAAAGAGACCTCATTATCAATGTCAACTGACTCATAAAACTGGGAAGTACATACTGGTACATTCTGGGGCATTTGCCACCATCCATGGAGAATGCCTAGTATAGAGTCCAAAGAGAAGAAGGATTTTCTGTAGATGGGAAGGTCCCCCAGATGTTCGTTTGTGGATGACATTTGGCTGACTATATCAAGACCCAGAATACTGCAGAGTTTCCTGAATTTCTAAGTAAGATGATATTTATGTAAGGGTTACAAAGAGCTTAATTTTTTTTTAAAGTACTATTTAATTCCACCTTCCCCTCTGATCACTCTTTCTTCTATGTATAATTTTTTAGATTTCAATGCTAATACCATTATTATTTTGCATAATCATAGTATCTATATATATATATATATATATCATTCAAATGCTTCTTTCTTTACTCTGCATCACTTAATAAATGTTCTTCCATATTTCTCTGTACTCATATTTGTATTTCTCATAATGCAATAATATCCCACTATGTTAATGTATCACAGTTTGTTCAGCCATTCTCCAATTGTTGGACATATGGGAAGCTTTTTGCTATTAAAAATAAAGCTGCTATGAATATTTTTGTACAGATAAATAAGTCCATTTTTTTCTTTTACATTATATTTAGGGGTTTGGTCCAGTAGAGTAGTAAGACCCCCTGGCAAAGAAGTATAAATCATTTTGTAGCCCTCTCTCTTTTTTTCAAATTGTCATCCTGATTCACAGCCCTGCCTGCGGTGTGGTAGTAGTGTGCTTATTCTTCCAAACCCACTCCCACACTGAATTTTATAATTTTAACTATCTTTGATGGTTTAATGGGTGTAAGATGCTACCTCAGAGTTGGGTTTAGTGGGTTTGGCAGGGGGATGCATTCTCTCACCGTTCTTTCTAAATAAGTTTTTCAAATGGCTCGTGATCATTCGTGTTTCTTCTTTTGAGAACTGCCTGTTCATATCCTTTGACCATTTATCCATTGAGGAATGGAGCTTATTCTTTAAAATTTACGCTTTGATTCCTTCTGCTGAAACTTCAAGATAATGTTTCCTCTCAGCTGTGCTGAGACAGAAGACTTCCTCTGCCTCCATTCTTGTTTATTGCTTAAAACTTGCTTGGCTTTTTGGGGTCAGTGTTTCCCAAACTTCTATATTATATGAATAAAGGTCAATGACAAAATGTAAATAGGGATATTTTCTCCTTTGAAGTATTTTGTAAGTATTAAATTATGCAAGCCTCAAAAATATTTACGTGTTGTTCAGTGTGAAAGAATGGCTTAATTTCAGTCTATTTTCTTCAAAATTTCTTTGAACTAAGACCCTTACACTCCTACGCTAACATTTATGGGTTTCACCAATATAATCCAAGCCCTAAAGCATTCTTTTTGAGAAGTGCAGTGCAATGCTATCAGACTTGGTGGGCTCTTTTTGTCTGAAACCCTGAAATTAGAAAAAGGGGAACAAAATACTGTTCTCCCCCACTGTAGTAGAAGACAGATTGCTCCTCAGACTGTTTCTTAGTATACACCCCTCAAACTGTCCAGGGTCTAAGTTCTGTGAGATTCCCTCTAGATTTCATCATAGGTCATCTCTTCAAAAACATCCTTTTTCTATGCTGATAGTTTCCCAGTTCCTATGTATACTGACATCTTTGGAATAGATTTAAACAGCCTCATTTCTTTTTAGACTTAAGGTAGAAGTCATTAGATGATCTCAGAGGATACCTAAGCATTACCCCAGTGATCTGCAAGCCATGGTATTTCTACCTAATGCCCTGGCAGCCTGTAAATTTGTCCTGCCTGTTTGGTGGAGAGAGTTTAATCCAGAAGAGGCCTCTGTAGCCTCAGCCAGGGTGCCTCTCAAGAATCAGATCTTAACTCCATTGGCAGACCCACCATTTTCTTTTACACCTGCCCCTCCTTTATAGCAAAGACTGTGGATTCATCTTGGAAAACGACCATTTTCCTTCTCCTGAGCCCCTGTCCAGAGATAAAAATATCCTTCTCACAACTTCCTTATCCTTCCCTTCCCTCCTCCCAAAGCCAAGGTACAGGAACAAATTCCTCACTCCCTCTCATCACTCCCTTTCTCCCTTGTCTTTTTGAACACCAATTTATTCCATCCCTCACTCATCTCCACTTCAGTTACCCATGAGGGTGCGGTTCCTCCTCCCTATTTGAGGATCTGCTTGATACGTTGAGTCATCATCTCCATCTCCTTCCCATACCCTCCCAGATCTCCAGGGCTTGTTCAGGTTTAGTAGGAAAAGAGGACTTCCCTTACTTCATTTTTGGGTAATGGAGGAAGGAGGATGGGCTGGTTCTGCCTCCTGGCCTTCATCAATATCAGAATTTTCCTGACTTCGGTCCAATTTTTTTCTCACTTAAGTTGCTATCCTCCCTAACCCTACTGAGTACTCCCAGATTCCTTAACTTCATAGTCCCTTGGAAAAAACTGCAATAAAAAAACAAAAAACCTGAGTTTTAGGATACCATACCACTCTACCACCACCACCACCACCACCACTTAGTCGCTGTATGACCCTGAGTAAGTCACACAGCTAGTTACGGGGGTGGTTTGTGTGAAAAAAGAAAGACTTGAAAGTTTTAGTGGACTGAAATCTCAAAATGAGTCAGAAGTATGATGTGGCAGCCAAAAAAAAGTTTATGTGATCTTGGGTTGCATTAATAACATCAAGAGTCCAGAGGAAAGGGGGTGATAGTCCTGTGTTCTGCCCTGGGCAGTCTCCATCTAGAGTACTCTGTCCAGTTCTAAGTATAATGTGTTGGAAAGAACATTGATAAACTAGAATTGCAGCCAAGAAGGTGGCCAAGATGGTGAGACTTGAAACCAAGCAATGATTGATTGAAATAATTGTTGTTGTTTAGTGAGATGAGGTGATACTAGTCTAGATAGGAGAACTTAGGGAGTCATCAGAGATGTCTTGAAATATTTGAAGGATAATCATGTTTTATTCTCTTTGATCCTAAAAAATGCAGGACCAGGAATGATTGGTGGAGGATATAGGGATGAAGATTTCAGCTCAATATAAAGAAATTAGAACTGTTCAAAGATAAAGTAAGTCCTGGAGAGAGTGAAGTGGAGGTAGTTAATTCTTAGTCACTGGAAGTCTCCAGGCAAAGGCAGAATGCAGCAGAACCAGGAGTCTTTTGAAAGATGTTCTAGAAGAGATTCATGCTTTGGGGAGGGTTTAGACTAGATGAGTCCTAAGGTCCTTTCCAATTCTGGAATGCTATGATTCTCTAGGATTAATTGATCTACCTATAAAATGAATGTGATATTGGAGATTAAAAACAGAGAGTTCTTAAGGGCCCTTTCAGTTACCAGAGCTATGACTCTGTTACCCTTGACATTAAAGGTGGTTCCCAAGGGAAAATGAGCTCACTGAGACTTAGAGTCATTCTAGGTGTTCTGACCCGACTGGAGCATCAGATTCTGTCTCCAACTTGGGCCTCCAACTGAACTAAAACTCCAGGTAAATCTCTAAAATAAAGTATAGGTATGACTTATGTCTACCACCTTCCCAAAAGTGGGTGACAAAATTCCCTCCTACAAAGGTATGGAAGAACATTTTTATTTCCTTCACCACAGAAATTATCTAAAATCCAAAGAACTCAAAAGGCTTTCATGAAGAAATACATTTTTGTTCCCATCAAACACTCAACTGGCCTGTTACACTCATTATGTCTTATGCACCCCCTGGAAAGACACAATTTTGTGAGACAGATGAGTAGATATTTCACATTCACTGCACTGTCTGAGCAATTCACAAGGTTGAGCTCTCCTGGACAGCATGGCTTTCTTTGGTCCTTCAAGTACAGAATGATTCTGGTAGTGTTTCACTTCTCCTAGATGCATGCTCTTATGGAAATCTCCACTGGTTGGCCAGGAACTCTTGACTCATGAAGTAGCTACCAATGCTGGAAATATCCTTTACTTCCAGGATTTCTAGCCAGTGCTATGTCTTTCTACTGCAATCCACCATTGTAATGGAGGGGAAGAAAGAAGTTCTTTCCCGTCCTATTGGAAGTCCAGGGGAGAGAAAGTGACAGAAAAGAATCCCAGGGACAAAGCCAATTCTGCTGCTTGCTCTTTTATAGTGGGGATAAGGGGCAGGCAGGCAGAATTCCTTCCAACAACAGTCCATCTTTTGGGGTGCCTCAATCATCATCCTCTTTGACATAGCTTCAGTCTCTGGGAACCAATCAGGAGTTCACTATGTCCACTCAGTAAGGGATCCACATGCCTAGCTCCAAGGGAGATTCCTCTTTCTGGCAAAGGTCCATGCCCTGTAATTTCATCAGGTGAATTGGAGGGATTCATCAAACTGATGTCCTCCTAATTACTTTGTCTCTTTCTTTCCTTCTACCTTTCTTGAAACCATTTACTACGCAACTGCCCTGAAAGTGACCAGGAGAACCACCTGTTCTGACTGAGAACCTACTCCTCTTTTCTATGCATCCTCTGAAGTTGAGATGCAACAAAATATGGATCAGTTCTCTGCCACTTATGCTAATTTTGGCCTGACAATCAACACAAAGAAAATAGAGGTTCTCCATCAGCCAGCACTGCACTATCCATATGTGGAACCGTTGGTTATAATAAATGGAGAGATTTTGAATGCTGTGGATAAGTTTACTTACCTTGGTAGTTTACTTTCCAGGGATATACACACTGATAATGAAGTTGTCCCATGCACTGCCAGAGCTAGCTCAGTATTTGGGAGGCTCTGAAGGAAAGTGTGGGAGAGAAACGGTATTAGACTACCTACCGAAATGAAGATCTACAGAGCCATTGTGCTGACCTCATTATTGTATGCCTGTGAAACCTGGACAGTCTATAGCACTATGCTAGGAAACTGAATTACTTCCATTTGAATTGTCTTAGGAAGATTCAGAAGATCACCTGGCAGGATAATGTACCACATTGAGGTTCTTTCTCAAACTAAACTGCCAAGCATTCAAACTCTACTGCAGAAAACACAACTCCAATGGGACTTACCATTGTTACCAAAGTTGCGTTTACCTAAAAGCCTATTTTAAGAAGAACTCACACAAAGTAAGGGCTCACATGGGGGTCAGAAGAAGAGGGACAAGAACACTGTCATGGTCCTTTTGGAGAACTTTAATATCAATTGTGAGACATGTGACAGGACCACCCAGCAGGGCATGACAACATAAAGAAAGCATGTACCCTATGAGCAAAGCACAAAGGAAAAGCGAGATACACCAATCTAGAGACATCTCTACCCCAAATGTTCAAACTATTTGTGCCTGACCTGTGGTAGAACATGCTAAGCTCCGTTTGGACTGATCAGACACAGTCAAGAACGCTGTACCTTGACCCCACTATTGTAATGTCCTTTGAATACAAAGACTGTACAATAATAACAGCTCTCTCTGCCTTCTCTTTCTAGTAATGCCCACCGTGGCTTCTTTCTCTCTTCCTTATCCTCACTCCCCTCCCACTTTCCCTCCTCCCCCCCCAAATTTCTCTTCACACTTTCTTATCTAGGAGGGTCTAGCAAATCCTGATGGTCTCAAACAAGGAAGGCCAGGCAATTTCCCATTACATTGTATCCCTAAGCAGATGTTTCTAGAGGCCAAAGACCATTGCCCCTCTCTCCTTCTATGGAAATGCAAAAGAAGTCAGCTAATGAATACCCCCATGTCTTTTGTAGGAGGGGGAGCTTGGACCTAGGGTCCAATCCTGACTCTGCTGTTCACCTCTCTCTGGGCCTTAGACCCCTCATCTACAAAATGAGGGGGTTAGATTAAATAGCAGAATCTCAGGGATGGCCATTAAGGTCTCTTTCAACCTTAAATCAATGAACATATAGTCTGATTTCCTAGAAATGTAAAGAGAAGCAACTTTAGCTATCTCTTCAAAACATAGCCCTGGTTACACATATACTCATCTTTCCACACAATCACATTTAGCAGCCCTACACATTTTTCCTACAAGAAGGAGCATGCGCATACATGCACAGACACACAGATACACACACACATACACACACACCAACATTCTCTTTCCCTCCTTCCCTCCCCCTCTCTCTCTAGCTGTGTTCCTCTCCCTGCACACACCCTCCTAGCCTAGCCAATCCTACATAGGTTATGCATGTAAGCAACAACTCAAGAATTCCACGGTTTTCCCACTCAATTCTTCTGACCCGTCCACACCCCCAAAGGGAGGAACCAGCTCTGACCAGCAAGCAAAGATACCACCGATTTTCCAGATCTGGGTGCAGCTGCTTTTGTGGGAAGGGTCTTGGAAGATTTTCCAGCTTTCTTTCTAACCTCCTCCTGCCTTATATTCTCTGTCCAGCCTCCCCAGTCCAACACACACACATTCACGCACACACTCACTCATGCACACATACTCACACACATACACACACATACACACGCGCACACACGCACACACTCACACACATGCACACACTCACACACACACACACATACACTCACACACACACAAACATACTCACATACACGCACACACACCCCTGCCATCACCCATCAGGTCAGTCCCTCACTGCTGTCTGATGAGGGTTGTGGGGATTCCAGGTGCTTTTCCTCGCCCTTCCTGCATTTTGTACCAAAACAAGGACACTCACCCTCTAAAAAAATGTTCTGTTTCCTTTCTGAAAATGACTCTGAAACTATCATTCCCTCCCACTGCCTTTTCTCCACAAGCAAACTCGCCAGGTGGGGGGCGGGGAGCCACTGAACCACCAACTAGGGGAGTCATTCTCTGTCCCTGTACTGGCCAAGGAATAGGGGGCCTAGAACCATCTGTTGCCAGCTGGAGGGGGGTGGAGGGAGGACAAGGGAAAGGGAGAGGGACAGAGGGAGAGAAACAGAGATGGAGAGACAGAGACAGGGGAAGGAGGGGAGGGCAGGGGAGGGGTCGTATCCACTATATATTTATAGTGTCTGTCTATAAAGCCCGGAGGCTGAGACATGAGAGGAAAAGTAGGGACATGACAAACCTTAGTTCCTTAACCTTTTTCCTTTGACAAGTGACATCTGCCAGAGAACCCAGGTCTTTTAAATTAAATCCAGTTTCTCCTCCAATTACTTTCCCACCCACAAAATGCCACTGTTCCCCATGTTGGAAAGATTTGGGGTGATCAAAACCACTCCGTCCAGGTTCTTGCTCATCAATGACTTCTCATTTCAAAGAGCAGGCTATCAGCACTCCTGCCCTTAGCTTGTTCAGAAAACTCCCTCTCCTTTCTGACATATGGAGGAAATGATAGTAACAAATTAAAGGAAGGGGATGAACATAAGACATGCTTTTGCTTACGGGAGAGGAGAAAAGGGTCAAGGGAGAAATGTTTCCCTCCAGTTTTTAAAATCCAATGACTTCTGTTTGGTATCATTTCCCAGACATTCCTCCTCATCATGGCAAACAGCAAGTTCCTAAGAGGATCCACTGGGAATCAAGAAGCAAGAGAGTTGGAAAGTTCCCAAGAAAGGAGGAAGTCCTTCCTCCTGTTGCCCTAACTGGGACCCTACCCCAATCTCAAGGGTGAGAGGCTCCTCAACCCCACTCTGATCACACTTTTCAGAGTCTGAATTGTTCATGGACCCCTTGTAGGTGGGGGTATGATAAATTTCAGGAGGATTCATGAATATGGGCTTTTTTATATTTTTGATAACTGCATTTCAATAGGAATAATTTCCTTATGGTCCTATGTATTTTATGCATTTAAAAACATGATTCTGAGAATGAGTTCATGGGCTTCAACAATACTGCCTAAAGGGCTCCATGTCACAAAAAAGTCAGGAACCCCTGTTGTAGTGTAAGACCCTTCTGTTATAAATGGGGAAACTAAGGCTGAATGTGATCATTAGAGGAAGGGCTAGGATTCTAAATTAGCTGTGCCTACTTACAGCCCAGGGCTCTGTACTTAACTGGAAATCAAGGAGATGCCCATCAATTGGGGAATGGCTTAATAAATTATGGTATATGAATGTAATGGAGTACTATTGCGCCATAA
>CM053769.1:204912224-204981806 GCA_028658325.1 Potorous gilbertii | reverse complement strand
TTTAGTGCGACTACATAGCATGACTATAGTGAAAATGTGCTCGATAGGAAAGTATTTGCTGAACCTATACAGAATTGTATGCTGTCATGGGGAGGGAGGGGGGTAATGGGGGGAAGGTGTGGGGGGGATAAAATCTTAATTTTAAGGAATTGATTGTAGAACATTAAAAAATAATAATAATAAAATTTAAAAAAAAAAGAAAAAAGAAATAAATAAAATAAAATTCCACCTTCTACCCAATTCCATTTAATTCTCGTGCCTTCCCTCTGTTGGTTGCTTCCCATTTATTCTGTATGCAGCTTGTTTGTAAACAGTTGTATACATTAGGCTGTAAACTCCTGGAGGGCAGAGACTTTCTTTTGAGTTTATTCGTATCTAGATCCTGGTATACAGTAGACATTTAATAAATGCTTGCTGAGAGTCAAAAACAAACAAACAAACAAAAAAAAAAAAACAGGGAGAGAGGACTAAGGAATATAGCCCTGTGGCAGGCTGAAGAATTTTCCAGGAGCCCATCCTTACTTCTCCAGAAGCCTCGTTTTTAGTTGTTTTTTTATCCTCTTGTCCTTGCTTTTTCTGATCCTTAGATCATACATTTAGAGCTAGAAGAGTCTTCAAAAGCCATCCCCTCATTTTTCAGATGAAGAAAATGAGGCCTGTGGAGATTGACGTGCCCAGGTTCACAAAGGTAGGAAACATTTTCGGGTGACATTCTGACTCCAGTACACTTTCACTGTGCTACATAGCCTCCTCTAATCTGTCTTGGAGAGTCTTCCACAATCTTCCCTGGCCAGGTCACACCAGGTTCTGGTGTGGAGGGGAGGGGAGGGGCAGCTTAAAATCTGCTTCCTAAATACATTTTACTTAATAAATAGGGACTTAATAAATGTTTAATTGATCATCGTATTTATTTATTGATTCTGGACCAAGCAGTCTCCAATTTCCAATGCCCCCAAGAAGAGTGAGTTTGAGTTCCAGCCTCCAGTCACCCAGAGAGGTTGGAGTATCTATCAGTTTGGAATCTCCATCAGAAAACCAACTCCCTCCTCTTTCCACTTCCTATCTCCCTTCTCTGGAACAGGGCTGACGGATGCCTCTAGGGCAGTTGCTAGACTGTGTGAGGCCTCTCTGCTCAGCCCTGCGGTATAATGAGCTCAGAGATAATGACCTGCTCCAGTAGGTCACCACAGCCTAGTGTCTGAGGCTGTTTCCTCTAGAGAAGGGTAGGAAGGCATTGCCAGGCTAGGAAAGTCAGTCTCCCCTCCTCTGACAAAGCCAAGGACTATAGGTCCCAATCTGGAAACACTTAGACCTTTTTGGGAGGAAACTGTTCCCTTTGATTAAAAAAAAATATATCTATTGTGTATGGAGAACTGTGCTAACTACTTCATGGAGTGCACAGGCTAGTAGGGGAATTAAATATATTTTATATACATATATTATATGTAAGGTAGAAATATAAAAATTTGTTGCACAGTAATAATGTACTGGAGAGGTACCAAATTAAGGTGCTATATAAGGTCATGGGGGAGGGGGAGGATCATAGGACAAGGGGTGGGGGGCAAGGATGGACTTAGGACTTAGAACTAGAACAGACCTTCAAGGAGATAGCACTTGAGTTGGGCTTTAAATGGCGGGTAGGAATTCAACCCCTAAAAAGAAGGAGGGAGGGCATTTCATGCAGCGGCTGCATCCTTTTTCATCTTTATAAGCTCTATTCCAGGCACAAAGCCTAGTTTGCACTTAAACACAGCAAAAATGAAGATATGGAAGTAGAAAAAACAAGTCCTGATTGAGGGACAAAAAGTCATCTACTTTGGCTGTCTAAAGTATTCAATACATTGGGAAGAGTAGGTATGGTGACATCAGATTGTAGGAGACTAAATGCCTGGCAAAGGGAGCTTGAACTTCATTTAGCAGGTAATGCACACACATTGAAGATTCTGGGAGGAAAATGATATGATACAACCCTACTAAGCTAAATATTATCTCCCTGGAGATTCATTATGGAATGAGGAACTTTGACGGGATTATAGAGTAAGAGCTAAAAGGAGTTTTAGGGGTCACCTAGTCCAATCCTCTCATTAGTAGATGAGGAAATTGAGGCAGATGGAGGTTAATGACTTACCCAGAGCCACACAACCAGTAAATATAGGAGGGTTTCCTTACTCCAGTCCAGCACCCTCTCCTCTAATACACAAAGTTCTATCTTGGTCCTCTATGTTTTCCCACTCTACTTCTGACCCCTAACTTTTCCCTACCTTCTATAAACGCATAAGAAAACAGGATTCATACCATCCTGTCCTCTACTGGTACCTCTAAGGGCCCCTCACAAAATGAATTCTTTTGAGGGTGGGACATTAAAGGTGCTGAAGCCAAAGAAAGGCAGGGCTGAGAAGTATGGAATGAAGGGTTTCATCTGTAGGAATCCAGCTCCATCCCCTCCTGGGCTGATCCATGGGCTTCAGTCTATTTCTCAAGAGAGCCTACATCTCCATAAACATAGGACAATGTCTCAGAGGCAATATGTCCATTTAAATCCTTCCCTACTCTTGGAAAAGTAATCTAAACTGCTAGACAGCAGGTCAAGATGAGTAATATCCTTGTCTATGGATCCAACATTATTATCAGATTCAGGTCATCTCTAGGATGGGATGCCTAGTAAAGTGTTAAAGCAAGCAGTGGTCTCTGGATAGAAGCTGAAGGTTAGAGATCAAAGTGTAGGGCTCAGAAGCTTCCTCTAAGCCCCAGGCTATAAGGACCAGCCCAAGCCAACGGCTTTTGGATCCCTGCTTTGGGGGCACAGCCACCATCCCCACAATCATCTGACCACTTCATACCTTTCACCTGTCAACATCCTTTCCCTGATAGATAGCAGGGATGTGGCATCCTTTGAGGGGACCTTCTCATTTCTCTTATGCCTCCATGCAGACTAGCAGGGACCACATGTTCTTTCCCCAGTTTTATTCAAGGACTGAACAATGTCAAGAACTTCGGAAGAGGAAACAGCATCCTCTGTAAACTGCTCATGATCTCAAATCCCAAGAAAAAGGACTCAAAAGGCTCCATCGACCTTTCCTAGAGCCCATTCCTCAACTGAGTCTTCCCACTCAGGGTTCAAGCTTTAGGAGACAAGAAAATTCTTCAATGACCCTCTCAGGGCACCTCTGGCAATGGCAATCCATGGGGGGTTTCCCCCCAACTCCAACCTGGGCTCTCTTTCTCTCCCCCTCTTTTTTCTGCTTTCTCACTGGGTGCTGCAAGCAAGTCAGAGAGGAGGAGGGGGATTGCTGTAAGCTCTCTCCGTTATCTGCAGCAATCCACAGTGACTAATGCTCCCAGTTGGTAAAAAGGCAGTGTAATCAAAACACTTTTTTTTTAGTCCTTAAAGTTAGTCATTCTCCAGAGGAAAAAAACCACATACACACACACACAGCAAGCAACGTGAAATGGAAGCTAGGAATCCTACAAGAAGCAGGCAGAGCTTAGGCAGCATCAGAAGTCCCTAGGATGCAGAGCACCAGAGAGCATCGTGGTCAATCTATTCCTCCAACCCTCTCAATCACGTGTGGCTGTTCACTCTTCTGTCCCTCCTCTCTACTCAATTCTGAAAACCAGGACAGATTCTTACCCTGAAAGTTTTGTTTTGGGATCCTGTCCTTCCCCACCCACCACCTACCTAGGCACCGCCCCCTCCAACCAGGTACTCTCCTTAACTCGTGTCCAACATCTTTTCCTAAGCCATGCTTGGGATGTGGATCCTACCCTAATGACAAAATAAAAGCCAGGGTAAAATTCCCCTGACTGAAGCAGAGCTCTTGTGGCTGGTAGTCTGCAATGATCACCGTATCAGCTAAACCTTTTGGCTCCTTTGCTTTATATGGCTGTTGGATTATAGCTATGGAGCTGGAAGGAATCTCAGAAGTCATCTAGTCCACTATCTCATTTAGCAGATGAGGAACAGGAGCCTCAGAGAGGCTGACCCAAGTGGCTGACCCAAAGTCACACAAGGAGCAAGCATCAGAGGTAGGATTCTAACTCAATCCTTCGGTCAACAGGCATCTATTAAGGGCTTACTATGTACAAGGCACTCTGCTAAGCACTAAGGATACAAAGAAAGGCAAAAACTGTCCTGGCCCTCAAGGAGCTCATATGCTTATGGAGGACATGATGTAAATAATTAGTTTATACAAGATATAGAGAATGGATGGAAGATGATTTCAGAGGAGAAAGTATAGCAAGAAAGGGGCACCCAGAAAGCCTTCCTGCAGATGGTAGGACTGATCTTAGTCTTGAAGCCAGGAAAGCTGGCTTCAATCAGTGCCAGAGTCAGGACTCACACCAACCTATCCTTTACTGGTGCCCTCGAAGGGCCTCCCTCCATCCTTCTGGTTCTCATCAGTCAGATGGTTTCTAATTCCACTTGATTCTTATGTTTCTGGGTCCTTTGACCCAGATGGCGACTGGCTATGTCTTGGTTTGTATCTTTTTGGCTCAATGTTCCTCACCTACATTTCTTAACTATTCACAGCTGTTGATACTCTGATGCACCTTAATGCCCAGGTACAAAGTGGAGGCTGGAAGGAGTGAAACCAAACCTGAAGTGGTCCCCTTCCTCCAAACATCAGAGGCAGTCACTGTGGAGAATCCTGAGACATTCCCTTTGCCTCAGGATGGCTATTCCTCCACTTCCAGATTCTATTTGGGGACTATATTTGTCTCTTACAGCTCCGTTAGTACCCAAAATCTAACATTAATGTGCTGACATCCTGGTTCAAAGAGGGTTGGGGAGGGAATATTCTAAAGCACTTACTATATGCCAAGCGCTTTACCAACATAATCTCTTTAGATTCTGGCGTCATTGCTATTGACACAATGTCCAGAGAGTCCGCAACTTAAGTCATTCTTCTCAATGAGGAAGGGCTCACCCTGATGTGACCCCTCTCTTTCTGTCCCAATTTCCCTTGCAGTCAATGCAAAATAGCTGAATTGGATCAGAAGTGCAGATGGTGCTATATGGAACGCATGCAGGCAGGCAGAGTTAATAACCCACAGGTGGATAAAGGAATGCAAACTACAGTCAGTACTTTGCAACCCTAGGGAAAATGGGTTTGAATTTGGTCCCTGAGGGGGTAGCTTCTCTTATGTTTTCACATTTCCAAAGATTCGTACCAAAGATCTTAGGGAACATCTTCTCCGGTTGGTTATCAGGGTTTCTTCACTTCTGACTATTTGGGTTCTAAGACATACATTGGAATTATAAGGAAGAGCTGTTAGAAAATATTGTCAAGGATGGGTGGAGGGGGCAGGGGAGCAGTTAATGATCTTGTGACAAACACAAAGTCACTGTTACACATCCATCTGCTGTTTTTTGTGACAAAGAAAACCTCAGTTAATCAATAAAAATTAAGCACCTACTGTGAGCTAGGCACTATGTTAACATCAGGCCTCTCAGTGAACATCCCAGCATAGAAAACACAATTCAAGAGAACGTAAAGACAAGGAAGGAAAGCCACAAAGGAACCACAGAGTCCCATCCCTGCTAAGCCTTGAAGAGGCAGCTTGGGTGATGCTGGCTTTCAATCTCTTTCTTCCCCAAGGAGAATTAGTTATACAGACACATTATGGTGAGCTAACCTGGAACAAATATCAGCCCCAAGATTCTGAGTAGCCCTGTTTTCTTACCTATTGCTGGCTGCCAACTTTGGAATAGGATGAGAGATTGGTATCGTTATTGGGTCTACTGGTAACAGATGTTGCCCCACAATTCAATGCTCTGGCTCCCTGATTGTGATAACATCAGCTCCTCCCCCTAACTTTCCCCTAACCCTGGAAATATCAACCAACTTCTTTTGTACTCCTCCTATTACCCAAGGTCCTACAGGATATGTTTTTAGGGGAACTCCTAGGATAACTACCACATGATGCAGATTTTCTGTGAGAATCTCTACTTTAAAAAGATGCCACCTTGGTTTTTGGTTGTTGTTATGGTGGGGACTGATATTTATGCTATTTTGAATGAGGCTTTGATTGTGAAGCAATGTTGTATAGTGAGAAAGCCTCCAGATGCATAATCAGAGGAACTATGTAATATTGGGCAAATCTTTGGGTCTCAGTTTCCTCATCTGTAAAATGAGAAATTTTCTTCAACGTACTTTCTAGCCCTAAACCTATGACAATTTGACATTATGACTAGATGATTTCTTGGGTCTCTTGCAAGCAATGGATCTTATACTTATTGTAGGTGAGAAAAATAAAAGAAAATCTGCAGGCGTGGTAAAATGGGAGAAATTGATCTAGAACATCATGGCTACTAAATAAAAGCAGTAAACAAACAAATAATAATGCTATGGGTACCATGTAATTGGGCAGTGTCTGGGGTGGTAGATAGTAGTAACTTAGATGGTCCAAAAGACCTGAGGTGCATATCCCTGAGTAACATTTTTCCAGCACATTTTTCTTCCCTCACTAAGGCATAGCCAGAGGATCTCTTTGTGTGACACAGTTCCAGATTACATATGGTTTTTTGTGATGACCCTTCCCTTTTTTCTCTTTCACAGATGCTGGAATTTTACTTCATCGAACTCATGGAAAACAGAAGTACACAAGAAAATGATTGATTGATGACTGGATTCACCTCAGGATGGCCCTGTCAAATACAGCTTCCATCAGACTGATGCCCAGAAACGGAACCAGACATTACTCCCCAGACTATTCTGAACAGTGTCCCTTTCCCTACCTGATCTAAACCCCAAGGAAGCTTTTATCATAGATAACAATACATCTTGTACTTATACCTAAGCACCATCTCTTGCTTTGGGGATTCATCAATGGAGGGAGTTTTCCAAGATAGAAAATGAAAGATGATGCAGCCCAGGGAAACTGAGGGCAAAGATCAGACTCTAATCATATCTACATCCTGCTGGTGCTGAGCCTGATGCTTTATCCATCATCAAGGGGGTTCTAGCCTCAACTCTAGCACAAACTCATTGTGTGACTCTGGGTCTGTCCTCCTCTGCCTGGGTCCCATTTTCTTCATCTGTTAAATGAAGATAGTATTTGTACTACCTATTTTACTAGGTTATTGCAAGGATCACTTGTTATATGATGGAGTTGGATTTTCTGCCAGTTCTGTATATCAGGAAGATACCAGATAAGTCCAGATGTGTAAACTTTCATAACTCTGAATTTTCATGTAAATGTGACCTATTATTATAATAATGGCAGGTACAAGTTTATATAGGTATAATCAACAAATAAAGTTCACTCCTTCTTGCCCTTGCTGAGGTACAACTAATGGAGCTGACCCTTCCAACAAATATAGGATACTGCTGGGTAATAGCAGTAACCACTGGTTATCATTGAAGTCATAGCAATCAGCTAGCTGTCTGTGTAAAGTAAGACCATCTACTCAAAGTTAGAACAAAGGTCATGCTGACTCCATCAAGTTTCCTCATGAGATCCAAAATTATACAAAAGAGATTAAATCCACACAGGAAAAACTAAATGGATGAAAAAATGCCAATTGCATTAGACTATGACATGTATTAGGATGAACAGTCTATTGAATCAGATGTAGATCTGGGACAAGTGCTAAAGATGGACAATAAGTTGGGCCCCTGGTAGAATAGGGGGAAGAGAGTAGGCTGGAATAAGCTTGGAAAACTGGGTAATGCTTTCAATGACATCAAGCAGATCCCCTGCACATCTAGTTAATGTAAATATCCTCTCAATTATGTTTTTAGTTTTGAATCTTGGAAAACCACAATCTTCATAGAATCTAAGGTACAGGTGTCCCACAAGGCATAAGAAAGATGCATGGAGGTAATAAGCAGTTTTCAAAGTATTTCCTAAGGATGGTCTATGGGCAAGTAATAGTAGCATACATATATAAATATAAATTTAGTACACATACACATATAGGAAATATGTAGTCAGAAGAGGAAGTGGGCCAATCATATAATAAGATGGAAATATCAATGAACAGGTACTTATTAAGCTCCTACTATATACTGAGTCTTTTGCTAGGGACACAAGTACAAAGACTGAAACAATCCCTACCTTCAAGGGGCTTACATTCCAAAGGCTGAAGCAAGTATATTTAACTCTTTCTTTCTATCTCCCTCCCTCCCTCCCTCCCTCTCTCTCTCTCTCTCTCTCTCTCGCTCTCTCTCTCTCTCTCTCTCTCTCTCTATATATATATATATATATATACATATATATGTATGTATACACAGATATATATACACATATGTATATATAAATATACTTGCTATATATAGTATATAGCATGAATATAAATACAAAAATGTGTATTTTTGTACACAAAAGTTAAAACACAAGATCATTTGGAAGACATTAGCAGATGGGGGCTCAGGAAGGTTTCATGCAAGAGGGGGTGCCTAAGCTTCATCTTAGAGAAAGAGAAGGTCTTTATGATGCTAAGGCAATGCATTCCAGGACTGAGGAAAGATCAGTGCCAAGGTAGGGAGTCGGAAATGTAGAGAAACAAGGAGAAGACCTATTTGGTTGGATCAAAGAGCTGGAAGGAAAGGGGGCAAACTGATGTCCAATGATGCCAGAAAGACGGGATGGGGGTCAGGTTGTGCAGGGCTTTAAAAGCTAAACAGAGGAGTTTATATTCATCCTAAAGATAGTAGGAAGCCAGTAGAGTAGATTGAGTAGGAGAGTCACATGGCCAGATCTGTGCTTAAGGAAAATTACTTCGGCAGCTGTGTGTAGGAAGGCCTGAAGTGATGAGAGTCTTGAGGCAAGGAGATCAATCAGGAGGCTATTGCAATGACCTAGGCAAGAGGTGGTGAGGGGCTCAACAAGAGTAGTAGTTGTATGAGGGAAGAGAAGGGGTCAGATGCAAGCCATGCCTTGGAAGTAGAAACAAAAAGATGTGGCAAATAACTGGATAGGTGGAGCGAGAAGGGTGATGGCATTCTCCAAACTCTTGCTGAGTTGTTCCACATGGATGGAATGCACTCCCTCCTCACCCCTGCCTCTGAAAAACTATAGCATCCTTGGAGGCTCCACTCTCCCTAACCTTCATTCTCTCCCCATCTACTGGTTCCTTCCCACCTGCTTCCAAACATCTTTGCAATATCCAAACCTCCTTAAAGCCTTAAAAACCCTCAGTAGACCCTACCATCATTTTTAAATACTCTTCTATATCTCTCCTCCCTTTCAGAGGCAAACTCCTAGGAAAAGCTCTATACACTCATTGCATCCGCTTCTTCAGCCTCTCACATCTGGCTTCTAAGTTCACCGCTCAGCTGAAACTGTTCTCTTCAAAGTTACCAGTGATCCCTTAATTGCTGACTGTGGGAATATCTTCTTAATCCTTATCCTTCTTGACTTTCCTAGAGCTTTCAACACTTCTGACCGCCCTCATTCTCACTAACCACATATCCATTGAGTTGTTAAATCTTGCTACCTCCATAAACGTCTCTGAAATTTGGCCCCTCTCACTAATAAATAATATTTATTTATTGCTAAGTTCTTCACAATTATTTTATCATTTGATCCTCACGGCAACCCTGGGAGGCAATCACGATTATTAGTAGTAGTGTTGCTATTATCATTTATATAGCACTTAGTATGTGCCATGCACTGTAAAGTAAATAACTTTATATTATTTTTTCCCTCGATACAACCACCATGGAGGAGAGTGCTATTTTCACCCCCGTTTTACAGATGAAGAAACTGAGGTACACAGCTGCTAAGTGACTTGCCCAGAGTCACAAGTGTCCGAGGCTGGATCTGAACTCCCTCTTCCTAACTCTGTGTCCACTCTCTATCCATTGTACCCCCAGCTACCAGCACCCTATTTCAACCTCCTGGCTGTTGCTTGCATATAACATTCCATTCCCTCTCATGCACAGGCTCTTCTGCGTGCCTGGAATGCTCTCCCTCCTCATCCCCACAGCTTAAAACCCCTTGCTTGTCACAAAGCACAGCTCCTATGCTACCTCCCACAAAAGGCCTTTCCTGATCCTCCCAACTGTTATGTACCCTGTAATTTACTTTGTAGATATTTTCTGTAGACTTATATGACTTCATGTTTCTCCGATAGAACAGAAACTCCTTGAGTCAGGGACTGTATCATGTTTGTCTCTTTCTCCCTAGCACATTGCTTGGCACGTAGTGGGCTCTTAATAAGTTCTTGGTGGATCTGACCGAAATACCATTTCCTACAGGAGACCTCATTATTCATTGAGTGCTATCTTCAAAGTTACCAGAGATCCCCTCGTAGTGAAACGAGTGCTGCGGCTTTCAGATTCTCTGTAGCATTTGAGTCTCAGCCTGATCTCCTTCCCCCACGGCCCACCCACTCGCGGACGACCAGCGCTCTTCCTCACCAAATTCAGGATCACTTGGTGTATAGTAATCTATTTACTTATCTGCGTCCTGGTTGCCCACCCCACCCCGCCCCGCCCCCCTGCAGGGGATGCGAGCTTTTTCAGACGGGGGCTATTTCCTTTAGGGGTTTTCAGTGCCTGGCATGTAGCAAGCCTTTAGTAAGTGTTGACTGAATGAATAAACAGAACCGCGTAGTCGGGAGAACTGGGTGGAATCCGCCGCTTTCTGGCTCCAACTTCTGCAATAACCTAACACTCTCAAGGGCACCCCACTGGACTTCAGCAGTGAACCACGTGGAACATGACCCCTGAACCCCGAAGCGAAGGATGGCAGTCAGTAATCGGTACTGGTCCTACCCAAAGCTCTGTAAAAGCGCTTTACACGTGGTACGGTACGTCACCGATCCTCACCCAAACCTTGTATTATCTTCATTTTATATAGATGAGGGGTGTGGTGACTTGTCCAAGGTCACGCAGCTACGCAGAATTTGAACTTGAGGTCTTCCGGACTCTAGGACCACCCGCTGTCCTCTGTCCTCCCCCCTCCCCCAACTCAGGCGCATCCTCAGGCTCCGAAGCCAGGGCTGCCTTTCCTCTTCCTTCTCCCCCTTCTCTTTTATGCACCGCACACAGCAGGCGCTTAATAAATGCGTGTTGCGCTTTACTGAACTGTCGCATCCATTTCTGCAGGTGGAGGAAACTGAGGCAAGGAGGAGGGGTGAGGACTCCGCACTGGCACAGCCGGGAGTCTGCGCTAGGACGGGGACGGTGGGCGGAGGGAGGTAGCCCGCACATTCCGCCGCGAACGGGTTACTAGGTAACCACGCTAGGCTCCACCCCTTACGTGCCCCGTACCGACCCCGACCCCTCCCCGCGCCGCGCGCCCCGCCTCTCTTCCGGGAGTGTCTCATTCGTCACTTCCTGGAGACGGCCTGAATCCGGAAGTGGCCGTGGTCAAGCGGCTGAGGCCTGGGCCGGGGCCGCAACGCGGGGCTCGGACACCGGAGCCGCCGCCATGAGCTGGTGAGTGAAACCCGGCGGATCCTGCCCTGGGCTTCCTTAGGCTCCCCCTCGTGCCGCACGCCGGACTCCGCCTCTGAGTCCCCGAGACCACCCACTCCCCCCTTCCAGGGTGCCCCTCTGAGCTCGTCCTTCCCGCCGGCCGCGGGTGGGCTGAGCCTGTCCCGGAGCAAGGCCTCCGGCGCTTCCGCCAACTTTCCTCGAGAAGTCCCGGGAACGGCTCTGATTCCCGGAGCCGCCCCGGCCCCGGGGGCTGGATGGCCCCGAGCCACGGCCCTTGGAGGGGGATAAGATGACCTCGGAGGCCCCTTCCATTGCTGTCCTTCCGGGACACTTGAAGGGAGCCCGGGGGGGGCGGGGCCGACCTGGGCCGAGTCTCCTCTCGGGCCCCAGACCGCTAAGAATAATAACTGTCGTGAGGTCATCGCTCTAGAGCCAGGAGGGCCCTCAAAGCCACCCAGGCCAACCCTGTCATTTCACGGAGGGAGATGAGGTGACTTGTCCCGAGGTCACCCTAGTATTTATGGATTACTTAAGCACAGCCGGTGCCCTTTCCATTGTCTGTCCATTCCACCCTGTCTGTTGTCCGTCTGGTATCCCCGTTTTTCAAATGAGGTAACTGAGGCCCCAGGGAAGTCACCTGTCCAAAGACACACTGCCGGGAAGCGTCAGGACTGAGGACATCATTTCTTACTCCAGGTACTAGGCCCTTTTTCATGTAACCATGCCTCCAAAATTCACCCTTCCTAAATAGGCTAATCATTTAGGAAAGGGCTTTAAAGAAAACCTCACATCCCTAGAGCTGGACAGCAGTGGTCTTAAATTTATAGCACTCTTATTCTAGTGCTATCTGAATCTTTATTTTCTCAAAGATATGGTAGCATATAGATATGTGTATGTATACACACCATATATGCACATATATATGTATGTGTGTATATATATATATATATGTATGTATACATAGCATAGTGTCAGAGGTCTGAATAATACCATCAAGGTTCCTGTTATGCAGTATCTCTAGCCCTTATTTGCTGCTTCACTTGATAGTCTTTTATACATAGTACACACTTATTAAATGTTTGATGATTGATTGACTTTGGGACTCCATTTGGGCAAAGCAGGTTGTTCTTTGTATACTGGACTAATTTTTGTTCTTGGAAGAGAAAATACTTTACTTCTCCTTACCCTCTTACATTTTATTGAGACTTTCAGGAACTTCCCTGTCTAGTTGTCAGCTTTGCCGAACCTTGCCTTTTGTGCCTACAGTATAAGACTGGGAGAATTGTCTGTAAAGCTTTTTAGATAGGTCTATTAGCCATAGAGAGCTTTGAATGGACGTTCTTTTGAGGGCTATTTGTAGCTTATATCTCTACCTAGGCATTTGTGACTGAATTCTACCTAGAAGCAGCTGATATGCCAATAAACATCAGGAACAGATGAATAGTATGAAATCCAAACCCCTTCTGATTCCCTTTCTCCTTGCTGTGTCAAGATTTATGTGCAAATATTGAACTGACAGTTCCTGGCAGATTAGGTAGAGCCCCAAGCAATAACCTAATAAGCCCCTCCAGGAATTCTCCTTTTTCTAATGTCCTTTCCTGCTGGAGGCCAATTGTAGGCCTTTACCTAGAAAAGTTAATGTTCCAGTCCTGTTAGAACCAAATCAGAGTCTCTTCTGCCTGCCAGTCAGAGAGACAGTGATAGCATGAGGATATTCTTCCTCAGGGGTATCAGTTTCTTAAGAGTGTAGCCTGGTCCTCTCCCTCCAGTGGCTAGATTCATCCCTACTTAGCACATCGTGAATTTCCCGATTTCTCAAGGTTAAAACCAGAAAGGGCAGTTGCCTTTTAGTGCTCAGAGTATAATTTACAAATCAAACAGAACTCATCTTCTCAACCTGGGAGATGATTACTGATTGAGAGGTTCTCTGGGGAAGTTCTCTAGGAAGTTGTTTTTATCTTTCTTACTGAGAATATTCTGTAATAGTGAGGCTATAGCCCCAGGTTTTTGAGGTCTTTTAGGAGAAGAGGACAGTCCATGAGTAAGTGCTACTGTAGGAACTGAAAAGAATGCTGTCATAGGCCTGTACTACCATATTTTCCAGCCACCTCTTGTACTTTGCCTTATAAGACCGATAAAGAGGGCAGCTTTGTCTCCTAAAGCTGAGATTTGTCTCTCTTCCTTTTAGACTTAGACCACGTCATCTCTTGCGTGGACCTTGACCCTCTCCCCTTGAAAGGGGAACAGCTCTAGTGACCAGGCATACAATCACATTCAGTTCCTGGCTCAATAGCTGGCACAAGGAACCAGGATTTGGTCTATCTGATTCATGCATGGAACTGTTTTCCTGCTCCTGGAATCAATCTCTTCATTCACCAAAGTCTGGAATTCCAGGGGTGGGAAAAATGGCCAGAGTGACGTACAGCCACCATGGGAGGCATTAGCCCAGGGTCAAGTTCACCAAGCTCAGGGGATGTGCCAACTATTGGTGAGTGAGACATAGGGCATTCTGAACGTAGCTCCCTGAGGGAAGCCATTGTTCTGGGCCAGGCTGTGCTTTCAAAATGTCATGGTGAAAAATGTCTAACATTAGTGCCCTTTGCACACTGGGTTTTGCATAAAGATCTAATAGCCTTTGTTTCCAACTTCCTCTGAGCAGGCAGCCTGCCCACCCCCATGTTTGTTTAGTTGGTGTGTGCCCTCTATCAAAGACCATCCATTTCTAATCAGGATGACCCAGGAATCTGAGCATCTGACTAAGAAGAAGATACTAGGAACTCATCTCCACTACCTTATTTACTATGTGGCCCCAAATAAGATTCTCCACCTCTTTATTTTCTAGTCTCTGGAACAGAGTAAATACCCTCTTCCCTAAGGAGTGAGTTAAAATTGAGTAGAATTAAGTTTTTTTATTGAGTTTACCATTATACCCTTCTCTGAAACCTTAAAGATCACAGATAGGATTAGGAGAAAGAAACCTTGGAGGAAAAACTGTCAGATTTTGTCCTGTACAAAGGTTTATGTATGCCCTAGAAGGTTAACTCAAAAGAAAGTGTTAGTGTAGTGTGAGTGAAGTACTACCCTGGGAAATAGGAATCATGAAGCTAATTGTGGATCCTTGGCTAAGTCATCCTGACTTCACTCAGCTTCTTAAAAGCAGAGACAGGTTTTTGCTTTTCTGCCAGCATTTACCACAGTACCTGGCCCATAGTAAGCACTTGATAAATATTTAATGATTGCCTGACTCCGCCAGATAGGTAGTTTGTGAGAATCAACAAGACAGTAACTTGTTGCATCTTTTTAGTTTCTTAGAGGAGTATAATTTGATTAAATTAATCCTAATACTAGTAATTACTAGTGACTTTTTCAAATCCACCTCTTTAAATTGACAGATTGATTTAAAAAAAGGGAGAAATCTAAATACCAAGCATTCATGTCTAAGAGTCACCAAGGCCCAGTCACCTTAGACAACTAGTTAGCACAATGGATGGAGTGCTGGACTTGAAATTATGAAGACCTTAGTTCAAATCCTGATTCAGATAATTGTCTGGGTGACCCTGGGCAAGCCCCTTAACCTCTCAGCCTCAGGCTTCTCATCTGTACAGTAGAGATAGTAATAGAACCTTTCTCACTGGGTCGTTGTGAAGATCAAGCAAAGTAGTATACATGATACACTGAGCAGATACTAGTGCTGTGTAATCACTAGCTATGCTTAGCTCTGCCATAGGACTGGGAAAAGCCCAAAGTATAGGCACTGAACCCCTTGCCCCTAAGCTTAAATTCAGAAGGAAGAGGCTGTACAGATGCCGTTGTGAGGTCTAACACCCTGCATTTATCAAATGGAACTACTTGTTCCCTCATCTTGTGATAAAGATTCGAATGGTACCTATATCATGAAGCTTTTCCTTTATTCTCCTCTCCCTAAATGTGATCTCCCCCTTCTCTGAATTCCTTCTATGGCATTTTGCCCATCTCTTGTGGTATTTGTCACATTCTGCCTTTTCCTATAGTGATCTGAATCAGACCAATTGTACTTCCTTTTGACAAAGCTGCTAGACAGGTAGATAAATAGAATACTGTAGATATAAATATACCTGGATTTTCAACAAGACATTTGGCAGTTTCCCCTGTTATTCTTATAGACCAGATGGAAAGCTGTGGCCTGGGTGCTAGTTATGGTTAGGTGGATACAAACCTGAGTGAGCTACTTGACCCAAAGAATAGTAATTATTGATGTCAGCCCAGAGGGAGGGCTCTGGGAGGGTGACTCAGAGCTCTGGGATGGGCCTTTATGTTCAATGTTTTTATCAATGGTGAGGCTGAAGACAGAGATGTCATGCTTAGCAAGTTTTAAGATGATGCAAAAGTAGGAGGGATGGCTAAATTGTTAGATAACAGAATCATGATCCAAAAAGATTGCAACAAGGTCGAAAAATGAACTACAGAAATTTTGTAGGAATAAATATGAAGTTCCATGCTTGGGTTAAAACTTGAGTGAACAAGTTCAAGGCGTGGAAAGGATAGCTAAAAGAGCTTGTATGGAAAAGGGAGTTTTTAGTGGAACTGGATGTTCAATGCGATGTGCCTGCCAACAAAGCTAATGTAATCTTAGGCCAAGTTAACTAAGTATAGGATCCAGAACAAGGGAGGTTATCATCCTGCTGTTTTCTTTGCTTCTCAGAACACATCTGAAGTATTGTTTTAGGTTCTGAGTGCCACATTTTAGGAAGGACATTAATGATCTGAGGAGCATCTAGAGAAGAGTGACCAGTACATTAAAGAGACTATGCTATGCATAGGGTCCAATTAAAGACACTGGGTGTGTTTGACCTGGAGAAGACTTAGAGGGTACATGATAGATCTTTAGGTTCTGGAAGGCTATGTTGTAGAGAGTGTTAGATGTGTTTTATTTGGCACCAGATTGTAGAACTAGGATCAGTGAATGGGAGTAGCAGAGGCAGATTTCAGCTGAGTGGGTACTTCCTCAGGAAGTAGTCATTTTTCTAGAGGAAAGTGGAGGGCCGCTTCCCCAGAATGTTATAGAGACGGTTCTTGCTCAGGTGTGGATTAGATCAAGTGAATTCTGAGCTCCCTTCCAACGTGTACCTTCTGCAGTTCTATGCACTGATTCCATGTTGATTTACCAAAGATAAAATGGACTAGATGACCTAATGTCCTTTCATAAGGTTTCCCTGAATCTGTCACTCTAAAACCTACTGCCATGGCATGGACCCATCTAGTTCACAATAAATGGTAATAAATAATGAATACTGTTAGGATTTGAGAAGTTAAGGGAGGGAAAAGAGCAGCTTTGTCCACATCCAGTAATTTTGCAACAATGTCTCTGGCCTTCAGGGTCTCCCCACCTATGAATCCCAATAGGGTGGAGTCTTTTCTGCTTTGTTTGTAACCAAAGGTGAAAGGTCATTTTCTAACTTATGGCCCTGGGGTGAATGGGGGAACCAAAGTATTTGAATCCTACTGTTAGTCAGGAATCAATAAACATGTATGTAAATGCCTACTTTATGCCAGACATGTGCTGAGTGGTCTCCAGTTGTAACCGTACCTGAGCCTGCAAGGACAGTGCTGTCATTATTATCATTGTCCTCACTCAACAGCTGAGGAAACTGAGGCAGGCGGAGGACAAGTGATTTATCCAGCCAGTGTCTGAGACTAGATTCCAGCCCAGGGCTTCCTGACTGTGAGCTGCTTGAGGCCAGAGCCGGCCTTTTGCTTTCTTTGTATCCCCCAGCTGCTTAGCCCGGTGCTTAGTATAATAAGCCCTTAATAAGCGCTCATTGACTGACTTATTGGCATTGACTGACTTATTGGCACTCCCCACTACGCCGCCTCTCCTTGGGCCTCTGTTCTTTATCTGTAAAACGAGAAGTTCAGACTAGATGGTTTCTGGGATCCCTTCCAGATCTAAATCTATCCCCCTATAAGTAGGAGAGCTATAATTCAAACTCATGTCCCCTGCATCTAAATTCAGCACTTCCCATTGTACCACAATGCTTCTCTAGCCAATTTGTCTGATCAACTAAATTACAAGTAGATAGAGTGCTGGGACTGGGGTCAGGAAGTCTCATCTTTCTGAATTCAAATCTGGCCTCAGACATTTACTAGTTATATGACCCTGGGCAAGTCATTTAACCCTGTTTTCCTCAGTTCCTCATCTGTAAAAATGAGCTGGAAAAGGAAATGGCACACCATTCCAGTATCTTTGCCAAGAAAACCCCAAATGGGTCACAAAGAGTCGGACACGACTGAAATGACTGAACCACAAGTATTTATGTAAGGAGAGAGGTGAAGGAAGGACATTCTGGCATGGGAGACCAGGAATATGCAAGAAATATCAGGGAGAGGGAGGAATTATATTTAGAATTGTAAGGAACATTGGACATCACCTGTTCTTATCTTCTCACTTTACAGATAAGAAAACTGACATACACAGTCCAGTGACTTCTACCTTATTCCACTTTCTTTCTGATGTCCAGAGAAATTAAGCGACTTGCTATCTTACTCATATTTCTCTGCTCAAGCCAGATGGAGAAGGCAGTATGTTGTAAAAGGGAATGGCACTAAACTTGCTGCCACTTGAGATGAGTGTACAAATCCTGCCTCCTGTATTAATTAGTCATGTGACAATAACCAAGTCAGTTAATCTCTCTTAGCCTCAGTTTCCTGATGGAATAATAGCAGTACTTACTTACCTCTTAAGATTATTGTGAAGATCAAAAGAAATAATGTTGATAATGTATTTTTCATACCTTAAAGCATTAAGTAGATGTCATCCCCAGCTCACACAGGTTGTAAGTAACCGAGCAATGATATGAACCTAATTCCTCTGACTCCAAATCCAGTAGCTTTTCTCCTCTCCTCTACCACATCGCCTCTGCCATCCAGCTTGAGCAGAGAATAGTTTGAATGAGGTAGTGGAGATAACATTGGAAAGATACAATGGAATCTGATTATCAAAGGTCTCAAATGCCAGGATTCTTTAGGACTTCATCCTATAAATTTTGGCATGCCATTAAAGGCTTTTTAGGATGGGATTGATGTGATACAAATTGTGTATTGAAGCACATAAGAAATTCATAATAAATGCTTTTCATTCACTCATAATCTGGTAGTATGTGTATGATGGATACATTAAAATAGGCAGACCACTTAGGAGGCTAGTCTAGACTATTGCTCTCTCCTTTGACACCAGCTAAATGAATGTAGAGAGCCAGGGGGAATTGTTTTTATTTTTAAAAAATATAATGATGGAGAGAAGAAAGAACCAAGCAAGCAAGTGGTTATGTCCATGTTGTTTATGAAAACCTGTACTGTGGGTTTGGAAATTGGTCAAGCACACAGCCTTGGCAATACCTTCCCTGATGACTGTCTTCCAGTTTTACTGAAGCATCATTCTTGGCCAGAATATCTTGTTTATTGCAACTGAACAATCACCTTGAAGAAAGCTGCAGCCTCCCATGGCCAGTGTACATTTGACTCTTAGTGCTCTAAGCTGACTTCAGGTCCCATAGATCAGTGCTGACTTGACCAAACATGATTTCCATATCAGGAGTAAGGTAAAGTGTTGTGCCTGCAGCATGTGCCACAAGCATACTTCTAAAACTGGCTCTACAATAGAAGCCCATCCTCTGTTTCTATCTCTGCTCGCTACTCTTACCTCTGCTCATGGCTACTGGGGACACCAGTTGAGAGGAGTAAGAATAGATCATAGTACCAGAACTAAAGGTTGCATGGTTTTTTTTGGAGTCCTTAGACCATAAAAAGAGCCAGGCCAGCTAGATCTAGTCCCTTACTTAGCTGTTGACTTGACAAGTGAACGATTTCATTTCTACTTCAGTTTCCCCTTCTGCAGAATAAATTTCTTTATAAAAGATTATTTGCCCCACACATACCCCATCTTGGAATTGTGAAAGTAGGTGTGATCATATCTGTAAAATCATAGGATCATAGATTTAGGGCTGGAAGGAACCTGAGAAGTCATTGACTCAAACCCTTTCACTTTGCCAGTGAGGAAACTGAGGCCCAAGAGGTTAAATGACTTATCCAGGGTCACATAGCTATTGTGTATCTGAGAATATTTGAACCTAGGCCTTTCCTGACTCCAAAACTAGGAGTAGATCCACTACACCAGTGGTGTCAAACTCAGATAGAAACAGGGGCCCCTAAACCACACATAAGGATCCTTGGGGGCCACCTATTGATCTAATTTTAATATGTAAAATTATTTTTTATTATATTTTTATTTATTTTGTTAATTATTTCCTAATTACATTTTAATCTGGTTCAGCTGCCCTTGGGAGTTTTTGCAGGCTGTATGTTTTCCACTTCTGCACGACCACATAATACCTATCGTGTTCTCAAGATAACCACAAGAAAACACAAGTTGCCAGTTTTTTGGCAACTTCTTCATCTTCCTTAATTTTCTTCACTTCTTGCCTTTCTCACTTGGTAATTCCAGAAGCAGAAATTTTGTCATTGGCTATTTTCTTTCTCTATAATATCTCTTTTGACAAAGCCATATGTGTACTCCTATAGCTTCAGTGCCCAACTCTAATAGCTCCAGCTTTACCTCTGACCTTTTTCCTGAGTTCCAGTCTCTTATTTCCAACTTCCTCTTGAATATCTTTAGCTGAATGTTACTTCATTGTTAATCTACTCTGCACACCAAATCTGTCCTTTCTTCCAGCTTCTCTATTTCATTCAGCATGTTGCGCCCACCACCATTCTCCTAATTACCCAGACTCAAACCTCCGAGCCTCTGAGTGCTCCCTCACTCCTAACATAGTGACTTGCCAAGTCTTGCTGTTTCTCTCTGCAATCTCTTTCCAGTACTTCCCACTGTCACCATTTTAGTTCAAGCCCTCATTACCCCCTTGCTTTAGTCTATTTTAGTAGCCACCCTGTTGACTACTAAATATAATATAGATTTCATAGCCTGTCATTCAGGATCCTTCATAGCCTTATGCCAACCTACCTTTCCATCTTTATTTCACATTAGTCCATGTCACATACTCTGCGTGTCCAAACTGGACTTCTTAGAGTGCTGTGTCACCTCTAAGCATTTATACTCACTATCCCACAATTTGAGTTACAATCCTTCTACCCTTCAAGGACTGGCTCAGATGCTGCTTTTTCTCAAAACCTTCTGTGAGCCTTCTTCAGATAGAGTTGAGTTGTTTTTTTCCTGATGTGTGTAGGCGCTTTTTCTTTCTATGAGGGTAGGTACTGTCTTCATTATTTTTGTGTTTTTTAATCTCCCCTATGTGTAGCACAGTGCTTTGTTATAATGTGAATTAAATTAACCTATCTAGGAAGCAGTCTCCATTCAGTTTCAAACCTGTTAGCTTGGTCCAGGCAATAATGAATTCTGGGACAAGCATTTATCTTTGAAACAAGATAATTTGCACTGTACCAGACCCATAGTAAGAACTTGTTGACAATCCTGTTATGTCTTGGACCTCACTCACCTTTGGCACTATAGAAGGAGCTTCAGATTGGGACTCAGGGAGCCCAGGTCTTTCACTGAGTAGCTGCACAAGTCATTTAAGCTGTTTGAACTTCCATTCCAGCCTCCTCAAAGATGGAGAAAGGGATTAGATCAAGTTGGATTAGATCAAGAGCTCTTAACCTGGAGCCCTTTTTTTTTTAATAACTATTTCAATATAAATTGATTTCCTTTGTCATCCTATTTTTTTATTTTATGCATTTAAAAACATTACTCCGAGAAAGGGTTAGTGAATTTCACCAGATTGCTAAAAGGGACCATAACACAAGAATGATTAAGCATCCTTGCATTAAATGATTACTAGGACCTTTTCCATCTTTAGGCTGCATGATGTAGTGAAGAGTTGTGTGATATTGAGAGCCTCAGCTTCCCCATCTATAAAGTGGAACTAATATCTGTAGTGCCAGTTTGATGACTTGATTGGATTGTTGTGAAAGTCAAATTAGGTAATGTTCATAAAGTGCTTCACAATCCCAGAAGTGCTGTGTATATGTCAACCATGAACATGGAGATGTTGATTCTGGCTGTGATTTCTAGTCTGGTCGGCTTAGAAAAGGAAGGCTTACAGCTGAGTAAGTAGAATGACTGTTCTGAATCAAATATCCCATATGTTACAAAGTCACAAAGAGACCAGTCACAAAGACTGGCACCTGGTTTTTAAACATGTATCTTTTCTAACTCCATTTGCTGAATACTACTAATGTTCCCTTTTGTGATGGGCATACATCAGGCTGGTGGTTGTTCAGGTGAAGGGAGCTGAGGTGGGCTGTGGCTGTTGTTGCCATGGACACTGACACAGATGCACATGGACTCTGAAACTGTCTGATTCCAGTCAAAACTTTTCTGACTTAGGTGTGGCTGGATTTTTCTTGTTCCTTGGTCGGTCTGGTCAGCAAGTACTTTCAAACAGGGAAGATGGAACCCAATAGATAGCTGTTACCCTGGTTCTAGATGTCTCCTCTTCTAAGTAACCCTAAGGCTACCAGAGAAGGTGTTTGTTTATCAGTTTTTCTTATCTAAAAGCCTATGGGAAGGTATCTCTGATAAACTAAGTTATGAACCAGAGATTGATAGTAAACCTAAAGATGAGTGACCCTGAGATTTATTTAGTTTTGTTTTGGGAGAAGCAAGGAAGGGCATTGATAGAGGTGGGTAGAAGAAGGGGTAGAAATCCTGTCCAGACAACAAAAATGTAATTCTCCAACCTCCTTCTTACCTACTTTCCTGCTCCTGGCAAGACAGTGATTAAGCCCAGTTCATTTCCCTGAATAACCAGAGTCTTCAGCCATTATGGACTACCTCATGCTTTTTACTCAGCTCTAGCCCCCTACTCATCAGGTGTCACATTGGATCACCTATCCAGCCACGGACAACAAAAGTTCATAGAATGACATAGACTGAATCATCTACTTCTTTATGAAAAATAATTTTGGGGCACTCCCCATTCCCAGACCAAACTTAGGGACTCTTCATGCTCAGTGGCCAACAAAAGCCAATAGAAGCCAAAACAAGATGGTTAGGATTTAACTAACTTATTAATACCCTTGATGAAAAGAAAGGAGAATTTTCCAAAGAAAATATGTGTCAGGAAATCAGCTTGAGATCAGGACACTCTATACTGTCTGAGCATCTCTTTTGTCCTTGCCTCCGCAGTAGAGAAGAAAAAGGAGGGGACAGGCGAAAACCTTGAGAAACCCCACAAGTTGAAAATGCAGAAGAACTGTTTTTGTAAATAGACATTACACAAGAGCAATTTTTTTGGAAAGGTTTTACTGAGACAGACAAAATTAGCCAACTGGCATCATGCTGCTAATAAAGATATTTACTGTTTGAAAAAGTATATTTGTAACTTTGGGGAACATCCTGTTGACTTTTCTTTGTTTTGAAAGAAAATAGAATCTCTTTTTTCTTTTTTCCTCTTTGCACACATAGAAGTTGGATTTTTTGGTTTTGTTTTAGGTAAGGTGGTGGGGATGTAAGGAATAGTTGTGGAAAATGTTTTTCCCTGTTGGGTAGCTGTTCCTCACCTCTGGAACCCTTATTTATGAACTGGAGAGCAAGGCAGGGTAGAGAATTTCACTCCAAACTGATCTGTGAGCTCTTGATTTCTCTCAGTCCAATGAAGTTCTCTAGGTATTAGCAAGCTATGTCCTCTTCCTGAGTCTCTGTTTCCTCTTTTGTAATATGAAGAGGAAAATCCGAGTAGAATGTAAACTTCTTAAAGGTGATACTTATAGAAAAACTTCCCACTGCTTGTCTGTGTTGGGAGATTAATAAATGTTTGTGCAATTAAATGTAATTAAATCCATGTGCCTTTTCTGCTTTCCTTGAATGCTGTGAGGATGAATAAATAATGTCCCCTTGAATTACTATGAGCTTCATACACTGGAGTGAGTGTTCCTTCAAGGCTTGCCATGGGCATATAAGTTCTGCTGTGTCAAGCATGGTCATTCTTCCCCAAAATCCTGAGATATTGTCACTCCAGCCACAGTTTTCCCAGAGCAGCTGTTTTTCCTCAGGAAGACTGCATTCCCACAGGGGAGCAGAGTCAAAACTTCACTTCAAACACCATGGAAACAACAGAGATAGATTGAGGAAATTATAGAAGGTTATACTGAATCTATAGTTCTCTTTCTTTCTTTTAATACAGCACCAGTACTACCAGTGCGGTTTTTATCTCAATTTCTCTAGCAAAAGATTTCCAGTTTTTCTACAGCAAGGCATATATTCCCATTTTTCAGCTAGTCCTATAACAAAGTGTGAGCATATCTTCTATTTGGCAGCTTCTGACTGTTCCCTTTATTTGATATTTCCTCTCTTGAATCTTTTTATGTGTTTTCCCTTGTCCTACTCTGATGACTTCACTAACTCTCATTTTTCAAACTGAAACTAGCTCTCTGCCTTGAGCCAGCAACCAAGTAGTTGGTCTTCAAATACCAAAAGAGCCATCCTTTCTAAGTACTTGTTGCTCCTGCTTCTCCTTTGTTTGAATATAGACCCCAAATACAATGATGTTACATCCTTTTGACCTTAGTTGAGAGGAGCAGCTCTTCCCTAGCACAGAATTAATTATGGATCTGCATAAGTAGTTCCTGTGAAGAATCTCATTCATGTAACATTTTTTTTGGAATGGCTATTTAACATGTACCTAACACTGTATGAGACTCTGGAAAATAAAAACAAGGATAATACCTGATTCCTGCCCTTGAGATACTTAAAATTTCATAGGTAAGGAGATGAGATATGTATATAACAAAAATCAAGCAAGTCATGTGATAAATGCCTGGTGAATAGTATAGGCAGTTCTTAGAAGTGAAAGGAGGGATGGAATCACTGAGGTTGATGTGGTAAGAGAGTTGTGACTTGGTTAAGTACCCTATCCAGACTATTGAAACCTTAAATGGCAATTTAAGGGGCATGGAGTGGACTTCATCCTGCATACAGTGGGGACCATTTTCTGGGCAAGGGTGTGGCATAACAGTTATTTTTTTAGGGTGTTTAATATGGTGGCAGTGGAGCAGGATCAATAGGAATACAAAAACAACATCAGGGAGACCAGTCAGGCTTTAGGTATGACCTAAAGGCCTGACATTCAGCAGTCAGGAAGAAGAGATGGACATTTGGATATGCATGTGACTTTTCCTTTACATTCTCTTCCTTTGGGTTGATGATCGCTTTCAGCAGTGCCTTCTACTTAAGGTAACCTTAACTCCCCTTCAAATTCTCGTGTGAAGCATTTGACTAGGTGATTTTTCCTCCTCTGTTTTTTTTTTTAGTGACAAATACATTTTAACACAGAATCCAAATCATTAAAACTTTCCCATCTAGGAGACTTGAATTCTAGTCATTTTGCCCTTAACTATGTTCCTTAAGACAGATCATTTAGCCTTTCTAGGACCGTTTTCTCATTTCTGAAATAAAGCAATCAAACTGAGTGATCTTCAGATGGTGTTCTAAACTCTTAAAACTTTTATGATTATAGTTCTTATCCAGATAGTGATGATAGAGATGATAAAGAATGGAACCCAGATCCTTTGTCAAGAGCAAGTCATTTCTTAAGTACAGATTCATTTGAAAACCACATTGAAATTAGATGGTTCAGCTTAGCTTCTTGTCTCACTCTTCTACTGGGTTCTCCGATTAAGATTATATGGAGTCTACACAAAGCCTTCTAGTTCAGTTCCCACCCTAAAACTTTATTTTGTTTTGAACAGATGATGAAACTAGATTGCAAAGAGATGAAGATTAGTGCCAGGGGATTATGTCTTAGAGCTAGGAACTACAACCCAAGTCTTCGAATTGGTACGATGGCATTCTTTCCAAACCATAGGTCAAGGAAAACAGTGGCTGATCTCATAATGATGCCACTTTGAGGACCTTATTTTACACTATCACAGAAGGGGTGTCAAAGATAGCTTTAAAGGCAGTTGCCAGCTGTCTAAAACCAGTATGTGGACTTCAATCCTCACCCTTTAGGAAGAGCAGTTGGGAATTAGGAAAGAGTCTCAGGGGATTTTCTCACCTAGCTATTGTCCCCTCTTAGCCAGGCTGAGAAAGAGACGCAGGTTCTACTTCTCTTCTCTTCTTTATCCCTCAACCTGATCTTTTCTTCAGTAATTATACAGTTGAGGATTATTTGTTTATAGAAACCACGTGAATTTTGGTGGCTGCCAGGGCCAGCCAGTCCCTAGAGGGTTAACCATCCCAAATTACTGGGCTGGGTTAACAATAAACAGGATGTCCTCCAGAAATTGAATTTAACCGCTGTGACTCAGGCAGGCCCAACCTCTCCACCGGATCGACGTCTGGGGTTATTATCGGTGGTTAATTACACTGTTGGGTTTAGAAGCAATGTTGGTCAGTTTGGGTCAAATAGAACTAGGTACACAGGAAAAGTATGAATCGGGGTGATAGGAGCTTGAGTGAACAGATAAGTAGCTACATTTGAAGCAAGAAGTTTGCATTAGAGGAAGCTCCTATACTCAGGAAAGCCGAGTGGAGCTGAGTAGTAAGGAGTCATTAGTTCATTCTCATGCCTCCAGGGCTCTCTTGAATTTGCTCATCTATTAGGGCTAATCCCAGTGACTCCCTACCCTATCTGATGTTAAGACAGAACTATAGTTTCAACAGTTCTACCAGGAAGTGTCTTTTGCCTCCCAGTCTGAGCCTGGGTTCTAGCTTTGGCAATGGTTCTCTTGTCCATCTGGTGTGATATGTGTGTATGTGAATTTATGTGTGTATAGAATATATGAATAATATGTGTGTGTACAAGAATAATAATGGTGATGGCTTTCATTATATAACACTTCACAGTTTTCAAAGTATTTTCACATCCTATCTGATTTGCTCCTCCCAACCTCTCTGTGAGATAAGCAAGGTTGGTATTAGGGTCCTCATCTTACAAGTGAGAAAACTGAGTTCTTGGAAGGCTTAAAGTGACTCATGATTTGGTGTTCTTTTCCACCGACTGTCATTTCACTTCTCAGTAGGATTATTCCCTGTTGTCAGGTGGAGAGCCTGAAGATACAGAACTTAATAGTAGGGCCAAAACAGGTCCCTAGGACATCTTTCCTCTCCTGTAGCCCGTTTCTCTCATTGGTGAGTTCCTCAAAGAACCTCTGTTTTGAGAATGGACACAGGACCATACATCAACCCTTCACTTTTCTCCCAGTTCTACTTGTGACTTCCCACACTTCACCATCAGGCTCCCAGGTGAATACCTACCTTGCACCCTTCCTGCTTTTCAGCTCCTTTTTATGTGTCCTGTGTTGTCTTCTCCCATTAGTATGTAAGCTCCTTGAAGACAGTGATTTTCTTTTTGCTTTTTTTGTTTGTTTGTTTCTGTAGTGCCTGACACATAGTAATAGTGCCTGACACATAGTAAGCACTTTAAAGAATGCTTATTGACTTGACTTAAAGATAGATTTGAGATTGAATCTCGGATTCTATTTTCAGCTTCATTTGGATCTCATCAGTTTCTACTGGGAACTTAGCTTAACCAGTTTTCCAAGTGTACCTGAAATCTGTCCCCTCTGTCCAGCCAGGAAAAAGAACACTTTAGATCCACAGATGTATGAGAATCATCAGCTACTAGCAGAGAAGATAATCAATATGAGTTTGTTTGTTTTTTAATAATTTAAGGATTTTTAAGTATGATGATTGCTACCTTAAACTACCATCTTTGAAAGCTCTCGTAGCTCTGGGACTTCATAACAGTTTCATTCTTCATGAAACAGTTCTCTTTCCCCACCCCAGCCCCTCCTTTTATATTTATTTAATACCACAGTAACTATCGGCAAAGATAGGATCAGGAGAACAATCTCAAGGGCTTGGATTTGAAAAAGCGCTCTTTAGAAGATCCTTGCCCTGAAACCAAGCTTAGCTGTAAGTTGCCACAAGGATCTGAGTGGGAATAATATCTCAGGTGGTAATCTACCTGCCCTCTTTCTTTATGCTCCTGAAACAGGGTCAGGATATTTAGAACTAGAAGAGATTTTAAATCTATCCCAAACCTGTCATTTAAGGAAGCTGAGGTCCGCAAAAGTAAATGATTTGTTTGTGGTCACACAGCTAGTGGCAGAGCTTATTCAAACCCATTTTCTCTGATTCCAAATACAGTTCTCCTTGCATTGTAAAAGCGAGTTACCTAGATTTCAACAATCCACTTTATCCCCTTCCTTACAGTAGTACATTTTTCCCTGTCTCCTGTAACTTTTCTCTTTATCTCTTGTAGGATTCCGTTCAAGATTGGACAGCCCAAGAAACAGATTGTCCCCAAGACAGTAAGTAACCTAATTTCTTCCCTAAGAACCAGTCTTGCCGCACATGGCCTTCTAATGGAGCTGTGATTTTTGACCTAACACGTCTTGGGGGTGGAAAAGAAAAGCAGCCTTTGACTCTATTCCCACTTTTGTAGATCTAAAGTATGGCACGGGCCAAGGCCCCAAAGTCCTCAAGCCCTGAGACCTTTTCTTTCCTTGGATCAATGTATCCTGCCCCTCTGAAGAGCAGATGAATGGGGGTGTTGCAAAGGATCTGAGAAAATTACCAGCTCTAAACAAGCCCATCTCCAGAGATAGGATACAGTTTAATGATCTGAACCTAATTTGATGCAGAAAATCCAGAAATTCTTACTAATATACTCTCTCCAGAATAGCCATTCTTTGTTACTGCCTAATAACTTTCACTCTAGCTTCTATTCATTTTCCTAGAGAAAGAGTTGAAGTGCCAACAGCCTGTTTGGAAGGTCAGGATAGAGTTTGTACTCCCATAGAGAATTCCTGTATTAAGTTGAAGCCAGCAGTATTAGACCCTTACCACTTCTCTTGTTCAGTGGCCACTGCAGCTGTGCATCAGCTAAGAAGTTATGATTAATTGTCTCCTAAAATGGTTTCCTATTATCTTAACTTCATAGGGGAACCCTGCCTTCCCCACCAATTCCTGTTCCATCCTTTCTTCCTCCCCCTACCAGCTACATGTACAAGTTTATCCTTTACTTTGGATGAGGCTCTAAGCCAGTTTAATATGTAGGGAATAGGTCAGCTCCAGAGAAGCAGGCTTCAGACGTTACGCCTCTACAGGAGGTTTTTCCCTTGATTGTCCCATCCGGTTCAATAGCGTCTGATTGTAAAGGTACTTCCTGCAGGAGTTAGAGCTTGCCCCTATTTTGAACCCTCTTTTTGTGTCCAGAGTTGGAGAGAAAGTGGCCTTATGCATTTTGCAGGATTTTTGGAAACCCTGTAAGAAAGAGGCTTCTTCTGGCTTCCCCATCTGAATAAGTCCTTCGAATTTAGTTTGAAAACCTTGAAGAATCTTTCCAGTATGAATTGGACTAGCAACTGAGGGCCCTTCCAACTATGAAATTCTGTGACTCTGGGAATTTAAGCCTCTCAGATATGATTAATAGGGTCTGCTCTCTTCAGCTGAGGTAACTAAATCAAAAGCAAAACCAAACTTCGTAACAACTCTATCAATAGGAAATCCATAGCCTAGTTACTTATACAAGTTTTGGGGGGAAGAGGCCAGGGGTACAAACCACTCCTGGATCCTAAAAAAAGTTTTCCCACTTTGTCATCAAAAGTCAGGATACTGGAGACCTCAAAACTTAAATGAGGCCATCCATCTGCACAATCTGACTTTGAGCCAGAGCTCAAAGAATCTGGGTGTGCAGATGTTGGGCTCTGGCCGGCTACAGGAAGTGGGAAGGTGTGGCCCCAGGTTTCCAGGGCTTAATACAGGGCAGATCAGAAAGAGAAGTGGTTTTGGGAAGGGTCTTCTATTCCTATCGTTGATATTAAAAAACAAAACAAAACTACTCCTTCCTTTACTGAAATGAACTTTGTTCCTTTTGGAACATGCTGCTCCCTGGAAAGGTACAGGGCTAAGATCCAGCTTGTTTGTAGAACTGTTGGCTAGAAAGACCTCTTGGGCCTGACAGAATACTTGGAGTGGCACAATGACTCCCTAGGCAACCAAGATTATAGAGGGAAGGGCAGGTGGCTAGAGCTTAGAAAACCCCTTGAGCTACACCAACCTGGGTTGATCTCAATCCTTTCTTGGACCTGCTTCATTTGGGACAGAATTTTTTTTCCTCTTAATCTCTCACATTCTTAACTGCCACAGAGAACCTTGCTTTCATTAAAGCAGAAGGGGAACCTGGAGATAGTTGGTTTCTCCTTGTAAACTCTTAAGCCCATACTAAGCAGCTAGAACCCCAGCTTAGTGAAATTATGATCAGAGTCTTTGATCCCTAAGGAAGGAGTCCAAACACCTCTCAGCTTGGGTTAAGAAACATTATTGGGTTTATTTCCTTGATGTCCATACTACCTTACCCTTAGGAGTCTTGCTCTTCACTGCCCCTCACCCCTACCACCACCTTCACCCCATCTCTCCAAACAGGCCTAGGCTGTACAACTGTACATCTCAGTATCTCTGGCAGCTGCCATCTGAACACTAGTGACGCACACTGTTTTTCTTGTCTGAGCGCTTTCTGGGAGGGGAGCAAATGTGTATAGCTAGGTTATTGGAAGTCACAGAGGTGCTGTCATGGGAATAAATGCTCATGTTATCTTCAGGGAGTTTCAGGAGATTTTTGGCTCAAGGCACTCAACCATCAGACACAAAGAGGGCATTGTTCCCCTGCACCCAGGTTGTTCATGAAAGTTCTGGGACTTTTGCTGGATTGACATGTTCTCTATAGGAGCAGATAACTGAAACTTAAATTTAAGGAAAAAAATCCTTATCAAAATGCTGTCATTTTGTTTGGTCCCTTCACAATCCCCAGAATCTCACAAAGTGGCTGGAGCATCCCTCTGAGGAAAGAGTGGAGAGCTCCTATACTTATAGGGAAAATAGAAGGACTCTTAGTCCAAAGCTTCCTTTTCCATGACTCACCTATTACCCTATCCCCAGACTCACTTGAGTCTGTAAGTTAAAGGGGTCCTCCTCTCCATGTTAAGGCAAAGAAAAAACCCTGTCAGGTTGGGCTTCTGCTGATGCAAGGTTGTTACATGCAAAGTAGATGTTGCCTTGTCTGCATTCCTTCTGAATGTTTACCCAGTTCTTATAGTATCAGGCTCAGGAGAATGCACCATTTGAACCCTTGCTTCTGGGAGGGGTGGGAATCTGCGGCCTTCTCTGGCACTCTGGCCTTTTTATTGCAGCGTGAGCCCCATCTGTCCTTGTATCTTCTCATTGTAGTCTTCTTGCTCATTAAGAACCATAGCATCCTAGAGCTGGAATGGCCTCTCAGCAGCCTTCTCCAACTCCTTACCCTTGCCAGAATCTCTCTAGTCTCTTTGACAAGAAGTCATACTTTGCATGGGCACTAGCCCCAAACTTGGAGACTGTTGGGAGCACCCAAGCAGTGTTGGTCATTGGACTCTAGCTTGACAGTTCATGAGCTCACTTCATTAGCCTGAACCAGCCCTTTCAGATCTCCTATTGTCCATGCATGTCTAGCATTGTTGACTGAGATCCAGTTGCTCTTTTGGCAGAGGGAACAAGTATTTAAATGGATTCTGATCTTTCTGGTTAAATCTTTCCCTGAGAATAGGGAAATAAAATACCTTTTTGTGCCCTCTGTCTGAGGGACTGAAAATCCTCCCTCAGAGTTTTCTCTTGTGGAAGTTGGAGAGCCCTTTTAGTTGATGAGGTATGGAAGTGGTCCAGCACTTGACTTTTAGAGACCCAAGGATAGCATGGTTTCTTCCAGTATTTCATAGGCTTTAGGGCATTCTTTCTTGGCATTTGATGTAGGTATCAGTTGCCACCCCTGACTGCCCTTTTCAGCTTCCAGCCCCTGTGCAAACCCATGATCATGTGCATCCTAGGATGAACCAACCTAGTTGGTAGCTTAGAGTCTTGCTCTATACAAGTCTGAGCAATCTTAGTCCAGAGAAACCAGGTGTTCTTTGACGTCCCACACACCAGCACACTTGGTGGGATTGCAAAAGAGAAGAGTGAAAGCCAAAGGTCACAGCTCCAGGAGTTCAGCAAACTCTTTCGCCTTCTCTCCAAGAAACCACCAGCACTCTGCTCTCACCCTCTCAGGGACTGGTTCTAGCAGAGTTAAAATGCTAAAATTCATCTGTAGACCTAACATATAGCGACACACTACTCACCTGCCACCTCCTGGTGACTTGACTTGAAACAAGGCACCGGACTCCAAGAATAACCCTAGTTACCAGCTTACTGGGTAATTTGTGGCATGCCACTCACCCTAAGAATTCTTGTTTTCCCTTTTTAAAAATAGCATTGGTGTTGTGCAGAATCCCTTAACAGCTTTGCTAAATGTCTAAGACTGTCCTAGGCAGTCCTGTGCTCATGGTCACAAAATTGGTCATTAGAGACCAGTCAGTGCATAGAGCACTGGTCCTGCAGTGTAGAAGGCTTGAGCTCAGGGCTTTATGAAGACCTCAGATACTTTATTTCTCTCTGCCTCAGTTTTCTCATCAGTAAAATGGAGATAACAGCAGCCACTTCTCAGGGGCTGTTGTGAAGATCAAATGAGATAATGTATATAAAGCACTTATTATAAATGTTGGCTGTTGTTAACTGTTAACTGAGGGAGGTGGGCCTTGAACTCTGTCATAGGGCCTTTCTAAGTAGGTAACAATTTATGATTTATGATTTCAGGAGCATAGGTAAGACCTCACTACCCCCTAAATATCTTTGCCACTGACTCAGATGTCAGAAATTCCATCACAGGAGCGTCATTACTTTAGCTTAAGACTCCCTACTAAAATGGAGATAACAACACATTATATTTTCACAAAGTATCCTATAGTTTACACAGCACTTCTATATTCATTATCTCATTTGATCCAGGTTTTTAAAAATGTATATTCCCTTGAGAGGGACAGCACTATTTAAGCTATTATTAGTTATTTATACCTTCATAAGTTTCAGCTTATTCTCCTGAAAACAGATTTTCTTAGGAGGAGAAACAGGGAAAGGAAGAAAGTATGAGGATATTTATTGGGCCCTTGATAGAGGAAAGTAGGGAACCTCACTGCAGAGGGAAAAGAAGGCAGGTCTGGAAGGGTGGAGGTACCAAAGAGATAGCCTGCTTTACAATTTTGCCATGATCTGGCACAGGTTCTAGTTGCCAATCTATAAAGTGAAGAAACTATATTTCTGTCCTCTAAGCTAGAACAGGTAAGGCAATTTGGCAGTTATCAAAGGAGAAGCATAAGGAAGTAGGAGAGAGCTCTGGAGACCTGCGTTCCAAATCTGGCTCTGCCATTGACCGGCTCTGTGACTTTAGATTAAGTCACTTCTCACTTTCCCTGGGCCCTAGGGATTTGACCAGAAAGCCCTGCCATTCTGTGGTTGAGTAGCTTATGTTGAGCTTTACTTTGAATCTGCATCAATACATAACCCAACCTGTGTAGTAAGATTGGTGCAGCTTTAGGATAATGCTTAATGAGGCTGGTCTTCATGGAAGTGATGAGTTTTAAGGAAGTACACAAAAGACAAGTTACTCTGAAAAATGTGGTTTTAACGGTCCCTCTCAGTTTGGCAGGTACATGCGCTCCTTCCTCTAATGACCCCTAACATTCTGGTGGTTTTCTACTTAGTGACTATCAAATGGCACTTGGAAGTCAAGGAAGGGTGAGAGTCCAGATTTTCTGCCTTGAGGCAGATGAGGGCATTTTGTTAAAATCAGACAAGATCTTGACTCCATTAGTGAGCAAGGTGAGCAAGTTTGATAAGAGAGAAGTGTATGTAAATCCTCTTATTTGAGAGAGCCTGTATGAAGCTCACCAAGTCATACCGATGACATTTACTTCTCTGACCAGCGACATCCTTTTTCTCCTCCACGTGAAAGTTTTTAGGATTAAAAATATATGCTTCTAGTCAGTTCCTTTTAATACTTCCTGGCAGCTTTCAGATATTATTTGTTTCATATGACATCCTAGATAAGCTGAGTATTGCCTATAGAAAGCTAACAGTGCAGTCAGGCTATTGTTTCCATTTTCTTGATGAGGAAACTGATTCATAAGAAAACAGAGCAGGACTTTTAACTTCATCTAGCATGTAGGTAGCTGACCTCCCAACATAAATAGATCCAGTTCTCATTGGTATGTATGAAAAAGAGGCTAAAGTTGGACTTTATCTCCCCAGCCAGATAGTTTCAATAATTTTCTTCTCTCACTGCTCTGGGAGTAGAGGGTGAAGAATTTCTGCCCCTGCCCCTTTGTTGGAAGAATAAGGTCGCAATCTGCTGGTACTTGCCCAGAAGGCCCATATAGGAGAGCAGTTTTATCCTTGAATCAAGCAATTAATTAGTCAGGGAACACAAAGAGAACTTGTCATTGGAGAACTGTCATCACTTGTAGAAACTAAACAGTGTTGCTTCCTGGAGGCTTAGGTGGGGGATGATTATCATATATTGTTTGAAATAAGGACTGATTTTTTTTTCCAGCATTGTCATTTCTTTGATGATTGAGTTGTCTTTCATTACAGGTGGAAAGAGACTTTGAAAGGGAATATGGAAAACTCCAGCAGTAAGTGATCAACTCCAGGAGAAGGAGGTGGAGGGACTCCAAAGGGGGAGAGACAGCTCTGTTTTGTTTAATTTCTCTATTTGTAACATTTGTTTGATGCTCTGTTAGTGACTTGGAGAACACCCCCATTAGTACACTGTCAGGGCAGCTCAGTTCATTATATTGCCAGATCCCCATGTTCCTCAGTCTTCATTGATACATTGTTGAGGGAAGGCCTTAGAATGGGTTATCTTTTGGGTTAGATTGAAATTCTCCATAGCAAATGCACCCCTTTTCTCCAGCAGCATCCTAGAGGAGAAGGTAGGATTTCGGAACCAAAAGAGGCTTAGAGGAGCCAAAAATCTCTTTGTCTTCCTTGCAGGCTGGAGGATCAGACCAAGAAGCTGCAGAAGGACCTGAAAAAGAGCACCGATGCTGATCTGGGTAGGAGGTCCCACCTCACATTGCTGGGACCCAAGAGTTGGAGGGTGGCGGATGTCATAGAGAATCCCACAGAACCCCAAGGCCATCTGTTGTAGGGACTAGCACCGACTGACAGTTAGCCCTAGGTTAACCATCCCTTGTCAGAGCAAGCTTACTATTCTTACCAAAACTCTCCTACTTCCCTAACTTCTCAGGAGGCCCTCTTTCTACTCCTGGGTCCTGTTGGATTTAATCCTAAGTTTGATAAGCTTGGAGCAAGGAGGACAGGAATGCTATTACAGTTAACTTGGACTTTAAGCTACAAATGTCTCTCGCATATTGGAATCTAGGCTGCTGTCTTCTGTCCTCCTTTCAGGCCCTTACAGATATGAACTTTGATAAAAGTTGTAATAGATTCCCTGGGAAATAAGAGATTTGCTTTTCAGGAGCAAAGAGCTATCTTGGAAATTGGATTTGAGAAGGTCATGTGGACTAAAACATGTAGTTCTATGACAGACAGGCTGAAGAATGCTTCAACACTGCCCTGTATTTAGTTCTAAGGATTCTGAAAGGTCCAAGAGGGTCTAGTGTGTGAAAATTAACAGGAGCCAGCCAGAAGTCCTGGAGATACAAATCTCTTACCAAGAGCCACCTTTGAGTGAAGAAAAACTATATACTGGAGCTCTCGCATTTAAAAAAAGAACAAAAACAAAAAGCCCAGTTTGTTGGCAATTCATATTGCCATGCTAATTAGCACTAGCCTTCCTCTTGGAACAGAAGAACATATCAATAATCTATAGCTGCTCATTGAGGCTCCTCTCCCAAGGAGTCTCATCTAACTTGTACATAAAGTTTTTCTTTGTGGAAATGATGGGAGAAACACCTACAAAGACTGGTTTCCCATTCAGTAAAATGATGGGCTTATACTAAATGATCTCCCAGATGTTTTCTCACTCTGGCATTCTTTGGCCCTATCATTTTGTGACCAGAAGATTTCAGAGAAAGTGAAAGTTAATCAGTAGTACGTCTTCTTTTGGGTGGGCCATGATGGCACCCTTGTAGCTCCTTGGCAGCATTTTCTGAAATAGCACCCAGGCTGCCCAGTTGGAGGCCCTTGTTAATCATTCAGTTCTCTGACGAAACTGAACGAGTGTTCCAGCTTGGACTGCCCTTGTTGAACTTCCATCCACATCATAAGACACAACAGAGGAAATAATTCACATCAGCTCCTACAGGGAGCCAAGAGAATTAGAAATCCAGATTTGCCTGCTCAGGCCACATTTAGTAAATAATTAGTATTGTGAGTTTTTCGTGGAACTGAGAAGAGCATGCTGGGAGTCTGTAGGGAGCGGTCAGTGGCAGCTGCTCAGTGGGGTCCACTCCACCCATGTAAGATATGTCCTTTGGGATTTTAGGCAACTCTCCAGGCATTCCCATCAGGGTCCCTAGAATTTAGGGTGGAGGAGCCTACCTTCTACAGACTGCCAGCTCCAGACATTCCTGAAAAAGGCAGACCAGAACCAACACTGGGTTAGCACAGTGTTGAACATTTTCGTCCTCCTGTTCAAGGGCAGCCTGGACTACCGTTGCACTCCATAGATCGCACTCCCTCCTGCTCACAAGGGGAGTATTTACATTTTATGTATTTCTGTTCTGCAGTATCAAATACTCTAAGTATGACCTTGGTGGAATTTGCCCTTCTAGTTGGAATCTGTGTGGAATACATAATATATTTTAATGGTCTAAAACTACATGAAGATTTGTGGAATACCCTTGTGTGTTTTCTGTCACAGACTTTAGCATTCACCATAAGAGCTGAGGAACTTAGGCCAAGGGACGCCGCATGCTTTTAAGGGTAGAGATAATAATGATGACATTGATCAATAGCATCTAACACTTATATAATGTTTTACGGTTTAAAGGACTTTGATCATAATGAGCTGCAAAAAAGAAAATGCCACTTCCCCCAAAACAGTGGCCTGAATATAAATAATATAAACAGAAGCCCTGACTCTTTCTATGGCTAAACTGGTGGATTTAAGCCAGGGAAAATCGTACCACATTAATCCAGATTATTTGAATTGGTCCATACTTGACTCATAACTCATTCGCAGCCTCTATTTTTGGTTCCAACCAGGGAAAAAATGGCACTTAAAAAAAAAATGCTGGATTTTTAAAATAATTCCATTTAGTTGGAACTAGCTTTTTCTTTTTCTCATTTCCCTTTCTCTTCACCTTTTCAACATTGAGGGTTAGGTTAGAGGGGAGGTAGAGATTGGGGACAGAGTAACGGTCTGGAGAATTATCCTAGTATAGTGGAAAAAGAACTTGGTACTGTTTCTAAGTCTGACTGTCCTGCTCATTTACCTTGTGACTTGGGCAAATAATGTCACCTCTCTGAGTCTCAGTTTTCTTATCTGTAATGTCAATGGAGATGTAAATTTCCCTCTCTCTTGTGAACTATTGTGAAAAAGTACTTTGTGAACATTGAAGTGGTAAATAAACATGAAGTCTTACTATGTGTTTGAAATTGCTTTGCAAATAGTTTGTGAAACACCAGTTGCCAGGATGTGTTGTAATCATGTAGGAATTGGGTGGAATGTGATGAAATGATGGCTAAGTAAGGTTACTTCTTTCACTGAATCTGTGATTCAGTGTTTTATTCCTTCCAGGATGTTAGCATTACTGAATTTTCATAGCTGGAATTAAGATGCTTTATTCCACAAATAAAGAACCTTAAAAATGAAGGGAATTAAGCAGTGGTATTCATGCTAATAAACCATTCTCTTTGACTATATAACCTGTAGGCTCCAACAGTGCTGTTGGTGTCCTTGCTTTAGCCACACTGATTCCAGGGTCCCAGAAGTGAATTACTGGCCCCAGAACTTTTGAAGGCAATAAAGGTAAAAAAGGCTATTATTTGATCTTAGCTGTCCCCACTCCTGAAGTGATGATTCCTTCACTGACTTCAAAGGCTAGACTTTGATGGATCCCACATATCCCTTTCTTGACACTCTCTGGGTTCTATTCAGCCCAGCTGAGAAAAGCCTGAAAACTTGATGTGCCATCTCACAGAAAGGTTATTGTATGTAATTATCAATCAAGACTGAACCTTTGCCTACCTTTAGACTGGAGAAACAGCACTATAGCCATCAAGACCCCAGGTGATCTAACCCTGAGCTCTGTGAAGAATGAACCTTCACTTCTTCTATGCAGTGAAAAGACCCAATCCCTGTGCCCTAGATGTCTCTCCAGTATATGTTAAGTCCTAATCTTAAAGGGTTCATGATCTTTCTCAACAGTGGTACATCCTGCATGGCACCTTTTTCTTTACAGCCTTTCTTACCTCCCTTTCCATGGCCAAAGAGCTAGAGTGAGGAATTTTTTAATCAAAAAAGCCTGGTTCAGTAAACACAAGGAATTCTTTCAAGTGTGTCATCCACTGTATATGAAAGTGACTCACTCTCAGAAAGGAATTTTTTCTAAATAATTTTTCAAATAGTAGCAATACGTTTGCCCTGATCAGTCATAAACCATCACCTAGCCCATTCCCCTTCTCTTAACATCATATCTTTGAAAGTTAAAAGATGTAGTCGAGCTGTTGAACATGGTTAATTGACTCATATGTAAATAGTTTCTGTGACTCCACTTAGTTATTAGCACCCTGTTCTAACTAGCCTAGCATTGGCCTCAGATCCCACTAAGAAAAACTTAAAATATAAGTAAGATAGTGACATTATAAGCAGGTAGGTGTCTGGCTCAGCTTTTCTCCATGGCTAATTGCCTAAGCAAAACTAGTAGACTCCAAAGACTTTGCCACTCAATAGCCTGTAATTTTGGCAAAGAAGAGACTTATTTCCCCCTAAAAATGTGGAAAAGTAGGAGTCAGGGAATGAGGAGAGGAAGAAAAACTTTTGTGAGGATTTTTTTGTTCTTAATGAAACAGTCCCCTCTCTGAGGTCATTTCTCATCTCTATATTGAACACAATATTTTACAAGCAAACTAGATTATAATCAATCCATCAATAGACATTTATTAAGTGCTTAACTGTGTGCCAGGAACTGTGCTAAGCACTGTTTCTAAAGTAACAAAATGTCTTTAAAGATCATAAAAGGTACTAAAAATGCATATTACATATTATTCCCCATATATTATGTTTTATGCACACACACACATATTTCTCCCACAATTTCCCTCTTTTTAAAATAATCTTTCTCCATGTCTTCAGCATTTCTAGGAATTTTACGTTCCTGTCTCCCACCACACTTTGTATTGTTTTGTGTAAAAATAGCCCCCTTATGTAGGTATCCCCAGTTCCAGAGAGAAGAGAAACAATGTGGCAGTAGGGTTAGATCTAAAGTAATCAGCTCATGGACTCCATTTTTGACTTGAGTACAAGTTTATGTGACTTGGATTTTTCCCTCATCTCCTAGATGGAGAGATGAACTCACTGCTTCTTAGTGAGATCATGTCTTAAAAGCACTTTGAATGATTCACTAAGAGGATATACTACAGAATTACTCTTGTTTTTTTCTGAAAAGTACTTAGACTCTATGCCATGAACCGTGTAACGAAACACTAGCTGAAAGTTTTATACCCATTCTCTATCACATAACATAACTCTAGCCCATCTTGTTTGTCCCTTACAGAATTTGGTTTTAAAATCTGTATGGATTTTAAGGTCAGTAAGGGACCCGGACCTACAAGTGCTCTTTTCCCAGCCCTGTGCCTACCATTTTAAAATAAAGGATATCAACATTCTGTCCTTTTGTAGAATCTTATCATAGATTCATTGAACTGAAAAAACTTAGACCTCTGCCTCTAGACCCAGTCACCACTATATCATACCAAGTGGGTATCCATCCCATTCCTTAAAATCCTCAAAGGAAGTTCTATAAATTTAGTCACTTAAGACAGTATTATGTTATAAAACTTAATATGGATTATGGCAATATTTTTCAAAGTTTATTCACATCACTTGATACTGTGATCCTGAGGTGGATAATGTGATGTTGTTTTACAGGTGAAGGAATAGACCTACAGAGGTTAGGTGATTTCCCCAAGGTCAGGACAAGACTAAAGGCTAGATCTCTTGCTTCCTAGTTCCATTCACTTTTCAATGGCAGCCTGAAGTAGCTATCATGTTAACTGTTAACTTCTATGGGCAATAGTGTGTTTTGTTCTAAGTGACACATGTTAGGAAGAAGTGACTGGCACGGATCCTTAAAGCTATTTCATAAGAGAAGCAGTCGAAAGAGCTGGGGATGCTTGTTAGCTTGGAGAATTAAAGAGAGAGTAATTGCATTACTAATGCAAGATGAGAAATTTGGACTCCTCTTTTGTTGCTCCTTATGTTAGCACTAGGACCAGTGGTATCATTTAAATAGAAAGGCTTGCTGTATAAAGCAAAAATACTATTATCACTTAAGAATCTTTTGACTCTGAGAATTTATGATCCTTTTAAAGGAGAACATAGAGGAAATAGGTGTCATAGGATTCTGGCCCATGCTGGGAGGAGCCGAATGACCTTGCGGTGTGCCAGTTTTCCTCCAGGACCATCACAAAATGTGAGGATAATGAAAAGAACTCTGGATTTAGAATCAGAAGATTTTATTTTGAGTCCTGTCTATGCCACTTATTAGCTGTGTCATGTGGAGAAAGTCACTTAACCTCTCTGAGCCTGTTTCTTCATCTGTAAATTGAAAATAATAATACCTACACTCCCTGTTTCTTGGGATCATTGTCAGGAACTAAAGACATAAGTTACTTTGATGCATGAAAAGCACTGTGTAGCCATTAGTATCTAATTATCAGGCCTGCTGTTTGTCCCCCTTCTTGCCCTTCTCGTGACTGGCAAGTTAGCCCCCAGATATGTGGGCAGCAAAATTTGAAGTGTTAATGTGAAAGTGGTCATTGTCATTTGGACTGTAGAAGGATAGAGACTTAAATAACCTTGTTCTCTGGCCTTCCACTCAACCTTTAAGCTTTCCCTTCCCACAGCCATGTCCAAATCAGCTGTGAAGATCTCTTCTGATCTCCTCTCCAACCCACTTTGTGAACAAGACCAGGAATTTTTAAACATGGTGACTGCACTAGATACAGCCATGAAACGGATGGACGCCTTTAACCAGGAAAAGGTGATGAGGTCTTCTGCAGCCAAGGGCATTCCTTTTTTTCTCTTCTCATGGCTTCTTTCAAACTACTGAGTAACTCTGATAGGATCCACAGCAGGCCCCAATTCTCATTTCTGGTTCACCCTACCCTCTCAAGATACTTCCATATTGTGTGACTGCCCAAGTTAAATGTCTCAGAATTTGTCTGGCTTAGCCCTACTGGGGTTCCTCATACAGCTCCCTCAGCCTCAGAGGTCACCGAGCTAATAACTATTTGAGATGCTCGATTACATAGATCATTGTTGAGATCAACATCGATAGCTGTAACAGCATGACTGATGCTAGTTGCAGTGACACTAGATATCCCATCTAATCTTATCCAGTAATGGGTAATAAGTCTTTACCTGAGCCCATTGGATCCCTGTGGCTATCCACACAAGCCTGCTGTAGTCTCAGATATGACTAGCACTTTGTTTTCATTCAATTCAACTATTTATTAAGCACTTATTATATACAAAATATTGTGCTAGGTCCTGGCTTCTAACTGATCATCATTAAATGCCCTGATTATCATTAAAGTGGTAGACCAGTGGGGGCTAGGGGTGGGGTGAGGTAAAGAACCTCATCTCCCTCTTCAGACCTTCTGGTGTCTATGTCCATTGCAAGCCAGCTTCATAGTTTAGTCTGAGGAAGTGGAACCTAAATGCCCGAACAACCACATTGCCACTCAGAATTTGACCCCACTGTGTTTTATTTTTGACAGGTGAACCAGATCCAAAAGACGGTGATTGAGCCCTTAAAAAAGTGAGTAGCAGCCACTCTGAGGGTTGACATTCTTAGAGAGTTTTGCCAAGGATGTTCACTTTACAGAGGGAAAAACTCAGTTGGGGTTGGCAATGGGCAAGGGGTGAGGTGAGCAGGCTGGCAGCAGCTTGAGGACCAAATTGGACTGCTAAGGGACAATCCTAAAAGACCCTAAGACCTGTGATTCTCCCAAAATTCTGGTCCCTATCATGCAACTTGTTGTCCTTGCAGGAACCTGAGGCAGCCAAGCCAGGTAGAGATCTGCCATACAACTATGCTCATTTGGCCCTTTTCCTTTTGCTATCTTCTCAAGACCCAGTAGAGGCTGAACTTGCCAAATTAAGCTAGCAGAGATCTTGGCCGGCCCTCAGTGGAGGTGCAGGAGGCCTTTCATCTCTGGGCAAGAGTGGAATAACAGCTGTCTAGAGTATTCTTCTGAAATAAGGGAGCGGCTGGGCAGGGGAGGTAGGGATGGGGGGATCACCAGCATGATTGTTTGACTAGAAAGGCCTCCTAATTCATGACCCCTCAGGCTCATAAATTCTGCAGTGGGATCCATCTGCTCTGTTGGGAGTGTCTCCAGCTGATGATCAGAGAGACAGACTTGCTCCCCAGGTCCCCTAAGTTGAGGGGAAAATGTGGGTGTGGGGGTGGCAAGAGACAGGAAAGCTGCCTTGAAGCTCCCACCTCACTTCATCTTCTCTGGCCTCTCCCAAACTGTCTTTGACCTAGAAAAGATCCAGGCTCCAGTTCAACAGCTGCACATTATTACTTCTTCTATGGTGGTCCCTTGCAGTTGATTCATTTGGAACCTGGATAAGTAGGATCTACTAAATTATCATTAGAGCTAGATCAAGGTCCCCAAAATTAGACAAGAGAGAACAGTTTTTGATCCTCAGTCTAGCCCTTTGTATTTGGTGGAATCATAAACTATCCATCCCGGCCCAGGCCCCTGGGGTAGAGTTAGGAGGTAATTCTCCCTAACCCTTGGAAGGGGTTCTTTCTGACCTTTCCCAATCACCAGCTTTTCCAGAAAATAGGCAGTGGCCTGTAAGTTAGAGCAATTTCTCTCCTACTACCAAAGTTAATTGCTTTCCCTGCCCCAGTCACCCCTCAACCCAAAATTCCAGGATAAGAAGAGGAACAAGGTATATTGTTTGGATCTGTTGTGGCGAGAGGCTCATGAGATGACAAGAGACGGGCAGCTGTACTGGTCAGGAAGCCAGGATCTAAATAAATCAGGCAGCCCTGTGGTTTGGCACTCCAGCCTCCTGAGATAAGACTTCACAGAAAGCCAGGAAGGCAGGTGGGCAGCAGAGCAGTCGCCTGTCCTTATGTAGTCAGAAGCCATACCCCAGAGACCAGGGTCCACTATGGACAAGGTAGTCCGATTAACCAGCACAAGGTGTCTCAGCTGGCATGTGACAGGTAAAAAAGACAGTTGGACAGGGTTAGGCACTCAGGGCTTGACAAATCTAGCCAAGAAAAGCTAGCCCTGGTAGCTTTTGACTCAATTTCACACGCACCAAGCAGCCTTGAAATCCAATCCCTGACCCAAGCTTTTGTAGCTGGTGCCCAGCTGAGAGACATCCCGGCTGCTTCCCACAACCATGGCAGCCCACCACCTGCCAGGAAGGTGGGCGAGTGGCAGGGGGTGGAAGCTGAGATCTCCCTGGGCAGATCCGTTGACCTCCCCATGAGCCTGTAGACTAGCTCCTCACTCCACCCCAGGGGACATGCAGTCTCCTTGACCACATCAAACTAGTACTGGCTGCACCCCCTCTCCACCCCCCCCGCTTCCGTCTTAGTAGTGGGGAGCCTCCTGGGGACCCCAGGACCGGAAGCAGGAAACATCAGCTTTCCTGTCCTCCCCTAATGAAGAACATGGCCACATGGCTGCCCCCTCACAGCCTCCTTCCCACCTCCAGGGGCCTCGGCCTCTAATCCCCCATTCTCTGAGCTGGGTGTTCTGCTCCTCCGGGCTCTAGTTGGATTGGGATGCTTTTAATTTCCCTTTCCTGGTGGGTGGAAGATCCCGGTTGTGTGGGCACAGATTGAGGAATGGCAGGCATTCCCCACCAGGGCCGGCTGCTCCCAACCCACCTCCCAGCCGGCCTCTCTCTCCCTCCTTCCCTTCCTACCCCACACTTAACCAGGGGAGAGAGTTTGTTAGGCAGCCCCAGGACAGGCAAAATAAAGACTCAAATCTGTAATGAGTACCTACTATGTGCAGTGCTATCCAGGAATTACACTCCAGAAGAGAACATAAAATAAAGATGAAAAACTAATCACTACACAAGGAGCTATATGAGGCAGCATGGTATAATTGAAAGAGCACTGGGCATAGAAGTCAGAAGACATGGCTTCTAGTCCCAAGGCTTGGAAAGCTCTGTCTTTCCTGGGAGAGAAGTCAGCATGAAGGTCCTGCCTTGGACCATCGCTGAGAGGGTCCTCCAGTGCTTGGAGCTAACCTGATCCTGTCCTAAGATCCTGTATGGAGTTTGGAGGTTAGCTAATGCAATTCTCTTGTTTTACATATGAGGAAATTGAGAGACAGGATAAGTGATGGTTCCCACCACCTACGCCCACCAAGGTGTTAAGTAGCAGAGTCAAAATTCTAACCCAGATCCTCTGACTTCATATCCATTGTGCTTTCCATTGTACCACACTACCCTCCAAACCAGTGTTCTTCCACACTGCAGAAGGCCAGTTTTGAGGTTTCCTGCTTTCAAACCAACTCCTTTTGCAACACCGTGGTTATTTATATTGCCCACAACTTGGGAGTTGGTGAAGGCTGTTCCATCTCCTATAAATAGAGAGTAGAGAGGTGGGGGCTGAGTGGGCCAGTATTGAGAGCCAGGAATTCTTGATTCCTGGTCCCACCACTGATTTATCACAGGCCTTGCTTTAAGCTTTGCCCTCCCCCCCAGCTCGGCCTCAGTTTCTCCAAAGGGAACACCAAAGTTGAATGAATCCATATGAATGGAAATTTATTAGTGATTAATCTAAGTGAGCCATGGGAAATGTCGAAGAAAGGAAGATCTGGAAGAGTCCGAGAAGGATTGGTCATTCCTTGCTGCCTAACAGCAAGCTGAGTGTCACATCAGAAAAATACTTCTGAAGGAATTGCCCAGGTCCACTATTGCTTGGCCGCATTGGGAGCAAAGTGCATATTCTCTACTCATTTCATCTTGGATTCCCTGAGTAACATCCTGCCTGCCATTTTGGCTTTGTACCCACACGCCCCACCCATGGCATCCTGGTTTGGCATGGGACATCAACAGTAGGGGGCAGAAAAAGAACCGTAAAAAAGGCATGACTGTCAGAATAGTCGATTGACTTCTTTGAAAGAGGTTAGACTAATTCCCAAGATGAGAACTTATGGGTTTGTTAGGGTTCTTAGGCTCTCTCCCTACTAAAATGAATGTTATGCCCCTAAACCACTGAATACTTGCTAAGTCACCCCCTGAGGTTGTATGACTGTGGCTTTGGAAAATGCACGTTATAAGATGAATTGTAGAGAGGAGGGGGAGTATACTGGTGGGCCAGGGAGCTGGTGCTCCCTAAGGAAGGACTATTAACTATTTCCTTACTGGATTGGTCCCTTCTCTCTGGACAAGAACAACTCGTATTTCTACAGGGCTTAAAGGTCTATAATTCTGGGAGGCAGTTAGTGCAGTTTTATAAAAAACAAAGAAAGGTTCCAAAGGTAAGGTGACTGACTTGGATCATAGGACTAGACCTGACTTACCCAGGATCACAGGGCTAAATCTTGGTAGTTAGTATTTAACTTAGGTTTTCCCCTGACTCCAAGTCCAGCAAGTGCCCTTTCCACTCCACCACAACACCTCTCCCAATAACTGAGACATCACTGAGTGCCTTCTGCTTTCAGAGTGTTTGCATGTTACATTATCTCTTCCAAAGGAATTCCTTCTGTTTCCTGAAGTAGTAGGATGGAAAGTAGGCTGTCAAGGAGAATACAGAAAGAAACCACTGGACAGTTCACTCACCTGGGTCAAAGTCTTATTGTCTTCCTTTCCTGTGACTACAGTCCCCCCCAGTCAGAGGAACTGATGAAAGCCTCAGAACTGAGACCTTACCAAGTGGGGCTATTCTAATGGCTTACTCCCCAGTGGGAGCATCTTAGTGAATTCACAGCTCTGCCTACACCGCCTTCTGTGAACCATGTGATTTGTCAGTTGTCTGTCACAGTCCTCTCAGGGAGAGGGAGAGAAGGGGTGGGGAAGAAATTTTTTTTCTTAGACTGCTTCATAGTAACAACCCCAAATGCCACTTCTTCTGAACTGTAACAAGATGAGCCCTTTGAAATCAGCATTCCCTCTAGATTGTAGCCCATGGTGGCCCCCAGGTTTTAGAATCACCACATTACAGTAGACTCCAGTGGTACTGACTGGCAGAGAGCACTACGCCTTTGGCATTCCAGTTTAGTAAGGAGAGCTTATTCAGGGCAGCAGCTATTGATTCATTAAAGAGAATGAAACTTTGAGTGCCTTGCTTTTGAAACAAGCCCCAGCTGTGGTTTACTTACTTCTACACTTAAAGGATCTGTCATTTTATTGGTGTGGATATTCCCTCCACAGTCACTGATGATCCCTCTGTAACTTGGAGGATGCTCTTCAAGGGTTGTTGTGGCTACCCACAGAGAGAAAAGCCTATCTCTATGTAGCTGGGCTGCCCTTGAGCCACCCGACATGCAGTTTCTTATTGTACCTGTTCAGAAACTTCTCCAGCTGCATAGGTCCTGCCAGATCTTGTCCTCTGCTGCTAGAGTCAGGGTCTGTCTGTCTGTGACACGCACCCCCCATGGTGAAGCATCTGAGGAAGACTTCAGTGGAGGAACATGGTTTATTCAATAAATTTTCTTTGCTTACAGAAAAGCTCCATGTGAGCAAGTTAATCATTTCTGTCTTTATCTCTGGTCATCTTCATATTTTCTTCTTCCTTTGCCTGGGTTTCAGGCATCATTGAATAATTCTTTAACTCAAGTACAATGTTTCGTTAATTTTTTGAGTGGTGATCATGTTCCAAGTTTAGGGAAAACTTTAGCAACATGATTATTGCAAGCATTATTTGTTCCTCAGTATATGTTCAGCTGAATCCACATAGATGTTCGCATTTGGGATCCAGAGCTCACGTGGGGTATTAGTGAAAACTACTGAGACTTCAAGAACTGCCTTTTCTAGATTGCCCAAGGAAAAAAATCATTTCTGCCTCTTTCTCTACAGTTTTTCAACATAAATATATGAGGGGCATTTAAAATATCCTGGGGTCTTCTGAAGAACAACCATGGGTCACCAACTTTGAGATTTTCAGCTCAGAACAATTCTTAAATAAATAGTTCCTTTACTTTCAAATGGCAGACTTATTGAAAGTTTATCAAATGGTCCCAAAGCTCTGCGCTTTTCTGGTGCTTGTCTTAAGTCACAGAGATAATACAAAGCCCTCAGTTAGCGTCTAATAGGCGAGGTCCTGGAGATCAGTGGAGACTTCTCTAGAAAGTCACATCCATTAGATTTATATTCTAGAGTCTGATGGATCTGAGGAATGGAAAAGGCCCAGAGCATAAGTAAATGTTCCCCCAGTCACAATGGAGGGTAGAATGGGAATTCCCATCCAGGCCCTCTGATCAGAGGTCCAGAGCTCTTTTCTGGCTGTGCTACCACTGCTATGACCAAGTGGTAGCCAATCACTTGCCCCATGTAGGCTAAAGTTTCCACTTCTGTGAAGTGAGGGAATTTGCCCTAGATCATCTCCAAGGAACCTTACAGTTCTGTGATACTCATGTGTAATTCCGTAGGCTAGTGAATATGTAATAAAGCCTGCCCTACCGAGCTCCTAAATGAGGTAATAAATGTAAAAGCACTTGAAACACACTTGCTGACCAACTTGGCAATTACAGTGTCAATACTTGTTCATCCTCTTGTAAAGTTCTGCTTTAAGACCAATGGAGTGCTAATGCCTTTAGCCCTTCCTTTTTCCTTGAGGCTTCATGCCAGGACACTGAAGTCTAGTGGAAAAAGCACATGGAATTTGGAGTTAGAGAGTCTGTGTGACTTGGGCCAAATTGAAAAACTCTGACCCTCATCTGTACAGTGAGGGTGGTGCACTAGGTAATCTCTAAGGCCTTTTCTAGAGTCTGTATAACCTGCGTTCTTCCTTTCCTCCCCTCCTGGTAATACCCAGGTAGGAGAAATGCTACTCTTTTCCCCAGGCAACCTGTACTCATCCTCCTACCGTGTTTCTGGCAGGTTTGGTAGTGTCTTCCCCAGCCTCAACATGGCAGTGAAGAGGCGAGAACAGGCCTTGCAGGACTATAAACGGCTGCAGTCCAAGGTGGAAAAGTATGAGGAAAAGGAAAAGACAGGGCCAGTCCTGGCCAAACTTCACCAGGTACTAGAACTACAAAAACAAACAAAGCAGAACACCAGGCCAAAGGTTTGGGAGGTGAGGAAGAGGGCTGGCTAAAACACAATTAGTGGGGGAGCTCCCACCCTCACCTGGGAATTAGGTGGGATAGATGCAGGTCTGCTTCCGCCACTGCCTGGCCTGGAACCCTGACTGAGTCCACTATGGACAGGTACGAGAAGAGCTGCGGCCTGTGAAGGACGACTTTGAAGCCAAGAACAGACAACTCCTGGAGGAGATGCCCCGATTCTACAGCAGTCGACTTGACTACTTCCAGCCAAGTTTTGAGTCACTGATCCGGGCCCAGGTAAGACTGAGCTTTCTGAGCTCCTGGTGAATTCCAACAGGCTGAGCACCCCCTACCCCTCCCCCCCAGCCCAGGGCTCCCCAGAAGAATAAGTAACAGTGAGAGTAAGGCCATCTGTGTGAATATGACTCCAAGCTAGGGAATCCATCCTAGAACCATCTGAGAGGAGCCCAGATAGGCATGGTTTGGGATCATTTCTGTTTGGATTTCAGTTTTGTTCATGGCTGAGGAACAGAGGCCAGAATTAGAGGGGAGTGCCCCATTCTGCAACCATAGACTCGTTTTGTGTGACCCTAAAGAAGCTGTCCAGGAGCACTAGGACCTAGAGACCTAGGTGTTGGGGACTGTAGTGAAAGGTCCTTTATTTCATTTCCAGGATAATAATGATGATAACATTTATGTCACACTTTAAGGTCTTTTCACACCTGTGAGGTAGATAGTGTGAGTGTTTTCTTTTCATCCATCCTGTGATTTCATCAACATGGGGAAACTCCCTCCACCTGCACCTCAGTCTATCACTTATGATTGTTAAGTGACTTACCTAGGGTTCATCTACTATACCGTACTACTGTGATCAATGTTGTCCCCATTTTACAGAGAAGAGACAGTGACTCAGAAAGTCCAAGCGGCTTGTGTGTGACCACACAAGCTGAGAAGCGGTGGCAGTGGAGCTGGAACCTCAGTCTTTCCTTGGCTGCTTTGTGTACAGCATACACTGGGCTCTGGGGGTGCAAAGGGAGGTCCTGTGTTTAAGTAACTTCCCTTCTGCCGGGAAGATAGAAGCACATACAAAGTCCTTTTAGGGGAAGGAGACAGCACTGACAGATGGGGGTGGGGGCAATCAGGAAAGGCCCTTGTTTAGGAGCCAGCACCTGAGCCAAGCCTTGAGGGAGAAAGGAAAAAGAAATGCACCCCAAACATAGGGAATGGAGGCAAGAGGCAAATTAAGTTTAGGAAATCGCTAGTAGTTTAAGAGAAAACTAGAAAGTCAGTTTAGCTTGAACAGTGTGAAAGGGAGTGATAGAAAATTAGCCCAGTGTGGGTATGTAATGAGACAGATGGTAAAGGTCTTTAAATGCCAGGCTTGGGACCTTGCATTTCATTCTAGAGGCAATAAGTATTAGTCAAGACTTTTGAGGAGGGAACTACCATGATCAAACATGGTTTTAGGAATATAAATGTAGTAGTTTTATGGGGGATGAATTGGAGAGAGGAACAGCTAGAAGCAGAAAGACCAGTTAGGAGGCTGTTCTAGTAGTTGAGATGATCAGTGGTGAAGCCTGAAGGAGGGTGGTGGTCCTAATGAGCAAAGAGATGGGATGTTTGAAAGAAGTGTTGGGGAAGGTAGAATTGACAAGACTTGGCATCCGATTGGATGGGAGAGAAAAGAAGTACCTATGGGTACCCACAACATAAATGAGGAAATTTGGAGGAAGGATAGATTTGAGGGGAAAGATAAGCAGTTCTGTTTGAGATGCATTGGATTTAAGGTGACTGTTGACTGTCCAGGTGGAGATGGCCAGTGGATGGTTGGCAGGGGCAATGAAAGCTTAGTATATCAACTTGGGAATCATCGGCTCAGAGATAATTGTACATGTGGGAGTTAATGGGATCACCAGCATCTTCAGAGGACCCAGATTACCTCACTCCTCAGTCAGAACCCTTTTTAGAGGAGAGAAATGGACTCCAAGGTAGTCTGAGGTCTTGCTAAGATGAAGATTGAACCAAAGTTCCCTACTCTTCCCCCACCCCCACCTCCCTTGCTTAATGGGATGACTGAGGCTGCTGCTGCCTTTTGGTCTTCAGGCCTCCCAGCCACAGCCCCTTCTCCCCCTGATGAGGGGGTAGAAAAGGGAGCATCAATACCAGGCATCTGGAGGGGCTTTGTATTCATTCGTCAGATCCTCCTCAGCCCCTTTGCCTTGCCCCCAGCAAGTCTGGAGGCAGTTTTTCTCATTGTACAGAAGGGAAAATCAGTTCCTGGGAAGAACAGTGAGTAGCCCAAGGCAGGGAACATTTAGCCTAGCTTTCCTACACCAGACCTCGGGCCATTCAGAGGATTTGGGGATGGGAAGCAGACTGGCAAGGTTTAGGAGTTAACCATCTTCCTATTTAGGGGGTTACTGTTTTGTGGCCTGGACATCTTTTGCCCTCTAGTGGACAACATGGTACATTACAGGTTCCATAACAGGTGGGATTCTGATTGACTTTTCAACCTGCTGGCTGACTTAGGCATACATTAAAGCCTGCTAGGGATGGCCAGGTAACCAAGAGTCTAGAGGTAGGAGAGTTAGGGGGCTCCTTCCAGGAACCCTGAAGCAAGTAGTAAGTATATGGAGAGAACCTCAGTGTTCCAGGCACCATGGTGAAAGGAATGACCAGAGACCATCCCATGACATCCTAGGCATACATTTGGATAGAGAACTTGTGGCAGCAGATCTCCCACAGAAGCTCAGGGCAGTGGACAGGAATGAAGTCCACAGAGGGGGATATGTTGCTGCCCTCGGAGTCTCCTGATGGCTTTGACACCATGAGCCCAGCCTCACAGGCAGCTCCAGTCTCTCTGTATCTATGCAGGGATATGTCAGGAGCTGGAAGGTAGAACTAAAAGCACAGCTAGTTTATAAACTTCTGCTCTCTGGGGATCATATGCTATTTCTTCCATAGTTATCCCTCCCGTCACCTTTCAAGATGATTTCTAACTAGATTAATGTTGTCTGTCAGAAAAGGAATCCTTAGGGCTTCCAGACCTTTGACTGGAATAGGGCTGGTGGTGGCCAGGGGGTTGTTTAACACCTCCTTCACATGGGCGTCTAGCCCTCCCCCTGCCTGAATTCTGGTGCTGTTAGTCATAGTAAAAATGAGCATTCCTAGTGACTCACCCAGCGCAGTGCGGCTTGTGGGGGGGGGACCATCCTCCACCCCCGTCTACCTACTAGCCTGCTTAGGCTGCCCACAAGGTCCCCTATTTTCCTGCAAGGTTGCTAGAGATGTGACAAGCTGATGGTGGGAGTTGGAAACTTCCAGACTTGACTCCTCTTTTCTGGGCCTCTACAAGGAATAAAGGAATAGAATTTTCTTAGGATCTATTCTGAACTCCATACCCTCCAGGACAGCATCCCAGTTAAGACAATGGTACTATGACCAAACTCATGTGAAGATCCCCATGCTTTAGAGCTCACTTATCTCCAGGTGTCTAAACTGATGGGGACGGGAGTCCCACCCACCCGCCACACAAATGAGGCAAAGCAGATGGCCCTGTATCAAATGCCCTAATACAAGGCTGTGGTAGTAAGAACCAGGGTTGACATGCAGGAATCTCCTTATACGCCTTCCAGTATTGGAAAAATCAACTTTTTTAAGGTCCTTCAAAATGATTGGGGAGCTATTGTGCTTCAACAACACTATGTTCTTCTTGATGTTGCTAGGCCTCTGCCCATACCCTCAGATCCCCTGTATGGACTTTCAGGAGTAAGAGTGGCATATGGCCTCGCTTGCCACTTGCTCCACTCCAAAAGCCAGAAGGCAGGTTCTGGTTAGCTTGGCTGTGGTTTTCCTAGTGATTACTTCTCAGTTTTCTGGGCTTCGTGGGACACCAGCCTCCCATTGATTTTCTCTCCAAAGAGAAAAGGCCCAAGCGTTTCTCTTACAGAATTACTCAGTAAATTCTGTGGTCCACCCCTTTCAGAAAACTTCCCTACTGCCACCCTGTTGGGAAGTAGAACCAAAACCAAGTTTAACCTTCTTTTCTTCCCACTTTGAACCTTGATTCTAGGTATGGTCTCCATATCTTGCCCACCACAGTATAGGACATTTAAGTGTTTATTAACTGACCTTGCCAGTGTACTGTACTGTACTATGGGGCTTTTGGTCCCTAGGGGTATTATGGGGGAGGAGTGTATGGTGAGTCCAGTGAGTCCCTGATCTCGCCAACCTTTCTTCCTTCCTTATCCCACTCGACCCTAGGTTGTGTACTACACTGAGATGCACAAGATCTTCAGGGATCTAACCCAGCAGCTTGACCAGCCTGGTCATACTGATGAGCAGAGGGAGCAGGAGAATGAGATGAAGCTGAGCGAGCTCCGAGCCCTCTCCATTGTGGCCGATGACTGAACTCTACACCAAATCCCCCTGAGGCAGAGACCCTCATGCCACATATACTCTAAGACTCTGTGGTGAAGGGCAGTAGCTACTATAAAACAAAGGGAGCAAAGGCAGCAACTGGCCCTTAGACCAAATGTGACCCTCTTGTTGGAGAGCTACTTCCCCCTCACACCTTCAAGTTGCAGGTGGTCTCATTTGAGTGCCGTGCCATAGAATGTCCAGCTCTAAGCAAGCAAATGCCTCCTCCAGAGAGGAACACTAGTGGACAGTGCAACCAGGTAATTTGTGTAAAAGGTACAGCCAGGGTTTGTATTTCCAAAGTAATTGGTCCAACATAAAATGTTTTTCCGCCTCAGCCTAGAGCAGTAATTCAAGTTCATCAGCAACAGGTGTGTCAGCAAGTCGGCTCAAGCTGGGCTGAACATCGTTCTGGAATTTTAAGTCAGCGTTTTTTGGGCTGTTAGGCCATCTAGTAGCCCGATTTGCTTTGTTGTCTTTGTTTGCCTTAGTACTCTAGCCTTGCTTCTGGCTTGAGCCTTTCACCTCAACAGGCATTTTGTCTGCACTGGAGATAGGACAAATAACTTGAGAGGACAAACCAAAGCTTTTGGCCTGATCTGCCCCAGCAAGGACAAAGGAACCTGCCCAAGCTTCTAAGTGTTAAGAAAAAACTAGTCTTGTCTTATCTTCTTTCCAGTCTTCATCCTGTGCTTCAGAAACCAAGTGAAGAATTCTAAGTTTTTCACTGGAAATAACTTTCTGGGGTCTGGAAACTAGTTTAAAGTGTAAATTTAATGCTGTTTTTCTATTCATCTGTAACTCAGGAGCCCCATGGAAAGGGCAAAATGTCTGGGCTCCCCCGACTTCAATAATGGGGGTTTTATTTTTTTCAAGGAAACTTAAAATAAAGCCTACACACAATGCTAGTGCTCTCAGTAATGGGGTAGGGGGTCAGACTAACCAAGAAGCCTTGCTTCCAAGGATACATGATGTACGATGTGGTGCTGCCCTCTGGAGGACTAAATGTTTAACTGAAAACAATACCCTTTGCCTAATACCTGGTAGTGCCCAACAAACTTCTTTTTCAAGTTGGCTTTCTGGGGTTATAGCTAGCTGATTTCTAGGGTCTGACATTTGTTTAACAGGAAGAAATTGAGATCACTCACTACCTTACCCGGATGAGTACAACCTAGCCTATACTTGGGGGTGGGGAGGGGGAACGGGAAGGGTAGAGGAGTGCAGGGATGCCCTATGACACAAGTTAAGTTACAAACCAGAGGAAACAGCAGGGGAGGGGGCCCTGTAGGATTGCGGGCAAACACCATGTTTTTGACTTTGGTTTATTTAAAAAACAAAAAGCCAAAAAAAGGACAACTGTTTATATACAAAGTCAAACTGGAACTGTGGGTTATGGAAAGAGGTGAGAATTACAAAGGTAACAGAAAGGCTTGACCTACTAGGCCCAAGCCATTACCACATTCTGAACAAAGAGCAGAAGAGAAAGGAGATCTCATCTGGGGTTGGCAGCGTCCAGGACTACAGACAGGTAGCCCGAGACACAAACTGGCCCCCACTGCTGGCTCGACAACTTCTGCAGGAACCGTGAGCCCCTTTCCTCAACAATCTGCCCCTACAGCCCAGCAGCTTGACCAGAGCAAGGATCCACTGCCCACAACTGGACTCCCTGACCCTTTCTCCAGAAAGTCTGTTGGCGCTAGGCCTGGTCACAGGTTCTCAAAGCTGTTTTCCCCTCCCTTCCTTTACCTCATTCTAAACTGGGACTTATATGAGGAAGCACAAGATTAAAAGGGCTCCAGGAGGAGCCACAGTAGAGGGAGAAACGGTATTTCAGGAGTGAGAAGAAAAGATGCTCTATTAGTGGAAGGTGTAAATTGGGTCCCTCCTTGCTGACAGCCCGAGAACCAGTTTATCGTCTTCCCCTCACAACCCCAGGCCCCTCCCCTTCCATTTGCCTGGGAGATGCTGAGCACTATCAGCCTCCCCTGCCTGTGTTTCCAGGCCCTGCTCCAGCTGCTTTCTGGTGCTGAGAGGGTCTAACTTCATTAGACTCCATTGCTGAGCTCACTGGGTGGCTGTTGCTGTGCTGTGCTTTTCAGCCTCAGTTGCTAGGTGCTGGTTCCTCCTTCTCTCCCCAGCTGTCAGCCTGAAACACAGGTGTGCCAAGGATTAGGACCCTGGGGGAGGGAGGGGGTAGAGGGGGTTTAGATAGGGAAGGGAAAGAGAGGGGAGGTAAAGAAACACAGGTATGTGTACTCTTAACAGTAGAGGGCTGGGAAAGACCAGCTACTCTGAGGTAGTCTCTACACATGGACCCAAGGAATGAATGAATGAGAAGGCAGGGAGCTGTCTTCTAACAGCAACCTTGTGTGGCCTTCATTTCCACAGAAACCAGAATCCTACCAATCCTACACCCTACCTTCTCTGCCATCCGCTGCATCTCCTGCTGTAAGGGAGTCAAACGCCTTCGAAACTCCTGAAGCAGACGCTGCAGCTGATTCTTCTGCCTCTCAGCTGTTCGTGCCATTTCTTCGGCCTCTGCTAGCCGTGTCCGCAGTTCCTGCATGTCTGTTGTCAGCGTCTTATTGGTAGCCTCCGTGGTGGAGAAACGGCTATGAGTCTCTTCTAGAAAGAAAACACCAGAAATCGTGCTCCCCACCTGCAACTTCAGGACAAATAAGGGATGGGAGGAGACACATCTCGTACAGCACCAAGATGCAACACAGTCCATGGGACATTCAAAACGAGCAAGGATTTGGGGCTGCAGGCCTCTCACCCAGCTTCAGTTCCAGTGAGTGGATCTTGTTCTCCAGGTAAAGTCGCCCACTGTCTTGTTGCTCTGCCCGCTGCAGTAGGTTCCCCACATGAATCAGGCTGCCATTATGAGACACCAGGCCCCTGTGTTCCACCTGAGGGGCACTTGGCTTTGTGCTTTCCCCAGAGGAAGGTGGCAGTAGATCCAAATTTCCTTGAAAAGACAAAGAGAAGAGATTAGCAGAAGATCTGAGGAAGAAAGTCAAGGCCCTCACTTTCCAAAGTTAAGTGAGTTCTCCTACTTACCAAAGAGAGCCTCCTCAGGGAGTCCACCATCCAGGCCTTCTTGACGACTGTACTGTAGGCTCCGGTACTGACAAATGTTCTGGCTCACCACCCGGCTAACCAGCTTTTTAGCCTACAGACAACATGCAACCCATTACTGCACAAGGATCATAAAGAGCTGTGTATCTTACCCAATACAAGAATTAAGGGCTACAGGAATACCTGGCTTGATTCTATGTTGGGGAGTGGCAGGGAGAGAGCACACTGAGACAAAACAAGTCATCGCAGGTTATGGTGGCCACAGAGGAGAAAAAAGATACCTGCTCTGCAGTGAGCCGAAGTCCAAGAGTGAGCAGGATCCTCTCTAGGTCCCGTCGGTGAAGGTAGCCACACCAGTTGGCATCAAAGAACACAAAAGCAAGAAGACAGTCCAGGGGCAACACAGCAGAGGGATCTAGCTCCTTGGGCTAAGACGGAACCAGGGAAAGTGAAGAAAAATTTCCAGTTGGCTTAGTGTTTACAAATATATCCATTTATGGCTAAACTACATTGTTGGATTCTTGCCTCACTGACAGGCTGGTAAACTGGAAAAGTCATTGAATCTGTAAGGCCAAGTAAAAGAATTCCATAGTTACTAGATTTCTATGGAGAGTTTTTTAGTTCTGAAACTAGCTCAAGTGTAAAGATTATCAGAAGAATCCTTAGGGGCTTTGACATATATCAGGTAGAGGTTAAATGTATTCTTAGACACTGAATTCTATTGGCCATCTTTATACATGTGAAAATTTTCTCCCTAAGTGTGTCCTCCAGAAAGAGGAAGAAACCTAGGGCCATTTGTTGTCCCCCAAGACTGACAAAGTGCTAAAAGGGCTGCCCAGATCAGAGGCCTCCCTGAACTGATAACTAACCCTACTTAGTGAGGAAAAGAGGGATCCTCACCATGTCCTGAAGTGAGGAGAATTCCATCTCTGACTGGTTTGAAGCAACAGATCGTACCTCAGCATCTTCTAGCTTTGTTCCTGCTGAAGCGACCCAGGACAGTACAATGAAGAAGAAGCCTCAGACCAAACCACTTAACCCAGCCTATGCCAAAATTCCCCTCTCTCCTCTCTCAGGCTCCCAACGTACCAAAATCCTCCTCCACATCTTCCCTCAGCAGTAACAGTTCTGCATCCAAGCTAAGCTCACAAAGGTCCTCAGATGCTTCACCCCGACCCTTCTCCTCCTCCTCTTCACCAGAAGCTGGAGGCTTAGGCAAAAGCCCATCCTCCTTCTGTGAGGGGCAGAAGTAACAAGAATTAGCTCACCTTATGTCACTTTCACATTTGCAAAACATTTTACATACATTAACTGGAGTTCAAAGTTCTCTTGGGAAATTCCAGATATTTGATATGAAACTTAAATCTCAGTCCCACAGGACTGGGAGGTACATGGAAGGTAAGAAATTTTCACAGCCTCAAGAAACTTTCCCCTCCCCATCAATACAACAACTCCCTTTTACCAACACAGTCTTGTAAACTAAGCAGAGATAAGCCTAAACCCTGTTTTAAGACCTGGAACTAAAACCTAGTTTCATCCTTCTAGGATACATTGATTAGGACATATACGATGAACCATCTTCATTTCCTGGTCTTCCTGCCTATTCTGCCTCTTTACCTACTTCACCTATGACTCTTAGGAGAAGAGTAGGCAACTTACAAGAAAGGAGAAGAGTAGGCAACTTACAAGAAAAAACTGATTTTCAGGATTTTTTTTTTAAAGCAAATTCCAAGTTGCTTTTTTGTCCTTGGATCAGTACAGTTTTCTTGCTCTAGAGCTCGAAAGCATCTCTGAGATTATCTCATCCAGCCCCCTCATTTTACAGGTAAGGAAAGCGCTCCAAGGAAATTTAAAGTGATTTGTCCAAAGTCATATCAAGATTAAGTATCAGAGTTAGGATTTGAACCCAAGAGCCAGTGCTCTTTTCCATTAACAGTTTTTTCTACCTTCAATATTAAGGTTAGAGGAAGGAAGGAGAGAAAAAAGTATTCTGGAAAATATGTTAAGCAAAAATCAAAATAAACACTAAAATCGGAAGAAAGGATACAGATGAGAAACCTCTGTTAAATTATAAATCATTTCAAAACCACCTGACTCTGTAAAGTTAAAAAAAAACTGATTCAGATTATCACCAATTTTTAGAGAAATTTTAACTCATGAAAATAGCCACCACCATAAGCAAAGGAAAGGCAAAAGGGCTCAGAAATCACTTTAACCAGCAAATCCTTTATTTCCTTGTGGGGAAGGGAAACAGCAACCAAAAGCAACAGTGGTTGAGAGCACTCACCCAGGGAGACACATATCCAAAGGTGTTCACTACTCTCACATGCAGACCACTGCAGAAGATAACAGATAGCTTGACAGGAGCTACAACGCATTTATATGAAACTGTTAAGGAGAACAAACAGGTGCAAAATGGAATATCTATATGCGCGCACGGACACACGTGTGTGTGTGTGTGTGTGTGTGTGTGTGTGTGTGTGTGTGTGTGTGAAAAATGGATCCATTATCACTGATGACAGTGGAACTACATCTGGATCCTTAACACCTCAGAACCAACTGAGCTATTGGAGAAACTACAAAGTCACACAAGATGAAGTCACAAAGTGACTAGATCGAATCATATAAGACAGCTATGCAGAAGGCAACAGGATTTGAAAGTACTAACGATCAATTTTCAAGATATCTTGAGAATGAATGGAAGCCCAAAAACCAGTGATGGTATTACAAAAAAAAAAAAAAGCTGCCTGAGAAGACATCAGAAACTACCAACTCAGATATACAGTTTTTTATATTTGGAATCTTTAGGAGCTTAAATGATAAGGAGGGAGTGATAGGTTTTTGCAGACCTCTTCTTCAAAGTCAAATGTAACATAAAAAAATGAGGTGATAATAAGAATGAAATCCTATACTGTTTCCTGATTACAAAAAAGCTTTTGACTCCAGAAATCAAATCTCAAATAAGTATCACCCCTGCAAATGTAAATATAAAATTCCTTGACATGACCAGAGATCAATTTGTTTAAAAATCCTCCAATTATAAATATGAAGTAAGACATAAAACACCTACAAAAAATGTTCATTACTATCATGAAAGATGTTCTGGGCAGTCTAAATAGAAGAACTTCCTAGAGATGGCAAAGGTTTCCTGGTTCCCCTGTTTGCAAGTCACACTATGGTAATTACATCAAGCACCAAGATCCTACAGGGCCTCCTCAATAAGACCACTCAAACTCAAAAGAATTCAACCTAATTTGTTGTTATGTAAAAAAACAAGGTCATAAAGGAATGCAGAAAGTTAGGTCCTTAAGAATTTCTTGGAATCTTCAGTCCCTCCCCTTCAGTAACTTAAACACAATTGCACTTAAAAAAATGTCAAGTTGAAATGAAAAGCACCTACTGGGGCAGCCAGGTTGTGAAGTGTATAGGGTACCTACCCTGGAGTCAGGAGGACCTCAGTTCAAATCTGACCTCAGACACCTGACACTTAGTAGCTGTGTGATCTTGGGCAAGTCACTTAACCCCAATTACCTAGCCTTTCCCTCTTCCAAAAGAAAAAAGAAAAACACTTAGTACCCTGATGCTATGGATGGGTAGCCCAATAAGCTAGTCCACAAGTGCATGTCTTGGATAGTTTTGATAGGCAACAAACTTGGTCCACAACTGAATTAAGAGGAAAGTAGAAAATGCACCATTTTCAAAAATGCCAAACTACTCCCTAACACACACTCTCTCTCTCTCTCTCTCTCTCTCTCTCTCTCTCTCTCTCTCTCTCAAGATCTGTACCAGCAATGATGAAATCACAACTCCAAAAAAGTAACTGATATTCCTCTAGATTCATGCTACTAGACAACAGAAGGAGGGAGGGAAGGAAGGAAGGATTTATTAAGTGTCTACTATGCTCTAAGTACAGTGCTAAAGGCACCTTATAATATCTCACTTGATCTTCAAAACAACCCTAAGAGATAGGTGTTATAATTATGCCCATTTTTACAGTTGAGGAAACTGAGGCAGACAGTGGTCACGTAGCTAGTAAGTATCTGAGGCAGATTTGACTCAGGTCTTCCTGATTCCAGGCCCAGCGCTCCCTGAACCACAGTTCATCAAAACCTCTCAATGAGAAGTTTCATTAGAGTAGTACAAGATCCTCAAATACTAGAGAAGTGAAATCATGTTCACTAAACATATTCAGCAGGAAAACTTATTCACTAATTTTAGAAAAGTATTTCAACAAAGGTTAAAACAAAAAGATTTCTAACCTTCAGCTAATGAGAATAACTGATATACCTTGTTATCTCTAACTTGTCAACTACGCTTACTTGTACCTCTTATGTCCAGAAAAATGTTCTGTTATAGTTTACCTCATTCCCAACTCTTTTTCCCTTCCTGACCTTTTTTGGTTTATCATTCATATCACCCTCCCTAAACTGTGAGTGTTCCCCCAGGGCCTGTGCCAGACCCTCTTTTTCCGCTCTATCCTCTCTTAATAACCTCATCTGCTCCCATGACCTCCTTGGAGATGACTGCCAGATCTCCAGAACCAGCCCATTTCCCCACAAGTTTCAGTCCCCACACCAATTGCCTCCTGGATGTTTCCAACTGAATGTCCAAGAGGCATCTTAAACTCAACCTGTCAGAAGCTGAACTCATCATCTTTCCCCTTAATGCCTCCCCTCCTAACTTCCCTATTTAAGCCAAAGGCCCCACTGCCATTTTGCCTTCCATGTTCAGTCTCTCTCAATCCACAGACCCAATCAACTGCCAAAGGGGAGCTTTCCCACCTCACCCAACTACTGCCTCAGTATAGGATTTCATCACCTCTTGCCTACATTATTGCAACCACCTCCTAACTGGCCTCCAGTCCATCCGACACACTGCTACCAATGTGATTCTCCTTAAGCACAGACCGGACCATGTGACCTCTCTACTTAACTAGCTCCACTGACTTCCTGTTGCCTCTAGGATAAAAGAGAAGCTCCTCCATCTAGCTCTTAAAGTCTAGCACGATCTCCCTTTCCAGTCTCATTAGATGTCACTCCTCTCCTTTTCTGTTCCTCATAGACAACTCTCCATCTCCAGTCTTCATGCCTCTGCACTGGTCACTCCCATGCCTGAAATATGCTCCTTCTTTACCTATGCCTCAAAGAGTTCCTTTAAGATGCAGTTTAAGCACAATCCCCATATCCTATTATACTCACTGTCTATACATGCTGTTGCCTTTTTTCCCAGAACCAGGCCAGTCACACCCAGGCACTCATACACCTGCTGGGCCTCCCAGGATTCAGGTCTTTGCTGCATGAAGCTCTCTTAGCCCTGACTCTCTCTGACCCTGGCACTCACCAACAAGGTATCTGGCTCAGCAGATGTCCCCTCATTCTGTGTTTCATCCTTGGACTCTTTGGCCGCTTCCTCCTTGGCTGTCTCGTCCTTGGTTGCTTCCTCCTTTTCTGGCTCTGGTGGGGGCACCTCTTTTTCAGGCAGACTCAGCAACATCTTATAGATTTTGTATCCAAAGTCTCGCTGCAGCATCTCCTGAAACAGTGCTGCCAATACCGTTACCTGTTAGTGAAGATTCAAGGGTACATGAATACCAAGTGGAAATGGTTCCTCTAAATTCCTCTAGACCAGCACATTCCCCAGACCTCTCACATCTACCTCAAATGAGATCTTTTCCCTTGGTCTCCGATCCTCCACAATGGCATGGAGGGAAAGGTTAGTACAGCCAGGTTGGGCTATTATAACAGGTTCCAGAGGTGGGGGAGGGGCCTCTGGGAAAGAAGGGTCCACTTCCTGCTGTAGACTGAGTTCAGGATTCTCTGTGTCTTGTTCAGAAGTCTCTGCTGTTGCGAGTTCAGATGTGTCTGCTTCCTCTACAGAAGCCTCTGCTTCCTAGGAAGTAAACAAAAAGGTTATCACCTGCTAGTCCAAATGTTTTGGACCCTTTCCCTCCCAGGGTTCAGACTTACCACTGGAGCCTCCTGGAGTGGGGTAGCTGCTTCAGCAGCTTTCTGCTGACACAGGGCCTCCCACTCCTCCAGGGAGGGCATAAGAGTCCATATGTCTGGCACATACACCACTACTGTTCGCTGCCGCCGAGGGGGTCCCAGCTGTATGTACTGGAATTCAGCAATACGCCACCTGCTCCCAGCAAAAGGGGACATTGAGACACTACCCTCTGATCCAAATGACCAGGCAATCCCCACATCTACCCTGAGCACCCTAAGCTGGGACCCACAATTTTAAACTATGACCCTTCCCCTTCACCAAATGCACTTGCATTCCTATACCAAATAGCACATTCCTGACCTCTGCAGTGGAGCCAGGAAGGGTGATGGACACCTTTGCTGAGCCCCAAATGATACCTATCTGTAAGGCTTGGGTCAAAGGTGTATTCTGTGGTCACTGAATAGTGGGAAACTGACAAGTCTACATGGAGTTAGATCCATTATCTTGGTTTAAGTACAATCTTCTCACCAACCACACTAAATGTCCTCTAATAAAAACTGCAGGAAGGACACTCACCACTTGGTGCAATTGCTCAAATCAATGCCTGTCTGAGCTCGGGCACAGCGGATAGCAGTTCGGACCAGTACCTGGGGGTCAGCCTTAGGGTCAGGACCATCTAGGGAGGATGACCACTCACCCCCAACCATCACAGCCTCATCCTCCTTCCTCCTCAGCAGGAACTATGAAACAAGAATTTTTAAAAAGCTTAAGTGGTTCCCCCCACCAATTCCACCTGCCCCCTCAACAAATCTACATATAATATTAGGCAGAAAGGAGCTAGATATAGAGTGAAAAGTAAGTAAAGAAAAGGGTTCTAGTCCCAGTTTTGCCAGAAGTTATGGGCTGTATGTGGCAAAGCTGTGGGCTTTTCATCCCTTAGCTTTCTCCTCTGCATAATCACTACATCACCTCCATGTCTCTTTTAGCTCTAAGATTCTTTAATTCAATTCAAGCACAACTAAGTGCTTTGCTGCCTGTACAGCACTATTCTAGGCAAGCAGTGAGAAGCTGAAAAAAGACACACCCTCATGAAACCTGGAGTCCTCCCCAGCACTTAGCACCACGCTTGGCACATAGGAGATGTTTAATTAATGCTGTCTCATTAATAGAACTACGATTCACCACTGATAATAGGAATGAGAAGTAGGCAGAGGCATGGGAGAGAAGAGAACAACAGGCTTGCAGCAGGGAAAATCTAGTGATACTGTAGCCAGTCCTCTGGTAGAAACAGAACAAAATCAACCAACAGGTCTCAGAGAAAAGAAAAGTATCAAATTTTGAGATCTTCCTTCACAGATTCCAGAATCGTTCCAACTCTTACCCTAATTTGCTTCAAAGGGTGCTCTGGACTCTCTCTTGGCTCAGTCATGTCTTCCACAAACTGCAGGCAGCAACGATATAATTCTTCTAGTCCCGGGGAGGAGATCAAAAGTACCTAAGCAGAGGCAGCAAGAAAAGAACAATTCAATAGAAACCGTGGACATTGTTCTAAACAATGAGAAGAGCAATAAGATGCTAGCAACTCACCTTAGCACTGTAAGTCATGTCAGAGTCTGGTGGAGTTGACTCAGGGTTAGCACTTGGGCCTTGCTCCTTCTCTGATGATACCTGAATTCGGCTTGGATGATGTAGGGAGAAGGGCTGGCTCAAGGGGAAGGCTGACAGCCAGCTCAGATGCACAACTAGGAAGTCTGGGGGTACTAAGAGACTTCGATAACGGCGTTGGAGCTCCAAGAAGTCACAGGTGGGGCTGCAGGCCAAGAGCCAAGAAAATAGTGTCACAGCCCATGTCTCATCATCAAGTTCTCCCACCTAACTCCCAGAAAGTTCTTTTTCCCTAACAGCTCTGTATGCTCACCTGTCCACAGTATAGGGAGTAAGATGGACCCGATAAGGGGGTAAGTCATGTCTTGGCTTCTTGGCACCCCACATCTCCCCACCTGTCCTCTGCTTGCGTTTCTTGGAGTCATAGTCATCACTGGAGGTTGAAACATTATCGTTAGAGTATTAAATACTCATAAATATTAGGTGATATTGAGTTAAACAAAGACAATCCCTGACTTCTAGCAGTGTACATTCTTACTGTCCTGGATATGAAAACCTCATTTCTTGGTACAAACAACACAACTAATTCTCAATTGTTCAGGGATAAATTACTCACTCCAAAACAACTGAACGCCAGTTGAATTTTTACCAGAGCTGCTTCCTTCACCTCTCATTAACCTTCAAAATCAGAGCTACAAGTGCTAATTCTTGAACCATTTTGTGGACTATTTAACTAAAGACAGGAAGAATACCTTCTCTCAAGTGTGTCTCTACAAGAATATCAACGTTTCTATGATACAGCTTTGAAATCATCTGGACAATTGTACACAATTAGACTAGTAGTTTAAGTAGATTTTATTACAACTTTTTAGTTACATTGTATAGTCTACTAAATCCCTGTGGTTTAGAATAATCCAAGATAGGTTTCCCCTAATACCAATCAGGATTTGGTTATAATTCATTACCAGTAAAAGAAAAAAAAAAAAAACAAACCTCAGTAAGTACGAAGCCATCAGCAAAAACATACCCAGCCTCAAAGCCCCATGAGAAATACCACTGAACGTCCAATGGGATACCATGCACTGGATCCCCAAGAGAGAAGCTGTCATCACTGAATCACAGAATTTCAGGGTTGCCAGGGAGTTAACAGCCATCTAGTCTAAATGATATCCAAAAAAGGGGTCATGGAGCCTTTGTTTGAAGATGATACAGCTCCTCCCACTTTAGATAGCGCTAATTGTTAGGAAACGTTTCTTGACATCAAGCCTCAGTTTGTCTCTTTACAACTTCTACCCATCATTAATGTTTGTCATTTGCAGCCAAACAGAACAAGTCTTCCATATGAGAGTCTTTCAAATAGTTCAAGCCAACTATAATGTCCCCTGAATCTTCTGTTCTCCATGCTAAATATCCCCAGTGCTTTCATGTGATAAATATATCCCCATGAGATAATGAACCCATGACATGGGGTGGGTAGGCGACACAGTAGACAGAGCACAGGGCCTGAGTCAAGAAAACTCATCTTCCTGAGTTTAGATCTCGCCTCAGACACTTAGTAGCTGTTACCCTGTTTGCCTCAGTTCCTCAACTGTAAAATGAGGTGAAGAAGGAAAAGGCAAACCACTCCAAGTATCCTTGCCAAGGAGTCAGACATGACAGAAAAACAACTGAAAATCTGACATGAATTCATGACTTCACCATCCTAGCTGCCCTCCTCTGGACACTCAACAGTTTACTAATGTCCTTCCTAAACATGGAATCAGAAAACCTTACCTTCCAGCAAAGTTATTTATGTTACTGATGCCTCTTGAAACTGAACATCCTCTGAAAGCACCTCACTTCTACCACCTCCTTTCCTACCCCACATATTTCTTTCAACTAATAAAAGTTACCCTCAATTACTTCCTTCCATTCCAAGCTAGATCACCGTCAAGCTAGAACTAAAGTCACACACAGCACTCCCAATGCAATGTCTGACACCAACAAATATTGGTGACTCTATAACTGACCTACATTTTATAATCTAGAAAGAAAAGCAAATAATATGCATTTTTTTCACCTGCTTTAGATGATCCTTAAGAGTCCAAAATCACTGTACAGAATATGAGAGCTGGAAGGAACCTTTTATGATCATCCAGGTTTAATCCCTTCATTTTATAAATGAGGACAGTGAAGCGCATTGCTAGGAGTAAAAGGCTTGTATATGTACTTGCCCTTAAACGTATACTCCAGCACCACTGAGAAAAATCAAAGGAAGCATAAAGAGAAGCCTTTTGATTAAGCAATGCTGAAGGCATTAGGATTACATTTTAGTTGAGAATTCAAGACAGCCTTATTCCTAAGAAGTAAGTACTAACTCTGCAGCCTGGCCTCTTGCTGCTGTGCCCTAAGTTCTGCAGAGTTCCTTTTCAGGATTCTGGATGACTTCCTTATTACTTATAACCTTGCTGACATTTAGGATGTAAGGTTTTTATCCTTCATTGATTTTAATTTCAAAAGAGCACTTGATCAAAGATTAACACACACACACACCCCTAGTCTGTTTGTGATATGGCAGACACAAAAGCTAATTTGCTCTGAGGCTGCACTGACAGAAACGTAGTGTCCAAAACAAAGGAGATTTTGTCCCTCTGTTTTCTGCCCTTGTCAGACTACATCTGGAGTACTGCGTTCAGTTTGGGATACTATATTTTAGAAAGGACATTGGTAGGATGGGTACTATCCGGGAGACTGAAAACAAGATGGTGAATGACTTCAAGATCATGCCATAAGAGGGATCAGTTGAAAGAACTGCTGAAAAGGATTTAGGGGGGATCATGATGACAGTTTTCAAATATCTGAAAAGTTATCATGTGGAAGAGCTATTATTACTCTTTTACTTGGCCCTCAAGAGCAAACAGAGATAGAAGTTTCAGAGAGGCAAATTCTGGTGAGATGAAAAGAAAAACCTCTTTCAGGTAGCGCTGTTCAACAATGGAATGCACTGCCTTGACAGGTAACAAGTATCCTTTTACATCCAGTAACAGCTGAGTGTCTTGTCAGGGGTACAAAAATAGTATTCTTGCTCAGGTAGGGGTGGGATCAAAGGGTTTCCAAGATCCCTTCTGGCTCTGAGATTACAATTCTAAGGTAAAAAGTAAGTTAGCTCTCAGGGAACAAAGTGAAAACCTTTAAGGAGAAAAAAAACAGCAGAGGGTAGCAAGAAAAGAACTAATAATATACTCTTTGCAGAACATATTATTCACATGTCATACAAAACATAGTAAAAATACCCCAAAGGTCCAACCCAACACACCTGCTCTACGCTAAGGAACCCAAAACCTTTGCTTTCCTTGATTTCAAGACACTGTATAAATCTAGAGAATTTCTGTCACACATTTACAAGTACACACAATTTAAATCTCTAACTTTTTAAAAGGTACATGACAATGTCATTTTAATGAACAATGCAACGTTCAATCTTATATATATATAATCACTTTAGTGGTCTAAAACGTCTAGTATCTGAAGACCAATCATCATCACCTGTATGCTAAAGCAGCACACAGTTATTTACATTTACATATCACATTTACATATCACATACAATAAGACAAAGTGAGCAGTTCCAAAGACAGCATCAAGGGCAAGACCACGAAGAAGCAGCACGCCCCCAACAATTTCCCTCGTCCTATCTTCTTACCTTCGACCCTGATCCAGTCGTCCATGAGGACCCCGGGCAGGAAACCGGCTCAGGTGGCTCAGATGCAGCGTAGGGGACGTTTGGAAGAGACTCAGCGCTAAGGAGAGAAAATATATTGCCACTCAAAGACTCAAGAATCTTTCTGGTTCTCTCCACACCTCCATCTCTCAGGCTCTATATCCACAGTTCTGATGAGAACAGCAAAGTCTATCAGTTTGAATCCTAACCATTATGTCTCACCCTCCTTATCAACCATACTCACGCTTCTGAGGGAAGAGGGGGGGAATCCGATGAGGCTGAAAGATCAGCTGAGGCTGGGCTCCCAGAATGCCTTGTTTCTGGCCCAGTGCTGCCACATGTAAAAGGGGAGGTGCTGGGGACTTGAGCAGGGGCTGAGGAGTGAAAATCAGGAACTCAGGGGGCTCTTAATACTGAGCTCACAACCCGAAGGCAAAACACCCCCCTCCCAAGAGATAGAACTCCTTCTTGGCTTTCAGGTCACACGGGTTCCCTTCCCCAATACACATACTGACAAGGACTGAGTACCTGATTGGAGAGTGTCTGAACCTTGACAGCATTCCAGGGCACTGCCTGGCCAGGATTGTATGCAGCTTTTACCAGCACCTTCTCACCCAATTGGGGCAGCCTGCCCTTCACCACACTGCCAGCACAAAATCCAAGAGTGCCCATTGAGGAGAGGGGCCTGATCAGGCCCCTGGTCACCTCAAAAAGACCACTCCCTCCCCTTCCCCAGAAGACCTTCCAGTAAAGAAGGTCTTCCCCCCATATGTTTTTTGCCTGTCAGCAACAAAATCCCCTGGGGCCCAATGTAAATAGCAGTCTCAGAGATTTCTACACCATCATGATGATAAACGTTAACCCATTAGATTTTTTCTGTCAAAGCATCCTCACTCTTTGGGAAGATCATCAGAGCCTTCAGCCTACCTCAACTGAAAGAAGACCTCCTCATCAACTACCCCAAAGTAGTCATGCAAGCTGGTGACAATGCCAGTAAAGACACGTTGCTTCTCTCCACCCTGCCAAGTAAAAGGGTAGTAATCAAAATAAGGAGGAAAATAGCAGGAAACAAATGCATATCTCTCATAATTCCATCAACACAAAAGACCTACTTTCAAACTACCTTCTCATCCCTACCCAACACCCTCAACAGTCTGAGTCATCAAGATCCACAGTAAAAGGGAAAGATGAAAAAATACGTTTAAAGTCCTCTTTGCCAGAAAAATCTCAATCTGTAGGAGACTAAAAATTATAAATAGATATAACCCAGTAGTGGATGAAAAAAGATTGGTTTCTGAGCCACCAATTTATAAGGACTCTGGCTTCTTCTCCAATAAAGAAAAGCTATAAAAAATCCTCAAGCTCAAGGTATAGAATAACTTGTCAAAGAGTTGACTAGCCATTCCCCCAAGATGAGAAAGGGTAGAAGAGAAGAATGACCTATAACAAAGAGATCAAAGGACCATCACAATTCACACATTAAGGCAAGAACTCAATGGACAAAGTATACCTGAATAAATGCCTACCTGAAGGTGCCTGGCATTCTGAGACAACTCTGTGGCTACAGGGGGGGTGAGCAAACCAGGTGGTGGGCCCAGGAGAGACGTGGATGCAGAGCCTAGGAGGATAAAACCAAAAGCAGAGTTGGCACGCTGCCTTGGCCCGCACTGGACCCCAGGATCTGTATAAAGTGCCTCGATAAAGCAGAGAGCACGCCGCATTTGGAGTCGGAAGCCCTGGGTCCAAATCCTTTGCACCCTTGAGTAAGTCACACTTCGGAGACCCGGTTTCCTTCTCTGTAAAGTGGAGGGGGGGCGGGGCTGTATCAAGTCAAATGGCCACGAAAATCCCTTTCAGTTCTGAATCATGCAGCTTCCAAACCCAGTGCCATCAGCACCACGGCCGGGCGGCCTCCGCAAACGCCCATCGCTCCCGTCAGCAATGACCACCCCCCGGGGCACTAGATCCCTCCCAGGGCAGCGGACAAAGCCGGCGCCCCCCGGCCGGGCCTAACCTGAGAAGTTCCGTCCTCCGGGCAGGGGGGTGACCCGCTGGCGCTTGAACTGAGACATGGAGAGTGCTGGTGCCTTGTACCGGGTCTGGGGGAAAACCTTTGATGAAAAGGGAGAGGTTACCGGCCTCACACGGGCAAGAGGGAAGACAGACCCCAACGGGGCACGAGAACGGCCAGCGATCGGGAGCCGCTCCCGGGGAGGAGGGGGCGGCGGGGAAGGAGAGGCCGGCTGCGGCCCGCGGCCCCGGACCCCGGCGTTCCCGCCTGCCCGCCCGGCCGAGGCGGCCCGGGGCCGCTGGAGGAGGGGCAGAGCGCAAAGAAAGGGGGGAGGGGCGCGGCTTCCACCTCCCCCCTCCCCGGAGCCCAAGCCCGTTACCACGGAAACCGGGGAGGGGGGAAGTTTACGAGCCGGGGCCCGCGTCCGGGAGGCCCTGTCCAGGGGCTCGCGACCCCTCACCCCGGGCGGAGGGCGGGAAGGAGAAGGGCCCCGAACCCACCTGTGGGCCCGGGGTCGCGACACCGGGGGACAAAGGCACCCGGAACCACCGCCGCCACCGCCACTGCCGCCGGAAGCACTTCGCCGGAAGCGCGACCGCCGCTCGGAAGCCGCTTCCCTGCCGGATATCGTCCCCTTAGCCCGCCCGCTAGCCCTCAACAGCCTAGAAACGGAAGGGGGGGACGCCTGGCCTCGGTGCTCACCTTACAAGTGTCCGACGGTAACGCGAAAGTCCGTAGTTCCTAGGTAAAAAACACCCGCCATCCCAATCCGAGCCCACCATCTTCCCCGCCCAAGCCAGAAGATGCCTCCGAGAGCACGGCTGCCGCCGGTACGATATCCGAGGGCCACACTGCGCAGAGCTCCCAAAGTCACCTTCTGAGCGTCCGCAACCGAAGGATGCGCGACTCCTTTGTGTCCAGAGCCCATCCGGACAGCGAGGCCCCGGACGGTGAGCCTCCGGACAGCGAGCCCCGGACGGTGAGCCTCCAGACAGCGAGCCCCGGGACAGGACAGCGAGCCCCGGGACAGCGAGCGCCCGGACGGTGAGCCTCCGGACAGCGAGCCCCGGGACAGCGAGGCCCCAGACAGCGAGGCCCCGGACAGGACAGCGAGCGCCCCGGACAGCGAGGCCCCGGACAG
>CM053769.1:204891608-204911724 GCA_028658325.1 Potorous gilbertii | reverse complement strand
GCCCCGGACAGCGGACAGCGAGCGCCCCGGACAGCGAGGCCCCGGACAGGACAGCGAGCCCCCGGACAGCGAGGCCCCGGACAGCGGACAGCGAGCGCCCCGGACAGCGAGGCCCCGGACAGCGGACAGCGAGCGCCCCGGACAGCGAGGCCCCGGACAGCGGACAGCGAGCCCCCGGACAGCGAGCCCCGGACAGCGAGGCCCCGGACAGCGAGCCCCCGGACAGCGAGCCCCCGGACAGCGAGGCCCCGGACAGGACAGCGAGCCCCGGGACAGCGAGCGCCCGGACAGCGGACAGCGAGCCCCCGGACAGCGAGCGCCGGACGGTGAGCCTCCGGACAGCGAGCCCCGGACAGCGAGGCCCCGGACAGGACAGCGAGCCCCCGGACAGCGAGCGCCCCGGACAGCGGACAGCGAGCCCCCGGACAGCGAGCGCCCCGGACAGCGGACAGCGAGCCCCCGGACAGCGAGCGCCCGGACGGTGAGCCTCCGGACAGCGAGCCCCCGGACAGCGAGCGCCCCGGACAGCGGACAGCGAGCCTCCGGACAGCGAGCCCCCGGACAGCGAGCGCCCCGGACAGCTAACAGGACAGCTAACACCCTCCCGAGGCGGAGCTGAGGCTAGCAGAGGGGAAGCCACTTGCCCAGAGGCTACGGCTAGGAAGTGTCTTCACAACTCCAAGTTCAATGGCCGTCCCCCATCACGCCCTGCCCCAACACCAGAACCTCCGACCTCCCACACAAAAGCACAGTCCTGCCCATTTCTCAGCACCCCCCGGGCACCCCGATATCTGACCCGCACTGGGCAAACAGCAACACCACATAAGACACGAAAACATTACTGTCCCAGCGCCCTCCTAGGTCACACATCTGACCCTCTCTTCCAGAGTCCCCAGCCTCCCTTTATTAGGGTTATAATCTAGAGATGAAAGGGACCTCTGAAACCATCCAGTTCAGGGGTGGCCCTCGAGGTCCTCAAATGCAGCCCTTCTACTGAATCCAAACTTTATAGAGCAAAGCCTTTTATTCAGGAGATTAGTTCTGTGAAATGTAGTTCAATGCCCCTCCTGTTAAAGATAAAGAAAATGAGACCCAGAGAGGGTGCTGTCCAAATGATATATCCGTGATCAAAATGGTAGTAAATGAACGCAGGTCCTCATCCCCCATCACCAACCGTACCACATGGCCTCTACTGTGCCATGTTCCCTCCCCACTCTGAAGTGAGCCTCTTGGAAATAACTAATACGGGATCCAAAGATGCTGTGATGCACTACCCACCTTGGAGGTGCTGTGCTGCATGAAGATGACTGCCTGAATGGGATGGTCAAGGACTAAATGTTCCATAGAGTAAGTACTTAATAGGTGTGTGTGTTTGTTGAACTGAGCTATGGTCTCTCCAGAATGGTGAAGGAAAGCTCCCTTTCTTCTCCAACCTCAAAAACCAAAAATCTGACCAATCCCTGAGGGAAGCCAGGGGCTGGTATAGCAGCCAGTTCACAATGACACCTGCATATATATAAACACATCTACATATAATGACATATAAATACACATCTGCAACAGGACACCCAGGGCCTGTGGGGTCATAACACCACACATGCTTCACACAAAGGCACAACAAGTAAGTTAGTTCGCATAGCACAACCCTAGGGATTTCTGACAATGGGCAAGAGCTAGGAAAAAAGCACTTTGGCAGAAGAAGCTTTGGTCCATAGAATCCCACCTTCACTGTAGTCCTCCTCCAGCCCTTCATTCTGACCTTGATCCTGGACCCTTGAATCCTGAATACTGGAAGTGGAGCCCAGATCTGGTCAGTCTCACCAAGCTAGAAAGGCTTCAAAGACAGGACTGGTGATGGACTGTGTGTCTGTTGTCCAAGGTCGAAGAGATTCACCAACACTGTGGTCACAGGGCAATGAAACTTTTCAACTGCCGCAACTCAAGGAAGAGGGTATACCAAGTTATATAAGTTTCAATCAATGGAGGATTGATGGAATGAATCATGGTTCCCTGAAGTGTCCAAAAGTCCCATATTCCAGAGATCTTGAAGGGGAGAGATCCAGCTCTCACACCATGGGTCTCACTCCAAGCTACTGGTCTTGGTAAGGAACAGATTAAGCCAAGTAAAGCCAAGTAAAAGCACTGAGGGATGCTGCCCCACCCATGATGCACCAGGGTCAGAGAAGGAAGGACTTTTGTATGTAGGATAGTTCAGCAGACTAAGAAGTTCTTGGCTCGATGTTTTTTTGACACCAAACTTGGCATAAAGGTTCTCCGTTGAGGATAACGCAGGGGACTTTCTGGTGGTTCCTCTGAATCTCTCCTGTAGAGAAAGGAGAAATGAGAAACAATTGTGATACCTTCACCAGGGAGCATTTGTTCGGCATGTTACTTAAGTGATGGGGAAAAGGAACTTTGCAACACATTCACTTTTCTCTCACCCCTGTACCTAGTCCCTATCCTTGTTGTCAAGAAAGGGAAACTGAGGCACAGACTAATTAAATCCAGGGTCATTCTGAGTGACAGCACTTTATAATAGAATAAGTACTAGAGTGAGTGTGAAGAGACCTAGATTCTAGTCCTAATTCAGCCCTAAAGGATTCAGGAGAGTAATAGAAAGAAATGGACTTAGGATCAGAAAGAAATTGTTTCAAAACCTTCCTCTGAAACCAGCTATGTGACCATGATACTCTGAGTTTCAGTTTCCTCACCTGTAAAAGGGGGATCTTACTATGATACTTCACTTTAGAACCCATTTTACAAGGCTGTTGTGAGCCTTAAATTCAATGATGAACATAAAGCCCTATGTAAACTTTAAAGTGCTACCTTTGTGTCTCTTATCATCATCATAACTAACATTTCTACAGAGTTTACTATGTGCCAGGAACTGTGCAAAGCCCTTTTTACAATTACTATCTCATTTGCTCCTCATAGCAACCCTGGGAGGTAGGTGCTATGATGATCTCCATTTTACATATGAGGAAACTGAGGCAAACAGGGATTAAGTGACTTGCCCAGGATCACACAACTGGTAAGTGTCTGAGGCTGGATTTGAACTCAGGTCTTCTAAATTCCAGTCAGACCCAGAGCTCTAACCACTGCATCACCTCCCTGCCCCAACATTATTATTTCCTCTCTTCTCATCTTACATTTAACAGAGTTGAGACAGTCCTTAGACTGTCCTTATCCTTATCCTTAGATAAGCTGATACCCTACTATCATTCTTTATGTTTAATAGTCAGACTGTCATCATCATAAGGCAGCTAGGTGGCATGGTGTCACCCTGTTTGCCTCAGTTTTCTCCTCTGTAAAATGAACTGGAGAAGAAAATAGCAAATCACTCTAGTATTTTTGCTGAGAAAACCCCAAATGGGTCACAGAGAGTCAGACACAAATGAAATCACTGAACAACCACCACAAATCTTCATCATTCTCATCATCACCAACATTCTCTGACTGTTTCTTCACCTGTAAGCTGGACTCACATTTGATCTTGAGTAAGGGGCCTATTGTTACAATCATTTCATACGTGAGAAAACTAAGAGTAGTCCAGAGTCACATAGCTAGTTAGGTGTGTGAGCCAGGATTCAAACCCAGGTCATCCTAACTCGGAGACCAGTGCTCAGGTCACCAGGCTAGGCTACCTCAGCAATTTGTAAGGTCCCTTCTAGTTCTGGAAAGAGTAGCAATTGGCTGTAGATACCCTAGTTTCTCTAAGCCTCTTCCCTTTCCACTCTCCTTTCTAACCCCAGTTGATCTCCATAGTCCAACTGATCCCTGTTCCCATTTTAAGACTTACCTGGGACCAGAGGGGTCTTGAGCAAGAGAAGATTCCAAGCCATGAGGGCTCTTCCATCGGATCCTGTTGAGCAAAGCTTTGACTTTGTTCCAATGGGAGAGAGTATTCTAAATAGGAAAAAAGGTGAGTCATGAAGACCCACTCAACTACTGTGGTAAAGATGACTTTCACCTTGCCCAGTGAGGACCCACTCTCCCCAAGTCTAGAATCTTACCAACATTCTGTCTCCTCACAAGTTCTTTGCCCATGGGACCTGTGATTTCTGATACTCCTATTACAAGGGGTTCTTAATACTGAACTTCCTGCCCCCAGGCCCTCCAGTCCCCGCTGGTTTGCTCCTGACAATATGGAGCACCTACCCTATGCCCTCGGCAGGATGGGATTGTGTGGGCATCCTCCGCTGCTCCTTCTAGCAAGTTTGGTGTGCTCACACTGTGCACCTCTGCTCGTCGAGGCAGAGCCAACTCTTCCACTGTGAAGAAAGGGGCTTGGGTTAACCTGGGCAGGGAAGAGGAAGCCACTGGATTAATCAAGGCGCCTGAGGGTAGGGATATGGATATTTGAGGCCAAAAAGACCTACCATGAAGCAGAGGAATGGCAAATGAAGTTTCAAGGGGCCAGGAAGGAAAAAATGTTCAGCAAATTTCCACTTACTTGTCTTCTCCATTGGACTCTGAAATTCCTGAGGGCACAACATGGAAGAGGATTGAGGGTGAAAAGGAGCAAGAACTGAGTTCTCATTTGTCTCTTCCATGCCCTGAATCAGAGAGAGACAGAGATCTGTGACCTCATCAATGAGGGGACCTAATCCAACATTTCAGGGCCAGATAAATCCCTGCTTGCCCATCCAATTCATCACTGGTATTTATACGGGCCAGGGTTTCCCTTTGCATCCTGGGCCATCTCCAGTCATCTTGATGAATATCTGGTCACTGGACCCAGAAGACTCAGGAGGAGAAATGAGGCTGGTGACTGGCACAGCCCTCCCTCACTCAAAACAAAGTCAAGTGCAAGTCATGTCATCATTTCTCTGATGGCAACAAAGGACAAACACAGACACAGGCATTTATACAGCACTTGATGGTTTGTATACACATTAATGCATCTGACCCTCTTAGCAACCCTATTAGGTAAGTTCAAGTAGTATGATTATCCCCATTTTACAGGAAAGGTAACAGAGTTTCAATAAAACTAAGCAACTTTCCCATGAGTAGTAGGAGCAGGATTCAAACCCAGGACTCCCCTGACTCTGAACCTACTGCTCTTTCCTACCCAGAACACCCCCAATGTGCCTCTCCACCTCCCTCCCTGACACGTTCCCTACCACTCCAGGCTCCCCCCGCCCCTTCCCTGTTTTCCTCACTCCTCACTCACAGTTGGCATCTGCTGATACTGCTCTTGGAGCTGCAGATGAAGCTGTTGGAGCATGGCCATTCGCTCCAGCATCAAGCACAGGTATTCCAAGTATCGAAGCCCCTGCCCTGGGAGGCAAGCCCAGGCATCAGACTCAGAGCCCACTACCTGTAGGACATAGCAGGGTGTGGTGATTAGATCAGTTTTCCTCTCCTTGGGCCCCCAGGAGTTAGAAAGTCCAAGTTTTAGGGAAAGGAAGGAAGAATGAGGGTGTGGGGAGCCAAGCCTAAGTTAAAAGACCCCTGCCAAACAGCATTGTAGCATTCTCCACCCCGCACCCCTCCCACCCAGCCTGGGCCAATATCAGGATGAACCTGTACCCCTTCCCACCCACTCTTTGGGGAGATTGCAAACAATCCCAGCTACCTGTCGAGTCATGAAGCTATGCCAATACCTACCAATTAGGATCAGGAAATGCCTGCGAGTTTACTCCACCCCAAGAAAGTTTCAGGGAGAAGGAGGTGGGAATTAAGAGGGCTATAGGGAAAGGGGATCTCCCCTGTACCCCCCCTCAGTTGACAACTCCCCCTGGGACCTCCCTCTTCTGGTCTGATGGCCAGCACTCACCAGAGATTCTGTTGGGCTGGGCTGCAAGCCAACCCCTGCCACGGTGCCACAGTGATCTCCAGTTATTTCTGGGGAAACCTCCAGTTCCTGCTTACTCTGCTGCTCATTTTGCTGCCAACCCTTGGGTACTGTGATAGATGAAGATCGAGGCCAGCAGGACCTCGACACCACCTGTTGTAGTTTTTGGCTGGCCAGGACCCGGTCCAGGTCTGCAGGGGGTTCCTTGGTGACAGGGGCCAGCTTGGGCGTCTCACCTAGCTCCAAGCTTGAAGAGTTCAGAGCAAAGCCAGGGTAGGTAGTGGGAGGACTTTCCCCTCCCCCCATTTCTACCCCAGAGTCCCTTGAAGTGCGTTCTCTGGAGCCTCTCACCATGCAGTCACCATCCTGGAGCTCAGTGGAGGGTACCCCAGGCATATCATGAACTTGAAGATAGATACTCTTAACACCAAGCACCACACAGCCACCTAGAAGCTCCTCGCAACCACCATCTACCAAGGAAAGACAGCATCAGAGACCATACACACTCCCACCCCTGAGATTCCTGGACCAAACAACATTCCCATGGGAAGGCGTGTCCCTAGAGGAGTGGGCGAGGGAGGAACTGCTCACGGTGATTCTAGAAAGAAGTCAGGTGAGATTACTGCACCTCAGACCTGGAAGAGGTCACAAAGTCAAAATGATATGTGAACATGAAGCACCTCTAGAACATCTCAAACAGAAACTGCCAGTAATGAGGAACTCACTACTGTTCCTTTCTTTTTTTTTTTTCAATTTTTTAAAAATTAATTTGTTTATTTTTAGTTTTCACTTCCATTAGTTTTAAATTTTTTCCCCTTCCCTTCCCTTCCCCTCCAGATGGCATGCAATCTGATAGAGGTTTTACACATACATTCCTATTAAATATATTTTCACACTGGTTACATTGTATAAAAGATTTAGAACCAATGGGAGGAACCATGAGAAAGGAAAAAAAACCAAAACAAAAATAATCTTCTGGGTCAAAGGGTATGCACATTTTTATAGCCCTTTGGGCATAGTTCCACAACTCCACCAACAATGCATTAGTGTTCCTACTTTCCCACATCTTCTCCAACATTTATCATTTTCCTGTTTTGTCATGTTAGCAATCTGATAGGTGTAATGTGGTACCTCAGAATTGTTTTGATTTGCATCAAAATCAATAGTGAGTTAAAGTATTTTTTCATATGACTAGAAATAGCTTTAATTTCTTCCTCTAAAAACTGCCTGTTCATATTCTTTGACCATTTATCAACTGGGGAATGACTTGTATTCTTATACATTTGACTCAGTTCTCTATCTATTTTAGAAATGAGACCTTTATCAGAGACACTCACTGTAAAAATGCTTTTCCAGTTTTCTGCTTTCCTCCTAATCTTGGTTGCATTGGGTTTGTTTGTACAAAAATCTTTCAATTTAACGTAATCAAAATCATCCATTTTGCTTATCATAATGTTCTCTATCTCCTGTTTGGTCATAAATGTCTCCATTCTCCATAAATCTGACAGATAAGCCTTGCTCCCCTAATTTGTTTATAGTATCAGTCTTTATATCTAAATTGTGCACCTGTTTGGACTTTATTTTGGCATATAGTGTCGTCTATGCCCGGTTTCTGCCATACTATTTTCCAGTTTTCCCAGCAGTTTTTGCCAAATACTGAGTTCTGTTCCCAGAATCTGGGATACTACCTTTCCTTTCATTGTTCCTAGTTCTAATTTCTCTTCCCACTCTCTCCCTCTCTCTCTCTCTCTTGCTCCCTCTCTCTCTCTCTCTCTCTCTCTCTCTCACACACACACACACACACACACACACACACACACACACACCCCTATCTCACACATTGTTGTTCCCAATGGAATGGAAGCTTCCTGAGGAAAGGATCTGTTTTTTGTTTTGATTTTATATCCCCAGCTCCTAATCATGTTGCTTTGTTTATGTTCCGTCTTTAATAAATGCTTGCTGGATCAGACAGGATTACATCAATCAACAAACACTTTTTAAGGACTTACTATCTACAAGTCACTGCTAAACTCTGGGGATAAAAAGACAAAAAATGAAACAGTCCCTGCCCCCAATAAGCTTATATTCTATTGGAGGTACCAACATTTATGTGTGAATATATGCAAACTAGATTCTAAATAGGTAGGTCATTTGGGGTTGTTGTTCATTCATTTCTGACTCTCCATGACCCCATTTGGGTTTTTTTTGGCAAAGATACTGGAGTGGTGTGCCATGTCCTTCTTCCACTCATCCACCAACAGAGTTAAGTGACTTGCCCAGCATCACACAGCTAGTAAGTGTCTGAGGCCAGATTTGAACTCAAGTCTTCCTGCCTCCAGGTCCTATTTTTTATCCACTGACATCTAATTTGAGGGAAGAAGATGCTAGTAGCTGAGTAGATCAGGATTGTAGCTAATGTGCTTTTATCCACAGGGATGAAAGGGGGAGAAAGAGAGAGTGTAGAGTCCAAGGTTTCCCCTAGCAGAAGGAGAAACTCTACTGACCTTTTTAGCCAGAGCTTTAAATCACAGGTTCTTAACTTGAGGTCCACAGATCCCCAAAGAGGGGATAGAGAATAGATTTCATGAACTTGGATAGCCCTATCCCAATCAGCTAGAAAGCCCTTCCACCAGATTCTCACCAACGCTGCACAGAACTGAGGAGAAAGAAGCCAGCCAGTCTTATCCTCAGATCCATGAGTGCTTATTTTAGGATCCCAGATCTCACTTGAGTTCCTTTACAGAGAGCTGACAAAGTCTAAGGCACTGGTTCTCAAATTTCTGTCTCTGGACCATTTTGTAGAACAAAGTATCCTTTGACTACCTTTACTGCTGGGGGGAAAAAGTCATCCTAACTAATGAGAAAGAAGACTGTCACTACTTTCAGTCAGACACTACTAAGATGATGCCTATTCTCTTAAAAAAAAAATTTTTTTTGTCCATATCTAGGACTGATAACCATAGAGAACTGCCTGGGGGAATCTGAGAAGTCAGTTACTACCTGTGTTTATGGCGAACTTAAGTCTGAGACTTCCAACTCCTAAGCTGGCTTTGTTTCCATTTCACCATGCTATGCTGTCTCTATAAATTAAGGGTATGCCCTAGGCAGCTAGGTGGTACAGTGGATAAAGTATGAGCCCTGGAGCCAGGAGGACCTGAGTTCAAATTTAACCTCTCACGTTTATTACTTGTGTGATCCTGGAGTAAATTAATCCATACTTCAAAGATGTATTTTACCACATGAGTTACTGGGGCCAACGAACTCATCGCTTGATGATCAACAATTCACTTGTCTGGTCCTCAGACGACAGAATTTCTAGGCACCCCCACACCTAGGTCAGGTATCAGAATATAATAATACTAAATAGCATTTATAAGAGTTGGAGAAGGAAATGCCAAACCACTCCAATATCTTTTTTTTGCCAAGAAATCCCCTAATGGGTTCACGAAGAGTCTGTGACGCCTAGTGGCCACAGGATTATTCGTTATAGCATGATATATGCTATACATACATATAATATATGTTACATATCTATTGTATCATCATAGATTTGGAGCGGACTTTAAAGGTCACCGAGGGAATCCCTCTCATTTCACAGAGGACAAAACTGAGGCTTACGGTCCCTAAGTGATTTGCCCAAGGTCACATGGGTAGGAAGTGTCGGGGCTTCGGTTTGACCCAGGTCCTGTGCCCAAATCCAACATTACCTCTACTGCACCACCCGGGACATCGGGAGATGTTTGCAATAAACTTAGGCATTCCAGAAACGTTAACTATAGACAAAATCCTATTACAAGCATCACCTCTGGGTAAAACCAAAGCAAAACTTCCCTCCCCCCCATTCTCAATCCCCAGTGTGTATACTGTACTTGCAATTATTGTTGAAGCCCTTTCCATGACTTCTAAAATACGAGGTTATTATTTCCTTTTTTCCTTGACTGCTTCGGAAAGCTCGGTGGGTTTAGGCGTGGGGAGGGAAGAGCAGAGGGTCTGCTCACCCAGGTTGGAAGGTCTGGGCTGCCAGGATGTGGAAAAGATTCGCTGCAAAAGATGCTTTCGGCCCCACGCTGTGAAGGGGTGGCAGAAGAGCAGAGCGCGAGCTCCGGCAAACAGCGCGGCGCTATTATGAACGAGAGCTACTAAGACAAGAGAAAAACCCCGAAGCTCCCACTCAGCCCACAAGGTGCCAAGGTCAAGGGCGGGAACCCAGCCGGAGCGGAGCCTGGAGTACTGCAGATCAGTCAGAAAGGATAAATTCTTAACCCCAGATAGCAAACGAGGCCCTCCTAGGGGAGATGAGGGTGGGTGGGTCTTACTCCGACGCGAGCAGAGCGGTTTATTTTTCTAATTAACACCAAGTTAAGGTGGGGTCAGGGGAAAATTAGTTCGGACTTGGGCAGGTAAGCAGAATTTAAACTTACAGCGGAATGGGAGGTAAAGAAAAGAGAGCGGGGGCTAGCTCCACAAGTGCAGGTAGGTTCTATCTGAAACCTGGATCCGCACGCCGTGGGAGTCCCAAGTCTGGGGCGTGGCACAGGGCTCCTTGGGAATGCGACCTGGGCGGAGGAGGGAAGCTCCTCTCCAGGGTCCGTGGGAGGAGGACAGAATTCCCGGACGGGCTCAGAGAGAAAGCCCAGTCCGAAGGGAGGACAGGAGCCGGACAGAAGGAATCACCAGACGTTAAATCGGGAGGTGAGGGGACCGCCCCGGCCCCAGGAACTTGGCACAAGCTGTCCGGCGCGCGGACCTCTAGGGGAGGATTCCAACCCTGGGGCTGGGGCAGGGGCAGCTTGGTAACTCACCCTGGCGGCTTAACGGCTGTAGGGTGAAGACCCGCCGCCTCCCCAGCATGGCCCGGCTCCGAGCGTCGGAAGGAGCAGCTGCAATCCCGGAGGAGGACGGAGTGTCCACTGGCCCGGAACCCCCCTCTCCTCTCCCAGCCCCACAGCCCGGACAGGGCGCGGCTCTGGGACTCTCCTAGTCTAAGAGGGCTGGGGGGAGGGGAGGGCATGAAAGAGGGGAGAAGGTGGGGAGGAGAAGGAGGAGGCCAGGATTGGGGGAAGGAGAGCGAGGCGAATGCGCTCAACTGCAGTGGGACTGCTGAGGTCCCCTCTGGCTTAAGAAGAGCACTGGGGACAGGTGGGGGAAATGTGAGCCCGAGGCAGCTGGGGGAGGGGGGAGTGCCTGTGGATGAATGAACCAGAAGAAGGGAGAGGCAGGTGGGCTCTGGATTAAACCCTCCTGTTCTCCCCTCCAGCCCCCTTGCCTAATCCTGACTGGGAAAGGAGGTAAGGGTGATCAGACAGTTTGGTTTCCCCCTCCCTCAGCTAGCCAGAAAGCTGAGCCCCTTACAGAGATGAAAGCTGAACTGAAATTGGAACACAGAAAACTAGACCCGAGGTGGGGGTGGGGAGCAGAAGGGGGTCTGGTAGGGGAGGAGAGCCTACTAATTACGGCTCTCCTATCCACTATCTTCTCCCTTGGCCTCAGTTGTAAAACAGGAGTGCTGGGCAGTTCTGACCACCTCTAGAATCCACAGTTTCACGTTAAATCTAACCGAGGGAAAAGATGTGATCAACGTAATGAGAAGGATGTCTAGGGTTCCTGTGGTGAAGGAAAAGTTGTGACCTCCAGGAAGGTAGAGTATATGTAGCAATACATATTTCCCTCCAGCTCCAGCACTGGCCTTTGTACAAAACAGTGCTGAATAACCTGAATAAATGTCTTAATGTAATTGAAGTCAGAAGACCTACTAGTGTCCAATCTATGCAGGTTTGGAATGACAACTCTGTAAAATGGAGATAATATTAACCAGTGCCCAGACTCCCTTTGAGGAACGTGGTTGATCATTTGAGATTGATACACATATGCAAAACATTCTTAATTTTAGGCTGGGTCAAAACTCCACTCCACCCATTTTCCCCTGGGTTGGGATAAATTGATCCTATTGAGGAGAGAGAAGAAATGTCTTTTCTAGTAGTTCTGGAGTTGATCCAGTCTAAAGCCAGAAGGGCTAAACAGGGGCAAGAATCCTACCGTCCTCAAGCCCCACTTTTACTCCCTCTCTATCCCATTCCATTCAGACTCCAAAGATCCCCTTTCCCATTCCAAGAAGCAGATTGTTAGAGTGGGTGAGGCAGAGGAGATACCTGAGCTAAGAACAAGAGCTCACTCTGTCCTCACTCAAGGAAGGGAAAGAAGAAAAGACAATCCCTCAAAAGTAGATAAGGGAGAAAGAGTGGGACTTTAAAATCCCTGCCCTGAATCTGGGGAATGTGCAGATAGATTCCTAGAGGGCCCCAGCTGTCTCCGTGGTGACTACGGGTGAGGAATGTGGCTAGCCGAGAACAGGAAGCTCAGGGCCTGCAGGAATGCAGTCTCAGGCACAGGCTTTGTGTGTGCCTCAGACAGGCTTCCTCTAATCTGCCCAAACCCCTCCCTAATTTCTCCAGAAGTGAAAAAAGACCAGAGTTCCCTCCTCTCAATACAGCCATGACTCTTTAGCAAGCTAAGGAAAAAGAGGAGTCTTCTTTTTTGGGACCCTTAGGAGTCTGCTTGATTGGCCCTACCCTTTAATTCCTTTTCTTCTCCCAAACCCCCAACCCTTACTTACCTTCTTGACCTAGGAATGGTTCCCAGCAGTGCTAAAATCAGAAACTTCAAGCCACACCCATACTTCTCTTCGGCTTAAAGGTCAACCCCTTGAACATTTCAGGGACATATCTAGATCTCCCCACACCTAAATTCATGCTTTACATCTTATCCAGCCAACTGCCAACAAACTAGGACCTAACCTTGCTTGTACTCTGAGAACAGTAACAAAATCCACACTCCTTTGCTGGTGGAAAGGGCATGGTGTTTGACTGACTTGTGCCCCATTCACAAGTCACTTGAATCTCCAGTCTAAAACTCCCTTACATGGCCACTGATCAGCTAGGTGTCAAAGTGGATAAACAACCTGGTGGAATCAAGAAGGCTTGTCTTCCTGAGATCAAATCCAGCCTCAGACACTTATTAGCTATGTGACCTTAGGCAAGTCACTTAACCCTGTTTGCCTCAGTTTCCTCAGCTGTAAAATGGGCCAGAGAAGGAAATGACAATCCATTCTAGTATCTTTGCCAAGAAAACACCAAGTGGGGTCACAAAAAGTCAGACATGACTGAAATGACTCAACAACAGCTACCTCAGTGCCTCGCATGTAGCAGGTATTTAAATGTTTTCTCATTCATTCATCTCCTGAGAAGCAATGTGGTATAGTAGAAAGTGGAAAGAATGCTTGACTGGCTTTGCCACTAACATTTAATCCCTCTGAGTCTGTTTCCTCACAAAATGACCTGGAGAAGGAAATGGCAAACTATTCCAGTATCTTTGCCAAGAAAAGTTCAAAAGGGTCACAGAGAGTTGGACCCTCCTGGACCACAGCAACAAAGTATAATGCAAAAGTAGGAAGTGGTCAAGTTATGAAGGGCCTTAGATGCCAGACAATGTTATATTTGATCCTGCAGGTAATAGGGAGCTACTGGAGTTTATTGAATAGGGAGGTAACATGGTCAGACCTGTACTTTAGAAAGATCACTTGGACAGTTGAATGGAGGATGGATTGGAGTGGGTAGAGAGACCTGTGGTAGACAGATCCACCAGCAGGCTATTTCAACAGTCCAGGTGGGTGAGGTGATGAGGGCCTGCACCAGAGTGGGGACAGTGTCAGAGGAGGTAACGGTATATATGAAAGAATTGAGGCAAACAGAGTTAAAGGATTTGCCCAGGGTCACACAGCTTATAAATGTCTGAGATCAGATTTAAACAAATCTTCCCGACTCCAGGCCCAACACTGTGTGCACTATGGTACCACTTAGCAGCCCAAATAATTTATAATACAGCAGCAAAGGTCTCACTGTTCTTCCTGGAGTATATGGTATCCCTACTGCCAACTTCAGGTGACTGTTCCCATGCTTAGAATGTTCTTCCCCCTCACCTCCACCTCCTAGCTTCCTTGACTTCCTTCACAACTCACTTTAAATTTCACCTTCTTCAAGAGACCCTTCCCAGTGCCCCTCCCTGCTACTACTGCTTTCCCTCTGAGAATACCAGCCCTTTGTACTGTATATATCTTGTCTGTACAGTTGTTTGCATGTTGACTCCCTTATTAGAACATAAGCTCCTTCTGGGCAGGGACCATGCATGGTTTTGCCTTTCTTTGTATTTCTTTGTATGTGCCCACCACATTTTTTGCTCCTTTGGTTCTGGCATTTTCAGTCCCATCCGACTTAAACCCACTATAGGTTTTCTTGGCAAAGATACTGGAATGATTTGTCATTTCCTTAGGACTTAATAAATGCTTGTTGACATGTGAAGATATGTATGAACTACCACTACTACAACAATTCACAAAACGGGAGCAGAGTCTACATAATGACCTTTGAAAGGGACTGGGAGGTGTCCAGCCCTGTCCAGTGAAACTTTACCTGAGACTTGAAGGAAACCAGAAAAGCCAGAAGGCCAAGATGAGGAGGAACAGAGTTCCAGGCATGGGAGACAGCCTGGGAAGACATCTGCATGGAGTAGAAAATACAGCGTTATGCCCAAGGTCACAAGTGGGATTTGAACCTAGGACCTCCAACTTCAGAGAACAGTGCTTGAGGTTATAAATACATGCATGTATACACATGTACACAGATGAAAGATTAGATAGAGTAATCGATGATAGAATGATAGATGGAATGATAGATGATAGAGAGATAGAGTGATAAATAGATAGACTCACAAACACATACAGGAGAAGTATACTGTGTCATGGGAGGCTCCTGGATCTAGGAAGACTTGGATTCAAGTCCCACTCCTATGATACATGTTGGTTATGTGACCCTGAGCATGTCACTCCCTCTGAGTATGTCCCTATATATATAGATATATATATATATATATATATATATATATATATACATACACACACACACACACACACACACACACACACACATATATATGATATGTTGTTTAGTCATTTTTCAGTTGTGTCTGACTCCTCATGACCCCATTTGAGTTTTCTTGGCAAAGATAGAGGAATGGTTTGCCACTTCCTTCAGTAGTTTAATAAATGTTTATTTATTTAATGTTTATTAAAATATGTGCCAAGCACTGGGCAAAAAAGACAAAAATGAAACCATTCTTCCTCTCAAGGAGCTTAAATTCCATTTGGGAAAACAGCCTAGACAGAGATAGAGTGTCCCAAAAGTCTTGGTGTAGTTTTAAGCTATTAAAGATTAAGATTTTTAGGATACCCTGTATAAGTATAAACAAAATTTATAAAAGGTGAGTATAAGATAATTTTAGGAGACAAGTCCTAGCAGCTAGGGGGAATCAGGAAAATCATTTTGTAAGTAGGTGGTGCTGGAGCTGAATTTTGAAGGAAGAGTCCTAAGATATGGAAGGAAGGAAGGAATACATTTCAGGAATGGAGAATACAGACTATATAAAGCGGAGGCAAGAAGTGGAATGTTCCTTCAAAACTCTAGGAAGTCCCTAGCACGTTGGGTGCTCCACTGGAACCCTCTCTCCCCAGACAGATTTTATGGGAGAAAATAGATGGGACCTGCTCAGGAGGGAGAGGTACAGGTGAGTGGCAATCAGTATCGCTAGAGGAAATGCCCACATTAATGAGATCACTTGTCATCTGGATAGAGTATCTATCTTATGTTCTGTTTCATTGTCTTTTCTCCTCAAAAAGATGGTAAACTCCATAGAAAAGGGATCCTATCATGTATTCCTTTGTAACCCTAAAAGATATAGACCCTGGGGTGATCAATAAATGCTTAGTAAACTGGAATTAGGCCTCTAACCAAAGGTGCATTAGTCATGAACTGATGGCATATGTCCAATCTTTTTAAGACAAAATTTGAAACAGGGCCTCCTTTTTCAGGAAAGGATAATTTGTTCAGTCTCATTCACTGGAATCATTGTTTCATCAGCTTGGTGACTCCATTGGTTCACCATCTGCCCTCTATCCTTAGATGCATTAAAAACAAACAAACAAACAAAAAAAGACCTTAATACTTTTGGAGTCTCTTGGAGAGAGCATTACTAAAACTCCTTTTTGTCCCATCTAATTTTAATTGAAAGGAAGAATGCTAGGCTAACCTTAGAGTCAGAAAGCGTTAAGTCCTGGAATTCATATCTACTAGCTAGCTAGAAATTCAGACTTCAAAAAGGGGGCAGAAATCGCACTCCCAAGGCCAGCCCTGATTGATTCTATTTAGGCTGTATGTAGAGATTGGGGCGGGGGTGGGGGGTGGGGGGTGGGGAGTGAGTCCCTAAGGGATCACTTTTGGTCAGTCCTTCAAATGGATCCCAGCAGAAGTTTCCCTGAAGGAAGGCTAGACTGCATGTCTGCTTTGTTAAGGACAAGGGGAATAGTGGGGGAAAGGGGGCATAAGGGTTAAAAATTGCAGATAAGTCTGAAACCTGCCTGCCCAAGCATGAGACTGCCTAGCAGACCTTCTCCCTCCCTCCATATCTTCCCATCAGTGTAGGCATGCCCCATTCCCCATCCCCTTCATCCCTCACTGAAACGCCTATCCCTCCCGAAATGGTGCTTTAAGTAACTAATTAATTGGTTGGTGTCCTTTGTCTGAGAAGAGGACCAAAATGACATCACCACGATAAAGTGAAATTTCAGTGTGTCCGACTGTGACTCATCAGACCAATACGAGCTCGGAATGCTCTACCACAAGTTGGGCACAGATAGTCTGTATGAATATTTGGGAGGGTTATTCCAAATGTGCACATGCTATATTTACTTTGTGCTGTCTCAATTCTGCTTTGCTCAAAGAGCACAGCACCCTTTCTGATGTGGGCATGCCATGCTAAGCGGTCCTGTGCCAGTGTCTCCCATGTTGCACAGTCAAATCCAAAGTTCTTGAGAGAGACCTATGTAACTAATTATATGGTATAATAATAAGTCCTCCCCTTCTACCCTCCCCCAACTCCACAAACCTTTTTTCTCTGCCTTCTAAAACTAACCCTGTGCCTGCCTGCGTGAGTATTTTTACTTGTAGTAATGAGCAAAGTACGTTGTTAAATTTTATCTTCTTTAATTGTGATGTTTGAAATTTGTCTGATTGCCATGTAGCTGGAATAAATGGGTTTACTGACTGGTAATTCCAGGACCAGAGCTTTATCCACTCCACTGACTACAATTGGAGGTTTAAAGGCCAACTCTGAAAAATTTGTTGTTGTTTTCATTTTTTAATAAATCCCCGTGAGCGTATTCTGTTGAGATTTGCCTCCTTTTTCTAAACTTGGAGGGCAGAAAAAAAAATTCCAGTTTAATTGAGGTTACTTGTTCAGATCTGGATAAGCATGGTTATTTTCAGACTACAGCATCTTCAGGTTCATAAGAAAGCCATTACTCTCCAGATGCCATGGAAACCTTCTGCTTTGAATTTGAGACCTCGGGTTTTGTAAGAAGTAAGGCCATTATATTTGCAGAATGGCCTTCATTCTCTTCACTTGCAGTCTGCCCCCTCACTGCCCCCCCCCCAGACTTGGCCTCCAGGAGGCAGGATTGGGAGTAATTGGGGCAATTTGGAGAGGAAATCTACAGGGAAGCTTCCTGACAGTTAAAACTATCCAGAAAATAAACTGGCCTGCCTCAGGTGGTAATTAATCCTACAATACCAAGGACTTCAATCTGAGATGCTCTAGAGGGAAGTCCTGTCCAAGTATGGGATGGACTCTTCAGTCAGTCAAACAGCATTATTAAGTATGTGCCAGACACTAGATATTTTTGGTGATTCATTCCCATGGTGAAGGCCCTGAATCATGAATAGTAGGCAATACCATATGTGGGTTAGAAGTCCTGGGTGCATTTCCAAGTTTCTTCCTTGGGTGCAATGTAAAGGCAGGAGTCATCTAATGACAAGTTTGCCAATATGTCATATGCCACCACTGCAGGATTTGAGGTATAGCCCAGTTGTGAAGGGTTGGAGCTGGATGGAGAATCTATTCATACATTTTTTACTTAAGGAGAGAGTCATGTATATTTCCACCTAATAAAATAATAATGGAATCTAAATTTGAGCCTTACTTAGCAAAGCCAGGTTCCAAAGCCCATGCCTTCCCAGAGCAACTGGATCCTGTCTCCTCTTTGGCTCCGGGGCTTCAGGCCCATCTCAGGCTGGCTGATAGAATAGAAGGTCCCTGAAAGGAAGAGCTGTTTCATTTTTGTCTTTGAATCTCCAGGGCCAGCCACATTGACACTTCTTCTTTAGTCTTTCAGTTGTGTCTCTTTGTGACCCCATTTGGGGTTTTCTTGACAAAGTTACTGGAGTGGTTTGCCATTTCCTTCTCCAGCTCATTTTACAGACGAGAAAACTGAGGCAGACAGGGTTAAGTGACCTGCCCAGGGTCACACAGCTAGTGTCTGAGATTTGAACTCATGAAGGTTATTGAATCTTCCTGATTCCAAGCCCAGTGTTCTATCCACTGTGCCACCTAGCTCCCCCATAAAGGCAGAGGAAAGGAATGATTGGGGGGGAGGGGAGAATAGTTATCTAATTATCCTTAAATAATGAATGAATGAAAAAGCATTTACGAAGCACTTGGTAGGTGGCAAGCAAAATTCTTATCTACCCTAATAATCCTGAGAAATTTTTGGGGGGAGGGGAAAGGGAGAAAGAAAATACCAAGAAATTACTTGAGCATGGGTATCAAAATTAAGAACCAGGGTTCAAATCCCAGCTCTGCTACTTAATATCTGTGCCACCATGGACATGACATTTCCCTCCTCCTTAGTTTCTTCTTCATTTGTAAAATGAGAGCTGAATTAGCACCAAAATACCTTCCCTCTCAAATTTTATGTTAATCCCCTCCCCAGCCTCCAGATGAAAATGACCTCAGGGCACCTTGCCAGTAACTCTCCTTTGGAAGGACCTCACTTTTCCTTGTATCACAGCTCTTGCCATATCCGTCTTTCCCCTGTATGAATCTATAATCTTTGTTGTCTCTCCATGGTGCCTAGCAAAGCAGGCTCCTAGGACCTGGGTTCCCATCTCAGCCACTCACCTCTGGACATTAGAGTCCTCACCTGTGAGGATCACCACCTACCTCTAAATCAATGGCCCCGATAAATCGAGGCTAGATTATACAAGGCTTTAAATATCGGAATTAGGCATTGGGGCTTTACTCCAAGGCAATGGGAAGGCAAGACACTAAGACTTAGGTCCTTCCCTATCAAAGGAAGCTAGGTGGTGCAGTGGATAGAGCACCAGTGCAGGAGTCAGGAGGACCTGAGTTCAAATCTCACCTCAGACACTTGACGCTTACTAGCTGTGTGACCTTGGATAAGTCACTTAACCCCATTTGCCCCTGGGTCATCTTCAGTCATCCTGATGAATATCTGGTCACTGGATTCAGATGGCTCTGGAGAAGTGAGGCTGGAGACCTGCGTAGCCTTCCCTCAATCAAGACAAAGTCAAGGGCAAGTCATGTCATCATTTCTCTGATGTCATGGGTCTTCTTTGGCAATGAAGGGCTAACACACACACACACACACACACACACACACACATCAAAGGAAGCTGTACGACCCAGAAAAAATCATTTAACCTTCCTAAAGAAGTTAATCCAGGCCGTTAATCCCCTAAGGCTATCAGTTAAATAAGAATTATGGTACCTACCTCCCGAGGATATTGTAGGGAAACTATTTTGTAATCTTTGAAGCAATATAAAAGCCTCACCTGTTATTATCATGCACTTGTCCGTTGATTAAAAGGCCTGTTTTTCTTCTTTCCTGGATCTCCCAACATCTACTAATTTGCCACCAGGGGGCGGCAGATAGGCATCCCTGAAACTTCAAGTTTCAACCTCAAGCTGGAAGAGGTCCCGGAGGTCCTAACCCAGACCAACCCCTTCATTGTTTTTTTTAAATATAAATTTATTTATTTAACTTTTTACATTCATTTTCACAAAATTTTGGGTTCCAAATTTTCTCCCCATTTTTCCCCTCCCCTCACCCCAATACACCCAGCATTCTAATTTCCCCATTACCAATCTGCCCTCTCTTCTATCATCCCTCCCTTCTCTTATCCCCATCTTCTCTTTTGTCCTGTAGGGCCAGATAACTTTCTATTCTCCATTACCTGCATTTCTTATTTCCTAGTAGCAAGAACAATACTCAACAGTTGTTCCTAAAACTTTGAGTTCCAACTTCTCCCCATCCCTCCCTCCTCACCCTTTGGGAAGGCAGGCAATTCAATATAGGCTGTTTCTGTGTAGTTTTGCAAATGACTTCCATAATAGTCGTGTTGTGTAAGACCAACT
>CM053769.1:204797008-204891108 GCA_028658325.1 Potorous gilbertii | reverse complement strand
TTTCAGGTAGTCCCATAATTTTTAAATTGTCTCTCCTGGATCTATTTTCCAGGTCCGTTGTTTTTCCAATGAGATATTTCACATTCTCTTCCATTTTGTCATTCTTTTGGTTTTGTTTTGTGATTTCTTGGTTTCTCAGAAAGTCATTAGCCTCCATCTGTTCCATTCTAATTTTGAGAGAAATATTTTCTTCAGTGAGCTTTTGAACCTCTTTTTCCACTTGACTAATTCTGCTTTTGGAAGCATTCTTCTCCTCATTGGTTTTTTCAACCTCTTTTGCCAATTGAGTTAGCCTATTTTTCAAGGTGTTATTTTCTTCAGCATTTTTTTGGGTCTCCTTTATCAAGGTATTGACCCATTTTTCATGCTTGTCTTGCCTCTCTCTCATTTCTCTTCCCATTTTTTCCTCCACCTGTCTAACTTGATTTTCAACATCCTTTTTGAGCTCTTCCATGGCCTGAGCCCATTGGATATCTATTTCAGATGTTTGGGATACAGAGGCCTTGACTCCTATGTCTTTACCTGATGGTAAGCATTGGTCTTCCTCGTCAGAGAGGAAGGGCGGAATCATCTGTTCACCAAGAAAGTAAACTTCTATGATCTTATTTTTTTTCCCTTTTCTGGGCATATTCCCAGCCAATTGCTTGACTTCTGAGATCCCTGTCCACCCTCTCCTAGTTCTGCCCAGCTAGTGCTTGGGGTCTGAGATTCAAATGCTGCTCCCCAGCCTCAGGGCTTTCAGTGGCAGGCCTGGCTGCTATTCAATGGGAGCTTAAGTTCTGGTGCTCAGGTGGGGGCAGGGCTGCCTCCCAGGCTCAGTTCCCTCAGGGGGTTTATGTGGAGACCTTCAGTAATGGAGCTCCTGCCTGGTCTGGGATTTGGCCACAAATTCTGGCTGCCCGCTGCCTCTGCTGCTGCCTCCCAACGGGGCCTGAGTTATGGAGACACCTCGCTCCCCTCTCAACCAGTCCAGAAGTCTCTCTCACTGACCTGTGCACCTTTGGGTGGAGGAACCTTTGCGGTTGCTGAAGATTCTGTCCCTGTAGCCTGCTCCAAACTGCTCCTCCCGGGGCAAGGCAGGGCAGAGCTAGGCACCGCTCCCATTGGGTGCACGACGGACCCTTGGGATCGGTTTTTCAGGGCTCTCTGGAACAGAAATCTCCTTCACTCCGTTGCTGCGCGACTTCCACTGCTCCAGAATTTGTTGGGAGTTCTTTTTACAGGAAATTCATGGGCTGTGGGTTCGGAGCTATCATATGTGAATCTTTCTACTCCACCATCTTGGCTCCTCCCCTCTCCACTTCTCCAACCCCTTCATTTTACAGGTGAGGAAAGTGAGGTCTAGGGAAGTTAAGTGACTTGCCCCAAGATTACAGAGGTAAGAAGTGCCAGAAGCCAGATTTGCACCAGTTTACAAATTCAAATTCAATCAATGAAAACCACAATACTTTTAAATAAAGGTAAAATCCAATTCATGAGCATCCACTAAAACAAGGGACAAGAGACTCCTCTGAGGAAAAAGCAGACATCAGTGCCCACAGTACTTCACACAGCAAAGCCCACAACACCTTTACCCTAGATGCCAGCTAAAAAGGGGGAAAAGGCTCTCTGGCTCTGCTAGCCCTAGCGGAAGCCATCTGGGCCCTGGTCCTAAAGCCACAACCAGGAACAATTTAATCAGGAAAAACAACATACGAATGGGAGGAGGCTGGGCTCAGTAGACAACCTAAATCTGAAATGTAGCCACCAGCCCTTGACCCCTACAAGCAGAGAGGGAGGAGGAAGATCACATCATGCGATGACAATGAGACCTTAGGAAGGAAAGGGTAATCCTGGAAGGAGAACCATACCCTCCCAAAAAAGAAGCACTCCTCCTATCCTCAAGTCAACCCTCTTGCCAGTTACTTCTGCCTAGTCCTATCACATCTGCAATACCAACCACCTGGAAAGTTGGTGCTATGATTCTGTGGGCAACTGATGTCTTGGGAGCAGGGCAGCCTTCTGCATGTAGACCTACGTGCTCCCAAGGCCCAGGTGCCACTTTAAGGTCAGAGTAAGATCTTAAGATTCCACTCAGCAAAATTTGAGTCCAGAGGACAGCCCTGCATTCAAGATGTAGTTGCCAGCATTGGAAAAAAACACTGGAACCTGGATCTGACTCCCATCTTTCCTTAATCTCTGTATGCCTTGGGCAAATTACATTCAGGGACTTCAATTTCCTCCTCCGAATTAGAACAAGATTGACCAAAAAGAAATGGGAAATGACAAATTGGGAGGGTCAACAGAGAAACAGGCAGATTGAAATGCTGCTGGTAGGACTGGAAACTGGTCCACTCTTCTGGAACCCAATGTGGAACTATGCCCCTAACTATGCACCCTTTGACTCAGCTTTACTACTGCTAGGCTGACACCCCAAAAAGATGAAAGAGGATGTACAAAACATTGTGTACACAATACACAGGTACAAATACATGTATTATGTACAAAAATATTTACAGCAGATTTTTTTTTGAGATGGCAAAACATTAGAAGCTAAAGAGTGTCTATAACTTGGGGAATGACCCCATTACTATGTTATATGAATGGAACAGAATATGACTGCTATAAGAAAACATGAAAGGGATTCTTAGAGAAAGCTAGGAAGACTTGAATATACTGATGCAGAGTAAAGCAAGCAAAACCAGTAGCATGGCTTATTCTGTACCAACGAGGCAAAAATGAACAGTTTTGAAAGTCTTAAGGACTCTCCCCAATGAAATGATCAAACAAGACTCCAGAGGACCAGCGATGAAGAATTCTACCCCCGCTCCTAACAGAGCTGACAGGCTAAATATACAGGAGAGACACATTTTTGGACATAGCCAAATGGCACTGTTTTGCTTGACTATGCATATTTGTTACAAAGATGTTGTTTTTCATTCTTTTCTGGTGGGAGGAGAGGTAGAAGAAAACATAGATGCTTGTTAATTGAAAAAAAAAATTAAGTTCCTTATCTGAAAAATGAGTGGGCTAGACCAAAGTATTTCTAAGGTCTAGGTCTCTTTCAGCTCTAAATCTATGATCATATATATTGTGCATCTAGATTATAATATCTTTTGAGTCAATAAATAATGAATGGGCCAAAGAAGCTATTATTAACCTTAATGGAAACATCACACCAGTCCTGGCCCCAAATCTGGGCCACTCTGAGCAATTTTTAGCTTGCATATTGGAACTTAACTTTTTTTTTCAATTAACAAGAGTCTATGTTTTCTTTCTTCTACCTTTCCTCCCACCAGAAACAAAAGAAAAACGACATCCTTGTAACAAATATGCTGGGGCTACCCTCTGAAAAGGGCCCTAATCCAGCTACCTAAAGACCAAGCTTTTGAGTTCCAGCCTGTCAGCTGGCTTGGGCCAGGGACAGAGTGGTTACCTGGCATGGGGACTTTGGTCACTACAGCAAAGGAATGGGAACGATGCTTCGTATGGATTAGATCTGATTCTGGACCATTTATCTATACACTTCCAAGCAAATGGTTCATGCCAGAGTCTAGGAGTTTTGCTCACACTGTGGTTTCACCACAGGTCTGTCTCAGTAGAGAGAATACACAGTTATTTTCTATAAACTTCAACTCTGTTTATACTTCTTGTAGTTCATACAGTTCAAATCAACTTTACTGAATTCATAAACATATACATATACACAATAACACACACATTTATGCAAGGTAGCTGGGTATAGTTGGCTTTGGAATCATAAAGACTTCTCTACGTGATAGGTACTAGCTGTATAGCTGAGCAATTTAACTTCTTGGGTGGGTGATTCTCTATGACCATAAATGACAGATAATTTTCTCATCTGCATTAGTGGAGAGAGTTTCCACACTGGGAATTCCCCACTCCGATGAAATCATAGATCTGGATTAAAACAAACCAGTGTTAAGCAACTTTAATAAAGACTGGCCATACTGGTGGTTCTCTGTATGTGTGTTACATAGGTTAAGTTCATCTGTGCTAAATATTTGTTGTAGACATAGTTAATATGTTAAAGCTTCTATATGTAGCATATATATGTTAAACTTGTAAATCAGTGGGCAAAAACCAGTGATCTCAGTTTATCTTTCACTTGAAAGTTTGTTCAGTTGTTTCAGTTGTATATGACTCTTTCTGAGCCTATTTGGGGTTTTCTTGTCAAAGATACTGGAGTGGTTTGCCATTTCCTTCTCCAGCCCATTTTACAGAAGAGAAATTGAGGCAATCAGAGTTAAGTGACTTGCCCAGGGTCACACAACTAATAACTATCTGAGGCCAGGTTTGAACTAAAGAATAGGAGTCTTCCTGGTTCTAAGCCTAGGGCTTTATCCACCGCCACACAAATGTCCATTCATTTAAAAGTACAAAGTTACTAAAGTACAGATGAATGAATGGATAGATAGCCAGATAGATAATGTGCATCTATGCATACATACCCACACAGAGACAACAATACAGTCAATCTTCACTAAAGTTTAGAAGATTGCCATCAGAGCACTTCGTGCCAAACTGAGAGCAGAGGCTGTATGACACAGTGGCAAAAACACTTGCCTTGGAGTCGGGGCATGGGTTCCAATTCCAGGTCCTCCCGTTTACTAGTTTCCATGGCTACAATCATCTTGGAGACTCACCTCCATTTGTAAAATGATGACAGTAAGCCTTGTACTACTAATTTTACAAGGAAGTTGTCAACTTCAAAATATTATGTGAAGATGTGTTGTTTTTAAGACTTTTAATTGATCCATTAATTGTACATTGATATATACCCTGAGCCTGGTTCACCAAATGCAAAATTGGCACCAGCACAGTTTGTCTACCAACCCTCCCAACTCTCCCCTCACTCTCAATGCTCTCTCCTCTCAAAAGTCATCCATTGCTCACATCTACCCTAGTTCCTGGCCTCAGAAGTAACTTTATTTGTACTGAAGAACATGAAGCACCCTTTTCATGTGGTTTTAGGATCTGAGATCAAACTGAGAGAGGAAATTAGGAGGGAGATGCAGCATTATCTACTTTATTTTTACATGTATATATATTTTTTTCCTATCTTTACACACAATGACTTTCAAAGCAAATAATTTTTGCCTTGCACTGGAACCCACCCTGTTGTCACCCTATGTATGACCTAGGGCTCAGCATCTGGGGCACAGCCCATCTCATCCTGTGGCACAGTCCCCACTTGGTCAGGGAAAACAACACTTTAAGTCTCTAAATGGAGCTTAAGAGCTTATACCTAGAGACAGAGAGGGCCTGGTAGAAAAGAAAAGTATTCCAACCCTTGAAATGGACCCCAACCTTAGTCCCCAAGAGCTACCCACCACCTCTTCTTCTGTACAAGCTTCCCATTAGCAAAGACCCCCAGCAGAGTTCCTCAGACAAAAGGTGGGGGAGTAGGGGAGAAGAAAGAGAGATCCAGGGGGGCCCTTCAGGAATGGGAGCTCAGAGCATGGCGGGCTGAGTAGCGCTGTCGGGCATGTTTCTCACAATACAACTCATCACCCACCCAGAAGTGGCCCCGCATCTTCAGGTTTAGCCCACAGTCCAAACAGGTATAGCAGCCAGGGTGTCGATACCGCCCATCCTGTATCCGTACAGCCTGGTTCCTGCAGGGGGAGGGAGGAACTGTTACTAACCAGTAACACCAACAATGCAGGAGGCGGTGAGTCAGATAAGGGTGATGTGCCAAGAACCTATTCTAGGGACCAACCCAACAATGAAGTAGGAAGGAAGGGGGGACAAAAAAGTTACAGAGAGAAAGACTGGAGACCTGATTCCTTTACCCAAAAGGATCATCATATTTGTCTATTGACAGCAATGCCCAACAAGGAAACCCATATCTACTGGTAGATCTCAACATTGATTGTTGCCTCCCTCTCCAAAACTTCCCAGGACTCACAATAGAGGACAAGCAGCAACATTGCCCTGGCCCTTTCAGGGGTACAAACCCTGCCCCTCGAAACACATACAAGCATATACACCGGCACACACCCACATACCCCCTAGTGATCTTGAGACTTCAGAGAAATGAAAAGGAATCCTCCCCAAAAGGGTCAAGCAGAGCTTCAAGCAGGGACCGGGATGGCTCTCTCACTTACTGAATCCACTTTCTACCCCATTTGAGAAGGAGATAAAAGACAGAAAGCACAGTGGAAAGGAATAGCTGTGAGAAGCATTCTGAGGGAGGAGAAAAAGAATTCAGAAATAAAGACCTTTGAAGAAAAAAATACTCATTATCTTGCACATAAAGATCTATGGATTTATGCTGTTCAAATTATTTTCACATCTATCACATCTATTTGCCGTTTAAAACCAATATGGCCCCAACCATGTCAAGTACCCAGACTTCTCATACATTACTTCCACTCTCAAATTCTACAGTCCAACTCAGGATGGCCTTCTTACTGTCACTCACACGTGACACTCCCATCTCCCACCTCGGTAGCTTTGCACGGCTGGTCCTTCATGCCTGAAATGCATTCACTCTTAGAGGGAATTCCTGGTTTCCTTGGAAACTCAGCTCAAATGCTGCCTCGTTAAACATAGAAACTTTCCTAATCCCCCAGGGGGCAGTTCCCTTTCCATCTCCACCAACTCCGCCTCATCTGCTCGACCACTAAAAGTGCAGTTCTGACCACGTCACACCCTTCCACAAATGCCAGTGACCCCCTGTTACCCCCAGGACTTAAAGCTCTTCCTAACCTGGTCCCTCTCCACCTTCCAGTTTTCCCTACTCCCTTCACAGATCTCTTGATCCAATGACACTGGCCTCCTCCACCACTTGTCTCCAAGGTTTTGTACAGACACTTGTGCCTGGAATTGCTGTCCTTCCTCATGGCCCTCTCTGAGAATTCCTGGCTTCCTTCAAGGCTTGGCTCAATGACACCTTCTTCAGGAGGTCTTTCTGAGTTTCCCCAGCTGCAAGGGCCACTAAGGTTACCACTTACTGTCTGTATCTTGTAAGTATTCACTTATGTACCTATTATTGCCCCATTAGGCTGCACTCCTTGAGAACAAGGCCTGTTCCTTCCCTTCTTTGGATCCCCAGGGTTTATGATAATGCTTGACATTTTAGTATATGCTTGCTGATTGACTGCTTAACCTATCCCTCTGAAGGAGATGGAGAAGGAAAGAGGAGAAGATAAGGTAATAGAGATGTGCCCTCAGAACTGAAGTTTTCAGAGCTAAAAATTGTCCTTGAAAACAAGTGGATCTTCCAGCTTTGCCTCACCCTATATCAAGGCTGAGGACATCAATGCCCATTTTTAAGAGGCCAGAATGGCACCCTGACTCTCTCCAGCATAAGGGTCTGCCCTGTCCTGGGACCACCATCCAGGTCCCCAACTTCCACTTCCCAGCAGCCACACTCACGTGATGTTGGTGTTGCATTTCTCACAGGTGTGAAGTCTGGGTGGGGTGGTCTGGGCAGTGCCAGCTGGCCGGGAGGCCAGTGGATTCAATGAGCTGGGCAGGTAAGTAGAAGTGCCATCTACAGAAGAAAGACAGAGAATTTTCCTTCATTGTCTAATGTCCCAAACCCACCTCCCCAAGGTCATTCATTTGAACATTAAATCATATACACATATTACCTTATGTCCTTGGCCTCCTGAATGTCTCTACTTTGCATTCGAGGCCTTCTACAATCACAAGAAAGTCTACATTTTCAAGGCATGTCTCCTACTGCCCCTTTATGTGGAACCCTCCATTCTGGCCAGATCCCACAGGGATCCTTGTTACCTGAATTTGCCTTTTACACTCCTGCCTCTTGACTTTTGCTCTTGACATGACTGCCACCTGGATGTCCTCTCCTCTAGTCCTACCTGTTCAAAGAATCTCTCCCTAATCACCCAAGCCCAAAGCAAACCCCTCTGCCTCTGACATCTTACAACACCTGCTGTCTGGAGGCCTTTCTTGACACTTAGCATATACAATTAACTCTGTGCGCATGAGTATTCACTCTACCTTGGAACAAAATTTCAAGTTATTTACAGGTGGATAGAGATGGGATTTTGACTGGAGCTATGATTATATTAATATAGGGTGTTCTTTGAGAGTTACTCAGAACACCGAGAAGTTAAGTGACTTGCCCAGGGTCATACAGGTGGTGCAGTGGTTGGGGTTCTGGGTCTGAAGTCAGAAAGACCTAAGTTTAAATGTGACCTCGGACGCTATTAGTGTGACCCTGGGCAAGTCACTTAGCCTCTGCTACCCCAGTTTTCTCATCTGTAAAATGGGGATTATTATAGCACCTATCCCTCAGTGTCATTGTAAGCATCACATAAGAAAACAATTTTAAGGCACCGACACATAGTAAGTGCTATGTAAATGTTAGCTATCATCATCATCATAAGTACTTATTATTGCTATTATGTCAGAGATCAGTCAATAAATATTTATTAAGCATCGACTAGGTGCCAGGCTCCGTACTAAGTGTTGGTGATACAAAAGAGGCTCACCATCCAATGGAGGCCACAACAAATACGTATACACACGCTGCTGCAGAATGAATGGGAAATAATTAACAGGGGAAGGCAAGAGAATTGAGAAGGGCTGAGAAATGTTTCCTGTAGAAGACTGGATTTTAGTTGGGACTTAAAGGAAACTGAAGAGGCCAGTAGGTAAAGATAAGAAGGAAGGACATTCCAGACATGGAGGGTGACCAGAGAAAATGAAAACTGGAATGTGTTGTCTGTGAAACAGCCAGGAGGCCAGCATCATTGGAGCAAAGAGTACCTTTCCAGAAGTAAGAAGACTGGAAGGGGGAGCAACCAGGCTATAAAGAGCTTTGAACAACAGAGGATTTTGTATTTGACCTTAGAGGAGATAGGGAGCCACTAGAGTTTACTGAATGAAGGAGATGACGTGGTTGGACCTGCGCTTTAGTAAAAATACCTTAGAGGTTGAAGGGAGGATGATTGAAAATGGGAGAAATTGGAAGTGGGCTGACCCACCAACAGGCTAGTGCACTAATCCAGATGTGGGTTAATTAAGGTATGCACCAAAATGGTGCAGCATTAGAGAGAAGGGAGAGCATTTAAGAGATGGTGCATATGAGACCCACAAGCAATAGAGTGAATATGGTGGGGTGAGAAATAAGGAGGAGTCCAGGACTACTAGGTTATGAGCCCGAGGGACTAGGAAGACAGTTTATTTTTGTAAGGGAAAGCTAATGAATTCCATTTTGGAGATAGTGAGTTTAAGGTGTCTACTGGACATCCAGTTTGAGATATCTGAGAGGCAACTGGAGATGTGAGAACAGAGGTCAGTGAAAGGTTAAGACAGGAAAGGTATATTTGAGAATCATTAGCATAGAACTCATAATTAAATCCACAGAAGTTGATTAGATCATTAAGTATAGTAGAGAAGGCAGAAGAGAATAGGGCTCAGGACAGAATGCTATGGGATACCTACACTTAGAGGGTGTGAATGGGATGAGGATCCAGTAGAGGAGACAGAGGAGTGCTCTAATAGGTAGGAGAACCAGGAGAGAATCTAGAGAGAAGGGAGTATTAAGGAAAAGAGGGTGATCACTACTGTCAGAGGCTATAGAGAAGTCCAGTAGAATGAGGACTGAGAAAAGGCCATTGGATTTGGCCATTAAGAGATCATTAGTAACTTTGAGGAGAGCAGTTTCAGGGGAATGCTGAGGTTAGAAATTGGATTGAGGGGTAAGCAGTGTGGCCAGGAAAGTGGAGGCATCTATTGTAGATGACTTTTTCAACAAATCTGGCCACAAAGAGTAGAAGAGAAAAAGGACAATAATTCGAAGGAACAAATGAGGGTTTTTTGAGATTGGGGAAGACATGGGCATGTTTGGAGGCAGCAGGGAAAAAGTCAGTAGACAGAAAGAGACTGAAGATAAATGACAGATTGGGAATTTTGGAGGAGATGGGACAGAATGGGATTCCTTGTACAAGTAGAGGGGTTAGCCTTGGAAAGGGCTGTTTCTTCCTGCAAGATAGGTAGCCATAGGCAAATGAGTGACAAGATGAAGAAGAATAGGGACTTCATGGAAAATGGCCTCAAATTTTTCTGTAAAATATAAAGCAAGGTTCTCAGCTAAGATGGTGGAGAGACTGGGAGCCATGGTAGGCTTGGGAGGGATGACAAAGTTTGGAAGAGCCATTATGGAGAATGAGATAATGAGTTGATGGAGGATGTATAGTAAGATTGTTTAGCAGCAGTGAAGGCCCAGTTGAGGTTATATAATGTAGATCTGTAGTGGACACCGTCAGAAGAGTTGCACGATTTTCTTCACATTCATTAAATAGTACATGTGTATAGATATGAAGGTGGCAGATGGCAGGGTGATCCAAGGCTTAGCAGAAGGAAATTGTCAATATGATAAGGGGTCAGGGATTCAAAGAAGAGGAGAGCATTGAGTTGAACTGATTCAACAAGGGATCAAGATGGGAAAAAGAGAAGAGTGACCAGTGTAGGTTGATGGCCTGGTAGAAAAGGGCTAAAGGGATTATAGTCCAGCACTGTGTACAAAGAGTAAGGAGTTGATAAGGGAAGGGAGAGGGAGAGGAGGAAAGTGAATAGATTACGTTCAGCCGAGGGGACTGTCTTTATGGGTTATTTGTCCTTGGTTCCCCAAGAGGACCAATAACCTCAGGAAGGTGATACCTTGTCTTTAAGGTGAATTGGATTTAAGTGAGGCAGGGCTGTGCAGTCACCAGCCTCACTGTCTCTTCCAGAGCCATCTGGGTCCAATTGTGAGTGATGGCAAGATCAAGGGGAGGACCGTTTTTGTGTGTGGCTGAATTGGGGTGGAGTATGTTGTGGGAAGTGAGTAGGTTGAGGAATTAAGTTGTGAGGGTGTTTGAGGGAAAGTCCATGTATATACTGAAGTCCTCAGTAGGAGGAAAAGAGTTGAAGAGGAGAGAAAAATTGTAGCCAGGCACCATACTCATTGAGAAAGGAAAAGGAGTGACCTGGATGTGTGCAGACAAGAGCTACCCAGGATAGTGACTGAATAGTAGATATGAATAGCAAAATGTGGCAGATATTGTGTTTATGGCTCTTTGGATCCCCCTTGACCCTTCCCCTAGTTGGAGCACAAAGGGCCTTGGAGACTCCCCTCCCCAAATCCCAGGCCTTGCTCTGCCCTTACCTTTCTCCTCTGCCTCCAATGCTTCCTGCAGCATCCTGAAGGAACTGGACTGCCTTGGGGCAGTTCGAGCCTCCAGATTCTCCTGCAACATCTTGAAGACTTCAGAATCTTCCTCTAGGTAAGGCCCTCCCCCTTCAAAGTCCACACTGCGGAGAATGAGGCAGGAATCAGAGGAGGGTGATGAAGGGAGGAAGGAAGGAAGGAAGTTGGAATGGGGTGTGTGGTGGGGGGAGGGGGTGTCAAGGGATCTAAAGGCTAGAGTGGTGGCCAACCAGGAGAGCCCCAGCCCTGCTCCTCCCAATCCCACCCCAGGATCCCTACACTCCAGCCTCCTCTCCCAGCTGCTGGCTGTTTTCTGGCCAAGCCTTAGCCCTCTGGCCCCAGATACAACCCTTCCCCAGGCTCACCCAGCCCCCCCCCCCCCCCGCCCCATACCTGCGCTTGGGGCTAAAGGATCGTTTGGGGCTAGAGGACTGGGAACCTCGGAACCCCCCTGGGGAAGGTGGCAGCACCCAGACAGCAGAGTCGCCAGCTCGACCAAGCCCAGCCTGGAGGAAGAAAAGGAGAAGGCAGTGAGGGAGGAGCAGGAAGAGGATGGGTCAGTAAGGGTGGAACACACCCCTTTCTCCTACTCAGCCAGCGAGTTCTCCTGCTAAACACTAGAGGGCACGTCTTTCTCTCTGACCAGGGAAGGGGACATTCTCCAGGTGCAGGGAGGGATGACCTTAGGATAAGAGGCTCAGAAGGTCAGAGCATGAAGGGACCTGGGACATTATCCCCTTCATTGTACAGAGGGGAAAACTGAGGCCCAGATAAGGAAAATGAGCTCGGGGGAACAGTGGATAGAGAACTGTACCTGGAGTCAGAAAGGTCTGAGTTCAAATTCAGTCTCAGACATTTACTAGATGTATGACCCTGGGCAAGTCATTTAACCTCAGTCTGCCTCAGTTTCCCCAACTGTAAAACAGAGATAATAACATACCTACCTCCCAGGGTGCTTGTGAGGATCAAATGAGGTAATGATGGTAAAGTGCTTACCAGAGTGTCTGGCATGTAGCAACTGTCTAATAAATACTTATTTTCTCCCTTCTTTCCCTTCTTCCTTCCTTCCCTCCCTCCTCCTTCCTTACTTCTATCCCTCCTTTCTTCCCTTTTCTCTCCTTCTTTCTTTCCTTCCCTTTTCCCTCTTTCCCCCTCTCTTTCCCTCCCTCCATCCTTCTTTCCCTCCTTTCCTCCCTCCCTCCTTCCCATCCTCATTCTCTAGCTTTCTCCCTTTTTCCCTCTTTCCTTTATTCTTTCCCTCCTTCTTTCCTTCTCTCCTTCCCTCCTCCTTTCTTTCCTTCCTAAGGCTCACAGAGTCTACACAGGTCTCCTGACTGTCATTCCTGGATGCATTCCACCCCTCTACACACTCATTCCCTACAGCTCCAAAAAGGTCCCTCATTTTTGTTCTCAAGCCAGAAGGGATTTTGAAGTCCCCTAGTTCACCTCCCTCATCTTACAGTCAAGAGAGATGAGACCTGGAGAAATGAAGAAATGACTTGTCCAGAGTCACCAAGGTGCTGAGCTTTCAGATGTGGGGATTTGAACCTAGGTTCTCTGATCTCAGAACTCGTGCTCCTGGCATTACATCTGATGGTTAGTGAGGATGAATGCTTTAATACCTAGAGTCTACTTGAATGTGATACATGCCTAAGGACTGGGCTAGCAGGCCCCTCTAATGCTTTCTCTTTACAATATCTGCAGTTCAGGTTTACTCCACTGGCTATGGTGCAAATCAGCACCTGCTTATCCCCCTGTGAAACTGGCAGAGAGTGTACCGTTATCAGAGTCCTAGAAGGCCAAAGTTGGAAGAGACCATTTTGTCCAACCCCATTATTTCACAGATAATATCACAGAGCCAGGATTAGAAGTCTCCTAACTCTTAAGCCAAGTCCCATCCATGGTCATAAGTTGCCTCTAAGTTGCAGGTGAAGATCCTGAGTGGTGATGCATTGGTACTCCAGTTGTTTTAGGGTTGCTAGCCTACCAGGAAGTTGCCCAGGTTCTCTAGGGAAAAAGCCAAGATGAAAAGGACCTGGTTGTTTGTAGAGGCAGGGTAATGTCATGGAAAGAAATACTGCCTCTGGAACACGTACAGTCAAGGGACCATAGGCAAGTCATTTAACTGCTCTGGCCTGTTTCCTCATCTGTGAAATGGGCATAATGATAACTCCAGGACTTAATTTCACAGGGTTGTTGACGGGAAAATGAGATCATTTTCACAAACTATAAGGCATTGTATAAATGACAATTGTTCTTAAAGGAGAAAGAGATTGAGATAAGATTGGACCAGAGTGGTCAGGCAAGGCTACAAGAGGTCTGAAGGGATGGATGGGCAGTGTTTGAAAGAGCAGACTGATGTTATTGCAAGGGAGAAGGGAGAGACAAGAAGAATTTCCCAGAGGTGAAGAAAGATATTTGGGGCTTACATCTTATCTGATTTGGGAGGGGCCAGGGCAAAGAGAGAGGGGGAGGATGCCTCAAGTCAGCCTGTCAGAAAACAGAAGGGCTTTGGTCAAAGTCACTCTTGTCAAGGCCACTTTAATCTGGGACACCTGTACTCCTGAGCTGAACTCAAGATGATTTGAGGCAATGGAGTATTGTGGGAATAGAACTCCAGACTTGGAGTTAGAAAGACCTGAGTTCAAATTCAGCCTCAGGCACTTGCTAGCAATGTAACCCTGAACTAGTCACTTAAACTCTGGCTACTTCAATCTCCTCATTTGTAAAATCGGAGTGGGGGGGAAGGAGCTGGACTCCATTGGAACTCTAAGGAGCTCCTTCTGTCTCCAAATCTCTGATCCTCTGAGATCTCTTCTACAGCTGAAATTTAACATTTCTGATCTGCTAGATGGATGTGGAGTCAGTAAGACCTGAATTCAAGTCCAGCCTCAGACACTTGCTATCTGTGTGACCCTGGGCAAATCACTTAACTTCTCACTGCCTCAATTTCCTTATTTATGAAATGGGGACAATAACAGCCCCTGCCTCCCAGGGTTGTTGTGAGGATAAAATAACAGAATATTTCTAAAATGCTGAGTCAGGGCCTGGCACTTAGTAGGTGCTCAATAAATGCTTCTTTCCTTCACTTTCCTCCCACTTTACCTCAGTAGCACCCAGGAAAAGGCTGTTTGGCCCCCTTCATGCTGGCCCTTCTAAATCCTGGATGGAAGCCTGCTCTCAACAGGTGGGATGGGGATAAGATGAGGACACCAAAAAGTCCCCCATCCCTCCCTTAGCTGCCCAGCACCAACGTCCCTATAGATGGAGTGTCTCAGAGCACAAATGGAAGTTCCCTTAGAGATCTAGCCCTGGTCCTCAATTTCCAAATAAGAAAACCAACCCATAGAAGGGAGGGGATTAACTTAAGGTTACATGGGATGTTGGTAACAAAGCTGAGACTGGACTGCAGCACTCTAAAATAACAGATGGAAGCTCCTTCCCCAGGAATATCCAACCACTCTTTCCCCCTAAATTCAGGTAGAATTACAGGAAAGCACTACAAACATATGTTAACTTTAGAAACTTCTTCCTTGTAAGATAGCAGGTCCCTGGGCCTTAACTAGGACAGTAATCATCTCCTAACTATTTATTGATCAATGCTACCATGTGTACAGTACTTTATGGTTCACAAAGTGCTTTACCAATATTATCTCATGTGCTCGTCCTAACTTTGGGACACAGGTGCCATTATGGTCCCCATTTTACAGGTTGGGAAACTGAGGCAGAGACTAGGGATTTGTCCAGAGGCACAGAGCTAGTGTCTGGAGCAGAATTTGAACTCAGCCCTCTATTCACTATGCCGCCACGAACTGTTCCTAGAACAAATAGATACTCTCCTCTATTGGAGGGAAGAGATAGGGTATCGTCCCATGAGGGAAAAGGGTGACCAAGATACTACTCCAAGGCATTGCTGAAGAGCAGGATGGAACAGGAGAGAAGTTCACCTCAGCCCATCATCAGAGATATTTCTACTTGAACTAATTATTCTTGCTAACTAGGTTCTAAGCTTTATGATTTCTACAATGCTAAAGAATTGCAAGGATAGTCCTCTTGATTTGTTCTCTGGTCACCTCCTCTCAGATGAAGCTTTCCTAGGACCCTGAGGTATCTCCTAGAACTCGTGACCTGTCTGGAGTAACCCTCTCCATGGAATCAGCCATCTCTCCCCATCTCCCCTATTCAACCTTACCTTCCCTTCTCCCTAATGGACAGCCTCTAACTCCTCCCAGGCTGACTTGCTCATCATCTCCCAATCCATAAGCTTCACCGCCACTAATATTCCTGCTCTCCCCTTGCACTTGTCACCACCCTGGTCTAAAATGTCTTCCTCCTCCTCTTCACTTAGCTTTCAAGGCTTACGTTAAGTCCCACATTTTCCACGAAGGCCTCTCCGGACTTCCCACAGTGAGCTCCTGCTTCCCTGAACCTCTACTAAATTTAATATAAAAATCTCGAGAAGACAGACCATGTCTTTCTGTTATATCCCTTCTGCATTGTGGTGGAAATAGTCAGTAATCAACCATCTGACCAATCAAACTTTCACTAATCAAGTTTTACTCACAAAAGTTTGGCCTTTCTGCCCCACCCTCATCCCCAGAAACCCTCTGCCCCGTGGGAGGCCAGCTCTGGGGGCTAGCAGCTAGACACAATCCCGCTCACACCAGCAGCTGGATACTATATGTCTCCCCGCAACAGCTGGAGTCCATCCCTGTAGCACCCATGCCCTCTCCCTAAGGGGGCTTGGGCTGTGACCAGGCAAAAGGAGGGAGGTAGGAGAGGTGAAGGGGTGGAATGCATATGTGAGAAGCCTATATAAAGTCAGAGCCCCATCCCAGGAAGCATAGGGTGATGCCAGGAGCCGTCAAGACTGTTAAAAAATAGGGAAGCAGAGTAAAAATGAGGAAGAACAGACCTTGCAGCCTGGGTGGGGAGTGCGGGGAAAGGGAGGGGGAGGGGATACCACTTGGAACAGAAGAAGAATTTCTCAGGGGACGGAGTGGGAGCCAAAGGGAAACAACCCAACAGCAGCAGCAAAGCTATCTCAGTCTCAGCCCAAGAGAAACACAAAGGAGGGAGGAAGCCAGCGAGTGTGGGGCTGAGGCTTCCGGGGATTGGGAAAACCAAGGGGAGGCTCTGAACAGCACTGGCACCAGGGCACCGGTCCCAGGGGGAGGAACTGCCGGGAAAGGATAAGCATCCCTCCTCCTGAGAAGCGAGCAGCTGTGCCCAGGAGAGGAGAGCGGCCCTTTCTTCCCCGGGGGCTGTGCCAACCCCCAGCATCCCACCCAATTCCGTCTCCTCCTTACCTGCTTGCTGCTGAAATGGCCCCGAGAGGTCAGGTGTTCAGAATAGACAGAAGCAGGGGAATACGATAAACTCTGGAAACTGAAACAGAAAAAAAAAGAGAAATGTTTGACCCTGCTTCCCTTATCAGAGGCAAGGGTTAAGTAACGACAATAGTCACCCATACCCCCTCCAAGAATTTAGGAGAAGGGGCTGGAAACAGGGGTGTCTACTAGTGACTAAATTAGAGGGGTGGGGGAACCTGCAGCCTCGAGGCCATATGTGGTGCTCTAGGTCCTCAAGTGCAGCGCTTTAACAAGTGAAGGGCTGCACTCGAGGACCTAGAGGACCACTTGTGGTTCCCCATCCCTGACTAAAACCACAGAAGTCTCCAGCCAGTTAAATGCGACACTGGACCCAGGTGAACCATATCCCAGCTCTCACCTGCTGCTGTTTACCGCCTCTCCTGGCAGGCTGTGGGAGCTGGTAGGGGGTGGGGTGGAAAAAGAGCTTCGGGATGGCGGAGGGCTGAGGGAAGCTGGGCTGGAGTAAGAGGATCTCAATGAGGTCTGGCTCTCAGTTCTAGTCCTCATGGGGTTCTGAAGGGAGAAAAGATTCCGTGATGGAGAAGCATTTCAGGCAACAAGACCAGGGATGGGGAGTGGGATGTCTTACCTGGAAACAGGAAGCCAGTTCCAGGGAACTCCCACCATTGGTTTGGCCTGGAGAAGATGCCCGAGACCTGGGGAATGGGGAAAGAAAGAGAATGATGGGAAGAATCTTAAAATACCAAAGCCAGAGTTTTGGGGTTTGTTTTTTGTTGTTTTTTTTTTCTCCAAAATAGCTTGCCTAGGCTCACACAGCTGGTAAGCGTCAGAGGGCACATTTGAACTCAGGTCTTCCTGACTCCAGGGCTGGTACTCTATCCACTGCACCACCTAGAAGCTCCTAGAGGGGCTCTTAATGGTTACATACCTAGAGCTAGAAGGGGACCAGAGGGGTGAAGTCCAACCTCCTATTTTACAGATGAGGAAACTGAGACCTGAAACAGGGAAATGATTTGCTCAAGGTCATGCAAGAAGAGCTGAGGTGGAAACCCTCTTATCTCACATCCCGTGCCTTTCCACCGTTCCCCATTGTGTCCCATCATTTGGTCTGATCCTCCACCAGAGGTCCAAGTGGTTGGTTTCTGCCTGTCTGAACTTTCACTCTTATCTGCTGAGTAAACTTTTTGAGAGCAAGAGTTGAGTTTTATTCACCTGTCCCTTTTTTTCAGCCCTTTAGGGTCTCCAATGTGGTATAGGGCTGAACAAATATTTGTTGAATTTGAAATGACCACTTAGGTTTTTACTGATGAGGAAACTGAGAGCCTGAAACTGAAAGGGACTCTCCCAAGGTCACACAGCCAGTTAGTGACAGGGCTGGGGGGAGCCCAGGTCTTTCTGATCCCAGTTTTTGATGGTCTTTCCTTCCTCTCCAATGTATAGCCCTGTCCTAAGAAGACTTCACCCAATTTCTGGCCCAACTCAGTGGTATGACTGAGTCCCAAGCCCCCAATCCCAGAAGTCAGGTTTCAGAGGAAGTAGACTTGCCAGGGTGGGGAACACCCAGAACCTCTTGTCATCCTTATCTGTATAACAGGGGTGCTAGAACCCATCCTGTGAAGTTCCTGTGCCGATTCTGAGGGTTGAGAAGACAACATAATAGCAAGCATTTACAGAATGCCTTATAGCTTGCAAAGCACTTTAGATATATTATCTCACTTGATCCTTACAACAACACTGGGAGGTAGGTGCTATGATTATTTCCATTTTACAATTGAGTAAACTGAGGGAGACAAAGGCCCAGGGTCACACAGCTATTATGTGTCTGAAGCAGGGTTTGAACTTGGGTCTTCCTGACTCCAAGTAAGCTCCCTACCCACTGTACAATTTGACTGCCTCTATAGAGGTATGCAAAAACAGTCTCCAATGCTCCCTAGATACAAGGGGTTCCATAGGGCAGTACCAACCATTAGGTAATACCACTTCTCTGATCTGGATACCCCTTCTAGATCCTTCCCTGGCTTTAGGAACTGGTTTTGAACTGAAAACTTGAAGTCATTAAGGGGCCAGGAGCTCGGCCAAGGATCAGAGATGAGGGTGAGGTGTCCAAGAGAAACTAGGAAGAGATGGGAGGAGGAAGAAGGTGACCCTCCCCTACCACCACTGCCTTGTCCTAGGCACCACCACATAAATTCTTAGATGTCTGACCACTCTGTGGGAAAGTTAAAAGAAACCTCATTGACGACTCTACATTCTAGCCTTTAGCCACTTGAGGGAAGGGGGAGAAAGGAGAATCAGGAAAGGGGAGTTCAGGGCACTGGGCCCAACAAAGAATATTCCCTCTGCCCCTTCTCTGCTTCAGTTTCAGAATACACAGAAGAGAGCCCCAAGACAGAGGAGGGTGGAAACAGGTTAGAAGGGCAGAGAGTGAGTTCAGCAAGAAAGGGGGAATTTGCCACAGAGGCCTTGAACTGCCAGGTGTTGAGTTGGAGTCCTCAGGGACTTGGCTGCAGTTTTACCAACCCTGGTGGGACTGGAGGGGGAGGCTAAATCATGTTCTCAACTCCCCCACCCCTATTCGGCCTGTTGCCTGCTGTGGATTTTGGTCCTATTCCCAGATGCCATGAGGCCCTTCCCGTCCTCAGGAACCACTTCTGTAAACACTTAAAGCCTAGAAAGGCATGAAGGAGTGGCCAGAAGAAGGCAAGGATGGCAGCAGTAGAAGGGCATCTGATCTACAAAATTTGACCACCCAGTGCCAGCTTTGCCCCAGTCACCAATGTCCCCTGGAGATCACGGCTTCTAGCACCATGGAGGCATAGAAGAATAGGCCTGTACCCTCTCCAAATGAGAAAAGCCCAAGGAGACTATACAGTGGAGGCCATGACTCAGGTCAAATGGAACTCCTCCCAGAGGTATCTCTTGGCTTGGGGATGTCTCCACATTCCTGATCTCTGAGTCACTAGGACACCCAACCCCAAAGAGCCACCTGTCTCCCCCATAACCCTTGCCTTCAGGCTCAACATCCCACCATACCCACAGCTCTGCCTTGAACTTGGAAGGTGCTAACACCAAAGTCAGGATAAGAGAGAAAAGAGATTAGAAAGGAGCAAAGGTAAAAGAGGGAGCTAGGAGAGGGAGTAAAACCTCTGCAATTCAGATCCTCTCCCCTACACCCCTGCCTAAAGTGGTACTGCTCCATCTCAGAGATGCCAAAAGGGATCCCGGCTCAGGAGAGACACCAAACCACAGCTGCTTCCCCCTCGCCCCTGAAGAGCCCACATGTCCCACCCAAGCTCACGCCCTGCACACTCCTAGGAACCAGTCAAACCTGGGCAACCAGGTGCCTGATGCCAACCCGCCCTGCCCTGCCCATAGCTGCACACCTAGATCGGGAGTACCCACCCTCCAGTGAGCTTACAGAAACAGAGGTGCCCACCCAACTTCCCTACCTCCTTCACCCTCTGACCACAGGACAGCCTGGAGTCCCAGTACTGTCCCTGCTCAAAATCTCACTCATAATACCTAATGAGGCATCCACTCCAAGTCTCACGGGAGAACCTGGGGACCATGCCAGTGATACTTGGTTAAGAGGAAGACACTAATTATTAGGTAAAGAGGGACCCATAAACTACCTGTCCAGCTGCAAGCGCAGAGGGGACGGGCTCAGCTTGATCTTACTCTGGGCCTCAGCGTGAAGCATGCTTCCTGCATTCTCCCCATTGATGGCCACAATCACATCACCAGGTCGGAGGTCAGCAGCTTCAGCTTTTCCTCGTTCTGTCACCTTCAGAGGATGAGGAATCATGGGTTAGAAGTGGCTGTTTAGTGTGGGGAGGTATTCCCTACTCCCCCCTTCCTCAAACTGCAAAAATTATCGGTGACATCTCCCACCACCACATTCTGAATGTCTTTTCCTTTCTAGGTATCCATCCTATGTCCTAGTTCTCAAGGCCTTGTTCTCAGCTGACCCCACTTCAGCTGATGGGAGATAGTTACATTTCCAAAGGACCTAATTTCTAATGGTGAAATTTCAAGCACAGCAATACTTTTGGCCAATAGCTCCCCTGAATGACTTGCAAATAAGATCACTCACCTTGCACCTAGATCTAGCCCTGATCTCTAGGCCTTTCACTGTAATAATCAACCCAGAGGGTTACCAATGATTAGGGGGAAAGGGAGGAGGAGGAGGAGAACAGGCCCTATAGTTAGACACTTGTAATTCCTGGGTAGCTTGGACCAAAACACACACTCACACCCTTTATTCCCATGGCAATACCATCCCTCCCCCTCAATCATTCTCAGATATGCATTTTTAAAAAGTGGGTAAGTCTTTCAGAGTGAGGGGGGAAAGGGACAATCATGTGTTTTTTCTCAATAATAGCTAACGTTTATACAGCGCTCTAAGATTTGCCAAGCACTTTACCCAATATATCTCATTTGATCTTGATGCCAGTCTGCCCCCATCCTCGCCCCATAGGAATCACCGCTTCCTTACCTTGGATACCACAATGGGCATGTGGAAATCTCTGCCTCCAGTGATGCGGAAGCCCCAGGGTGCAGGCCCCGTTACGTCTACAGTCAGTGCCATGTCTGAGTCCGGAAAGAAATAAACAAGATGGGGGAGGCAATAGTAATGGCCCAGCCACGGGAAACAATCATACGGAGGTTGTGGGGTAAGGGGAGAGGAAGTGACTAAAGCCACTGCCGAGGAACAGTTTCACTCCCCCCCACTGTAGGAGGTGATTGAATTTCCCCCTCCTTGTGTCCTAAGAACTAGAAACTCCCAGGAAATCAGCTGCTCAAGGTAAGTGGGCTGGTATGTCTTGGAGAGTAGGTTCTGAGTGGTGGGAACCAACAGGGTTTCCTCTTTCTTTCAGCACCCTATGATGCAGTGTGGTCATACCCTATGAGAATCTGGTCTGTAAAATCTACAATATAACCTATTTCCTTTTGCCACTCCCACACTTAAGGAGGTAGGGGAAGAGGAAGAGGTGGTGAGAGAACCCAGAACGAGGAGGGGGTGGGGATGGGACAGAAACCCTAAAAGGCCAAAAAGATGCTCATGCATGTGCCCCTGCAGGCACTTTGTGGACCCCACACTCAGCAGGGCTGGAATCACAAGTAAAAGCCAAAGTTGATGATGTCTGAGTAAAAGATCAGGAAGGGCCGTTGTTTCTCAGATGAAGGAGGACAACATGCCTCCACCACCTATCAACCATGCCCCTTGGGGTGGGGGTGGGGAGTTGGTTGCCCTTACAGCAGCTGTGCTATGGTTTAAAAAAAAAATCCTGCTTAGTCCTTTGATATGCCAAGAACACTCAATACTTAGTGCTCGCCAAGCTACAGGAGGCAGCCTGCTCTTGGAATCAACAGACAGGCCTGAGAGTGGGGCTCTGGGTGCTCTGGGGTGGTGGTTGGCAGGACGAGGAATGGGCATCCTTTTCTTCCTCTTCCCTTTCGAGAGGAAATTTTTCCAGAAGTCCTGCCTTTCAGAGACTTTTCTGAGCCTTCAGTCCCCAAGCTGGGATTGGACAGGAAGTGTCTGTGCCAGTCTGAGGATACCACCCTGCCAGATACCCACCCAGATAGGTTCTAGACACTCTTTCATGCATCCTGTCCATCCAGGCTGGAGCACTAAACCTCTGCCAGAAGCAGATCTGGACAAGAAGACAGAGCAGCAGACACAACCAATACAGTCCCCGCACCCCATAAGTTACCCCATGAACCCTAAAGTGCCCAGTTTCTTTTTGAGAACAGTACAAGATATGTAAGAAGAAAGGAGTCCTGCCTTACTCTTTTCTTAGAATAACTTCCTCTCCTACCCTCTCACCGCCCCCCCAATCTCAAGCACATTTCTGGGGGCTCTCTGCTCCTCTTCCATCCTTGACCCCTTCTCTCAGGACCCCAGAGTCTGACTTTCTGGCTTTTTCACCTCACTTCATCTGGGCTCCACATCTTGCCAAGGAACCAAAGCCAGCCAGCCTCATGATGACAGCGCTGTCAAGGCAGCTGTGAGATAGTGGGAAGGCACTCAGCTGGTCTTCAGACCTTTGAGCTGAGTGGACTCTGGCTCCTTGGCTTTGATCGGAGGAGCCAAGCAAGACTGGCTTCCTTTCACTCTCCCGGCGAATTTCCCCAATTAGGATGAGTTCCCCAGTCCTGGGGCCAAAGTACCTGGCAAGCTGGAACTGAGCTGTTTTAGTAGGATGGGAGAACAAGGACTGGTGGGCTGAAGAGTTTGGAGAAAGAGGGGGAGGAATAGGAGAGAGACCAGTAAAGAGAAGGGAGATGGGAAGAAGGACGAGTGGAGTCGGGGGTGGGGGGGCGGGGAGGTGGAAGAGAGATAGGGAGAGCCTAGATGGAATGCAGGGATGAAAGATGGGGGCCGGGGCCGGGGAGAATAGAAGAGAGCAGGAGTGAAGAGATAGGGGAAGAAAATGGGGAGACAGGAGCAGGAGAGGGAGTCGGGGGGGCAGAATAGGAGATGGAGAGGAGAGATGGGAGCAGGAGGGGGATGGCGGGGGCAGGAGAGGGAGGATGGGGGCAAGAGCGGGGGAGTGAAGAGGTAGGGGTAGGAGAGGGCAGCCGCAGGAGGGTACAGCCAGGATTACAGGAGAGAGAGAAAGGGCGCAGGAAAGGGCAGATGCGGAGGCAGAAGACTGGAGACACTGTGGAAAGGAGGCCCAGGGAGGCGAGGAGGAGGAACGGGAAGGGCAGGTGCTGGTCCCCTAACCTGTGCGGACTGGGCTGTCTTCACCTGACTGGCTCGGGGCCGCCGGGGCTGCCAGTCCCCCTGGTACAGGACGTGGGGCGCAAGAGGAGGGAAGAGCAGGCAGCCTCTGCTCTCTCCGCCGCCGCAGCTAGTCGGCTCTGCCGAGAGCCCGCCTGGGGCTCCGGGAGGTGCCTCCGCCCATGTGATCCGGGGCCGCCCCTGTAGTGCTGAGCTGCGCCCCGAGCCTCCTCCCAGACCGGCCGAAGCGCCCGGGTCGCTGGCCTCGGGGCTGTGCCCGAGTCTGAGGGGTGGGGCAGAGGGGCCAGCCCCGCCCCCTCCCACCTCCGCCTGGGGGCTTCTTCCCCTTGTCATTCTAACTAGTCCTGGGCCTCTGGGGATGCGTGCAGCGTCCGAGGACGCCCACGCCAGGGTTTAAGCCCACCTCCCGCTCCTCTCAAAAGGCTGCCTAAGACCCCAAATCTCCTAAGAAAACCTGAGACTTCAAAGGCCGCCTTTCCCTCCGCCTCGCCTTGAGCTCCGCACTCCTCCTCAGCTCCCCTTCTCTTCCTCTCACCCCACTCCACCTAAAACTGAGGCTGGCCAGGTCCAATCTTGTGCCCCTGTGACCGTCTGAGAGGGCAGTGGGCTGTGAACGTGGCTGCCACTGGGGCCCCGGGAGTCCTTGCTACGTCCTCCGGACCATTCTCATTTCAGGCACTGACCGGTTCTCAAAATGAAGGGTTTGACGTGGTGGGAAAGACTTGGGCTTGGAGTCTGCAAAGACCTGCCGCATTCCAGTTCCACCTCTGACTTGAATGGTTGTGCGACCGTGGGCGAGTGACTTAAACGCCTCCTAAATTATACAAAGAACAACAATGATGCCTACCTCACAGGTATTTAGTGTTTTAAGGTTTCACAGGTAGGCATCATTGTTCTTGGGAGATTCAAGCGCTTACTCGGGTAAAATGACTTTTTTTTCAAACCTTAAAACACTAAATAAATGGCAGCGCTTGCTAACGCTCCCCACTCCCTACTGTCGGTTAACTGTCAATGGCACCTCTGATGCCAATGATTGGGCAGTTGGCTGGGTAGGGGGAAAGGTTCGTGATATAGTGGAAAGAGCTAAGGACTTGAAGTTCATTCCAACTCCCCACCCCAACCCCTAGAAAACTTATGTGATTTTAAACAAGTCCCTTAATCTCTCTGGGTCTCAGTTCCCTCATCAGCAAAATGGAATACTTGGTACTTCATACCTCACAGGAGTTGTAGGAAAGTCCTTTGTACAACCATAGAAATGTGATGCTGCAATCAAAAATACCGATGAGATCTAGAACTACACTAAGAGAAGTATAGCTGTCCTCAACAGGGATGTGATAATCCTACTATACTCTGCCCGCATGAAATCTCATCTAGGGTATTATCTTCAGTTCTGGGAGTCACAGTTAGAGAGTGTCTGGGGAAGCAATCAGGATGAGGAAGGACCCTGGGTCCATGTCTCCTGAAAATTGGCTGAAAGAAGTGGACATATTCAAGAAAAGATTTGGGAAGAGGAGACACAAGATAGTTGTCTTCGAGGATTTGAAAGGCTGTGATGGGGTGGCTGAGTGGCACAATGAATTGAATACCAGCTCTGGAGTCAGGAGGACCTGAATTTAAATTCAGTCTCAAACCCTTACAAGCTGTGTGACCCTGAAGCATATCACTTAACTCTGATTACGAAAAAAAAAAAAAGTCATGTGGAGGAGAGATTAGATGAACAGTTTGGCCCCAGAGAAAGACGGATTAGATTGTAAATTCTTTAAGAGTAGGCACTGTCTTTTGCCTTTCTTTGCATTCCCCAAACTTGGCACAGTGCCTGTCACATAATGGACACTAAATAAATGCTGACTGACCAACCAAGAGGGCTGAACCAGGACCAATGGGGTAGAAATGGCAAGGACACAAATTTAAGTAATTTCCTAACTATAAGAGCTACCCCAAAGTGGAAGGGATGGCAGTGAGTCCTCTTTCCTTGAAGGTCTTCAAGCAAAGTGTGAACAACCATTTGTTTTGTGCTGGGACTTCTCTCCTGCCATGGGTTGTACCAGATGGGGAAGTCCCATCTGTCTCTCAAATTCTACAATTTTTGTATTCTGGACGAAGTTGTGAAGAGTTTCAATTACAGGGAAGGATCTTGGTTCCCCAAGGTCCCTAACATGTAAGCAGGGAAAAACTGGCAATCAGCCTTTCTAGCTTTATTCTCCACTAAATCCATGCATGAAGCATGCCTCTTCCCCATAAAATGCTTCTCTGCAGCCAGACTGGTGGTCCTTCTTTCCCACTTGGTTCATCCTGACCTCTGCATCTCCCCAACAAGACTGCCCTTCCTCTCCTCCTAGCATATCTGAATCCTGCTAAAACTCCAACGCCTCGCTCAAGGCCCATTGCTTCCCTAGAGGATATGGCTTATCTCAGCAACTAGATTGAAATCTTCTAATGGGCAGAGATCCAGTTTTAGGCTTCCTTTCCCACATGACCTAGGTTAGAGCCTTGAACACTGTAAACATAAAAAAAAATCTGATTAATGTCAGAGAACAACTGAATGTCAGAGTTGGAAAAAATCTCAGAGATCTGATCCAACCCCCTAATTGAGCAGACAAGGAAACTAAGGTCTTGAGGGAGATTGACTTATCCAAGATCAATTGAACAACTAGTTTTTGGAAGAGACAGAACCGGAACCCAACCCTCCAAACAATTTATACAATAACAACAGCGTTGTAAAGAAAAACTTGAAAGATTACTATAATAACCAATCTCAATACCAGAAGATTGATGATGAAACTGTTACCTGCTTCCTGATAAAGATAATGGACTCCAGGTGAGAATGAGACAAATGGCCAAAATGAGAATTTGTTTTGCTTGACTATGTATATTTGTTTTTCTTTTTTTTTTTATTAGAGAGAATGGGAAGTAGGGAGAGGGAACTTAGGGATAGTGTAACCTCAAAAAAAGAAAAGAAAGTTATAGAAACATTTATTAAATGCACACAGAAAAGAAAAGACACATAGAATCATAGACAAGCAAGACAGCTTTGAGTTACATGTTAAATTTATTACTTATTTTTAAAAAACTATATCATAGGAATTCACAATTTTATATAAAATCTTAATTTTCTGCTCTATTATGTATATAGAAATATCCATTTGTCTGGTTTATATAAAAAACTGAACAATAAAAAATGAAAATAAAATAACCCACTTGATACTTTCTAGCTGTGTGACCCTGGGCAAATCACTTAACACTGATTACAAAAAGAGGGGGAAGGTGTGGGTGATGTGGAAGAGGAATTAAATGAAGTGTTTGAGCCCAGAGGAGAACTGATTAGATTGGACGTTCTTTGAGAGCAGGCACTGTCTTTTGCTTTTCTTTGTATCCCCACAACCTGCCTCAGTTTCCTCATCTGTAAAAAGGGGATAACAATAGTTACTACTATGATTATTTGTTGTGAGGATCAGTTTAGATGATATTTGTAAAGCATTTTGCAAACCTTAAAATGCTATTTAAATTCTAGCTACTAGCTGTTGTATTATACTGTCTTCCTAAGTTAATTTGTTCCGTTGTTTCCCCTCAGCCCCGCTACATCCTCAAACAAACAACACCTCCAAGGCCCAAAGCACAAACAACCAAGATGGAAGCCAGCAATCCTAGAGCAAAAGGAAGCATGTTATGAGAAAGAGGTAGGCAGCTGTCCACTGTGAAACCTTGAGTAAATTACTCAATCTCTCTTGATTAGTTGCTCTATCTGTAAAATTGAGATAATACCTTACCTTCCTACAGATAGAGGGCTGGACCAAAAGGCCTTCCCAACTAATTCTAGACTCTACATACATAGAAGACACAGAAGGGATAGCTTACAGGCAGAGCAGGGCCAATATGTCTGTGGGTTGTGGGCAAGGTTTAAGAATTGTCTCTCCTACTCCATAGGACGGTAGATAGACTGTTGGTCTTGGAGTGAGGGAGATCTGAGTTCAGATCTTGCCCAACAGTCATAAGCTATTTGCATATGCAAATTATTTTGTTCTCTGGAGCCCCAGTTTCCTCATCTGTAAAATGAAGACAACACTAGCCACCTCTCCAGGCCATCGAAAGGATTGGATAACACATGTAAACTTTAAAGCACTAGTTCAACATGAGTTGCTCCTATTTGGGTTGGATATGGACCTGTATATGAATTCATCGGTGTAGATCAGGAGTTGATTGTGTGTGGCACTTATCACTTTCCAACAGTTCTTCCACACTCTAAAGACAGAAGTGATAGAGTTATAATACAATGGTGTTTCCAGTGCCAGACGTATTGTCATACCACAACATTTTTTTTAATTACCAGTGCATGCCTATCATGTCAAAACAAGAAAAGAAGAAAAAACAAGTTTTTGTTATGACTTTTTTTTTTTGGATCTTGTTCAGAGCCAAGATTGAAATTTTTATGAAGAGGAGGAACCTCCCTCAACCACTATGATAGAACTTTGAATAGTTTTGGACATTAGCTTTTGCTGCAGACTTGATCATGTTAAGGATTTCGATCTAAAATTACAAGGCAAAACAAGTGATGATAGGTGAAACATATTTTAGCATCATCAATTTCATGACAAATAATGTTATTTGGGGGCATCTAGGTGTAGCTGTGGATAAAGTGCTGGGAATGGAAACAGGAAGACTCATCTTATTGAGTTCAAACCAGACCTCAGACACTAGCTAGGTGACCCTGGGCAGGTCACTATTGCCTCAGTTTCCTCATCCATAAAAATGAGTTGGAGAAGGAAATGGCAAACCACTCTGGTGTCTTTTCCAAGAAAATCCCAAATCCATGAAGAATCAAACACAACTAAATAACAACAAAATGTTGTTTAAATCACAAGTAATATTAAGCGGCTTTAGTTAGTATTTTATATTTTTATATACTTAGACTTCCTATGCTGTCAAAGGTTGAAACAAGAAGTAAGATCTCCATTCCCACACAAATTTGCAGTAGATATATTTTGTGAGTTCAAAGCACAGTTCCAGTAGCTTTTTTCAGACCTCAGTGCAAGTATGAAAGAAATCTCTATATTTCAAAGTCTATTTGACTGTGCAATTGAGGAGTCTCCACCAAATCTTCAATTGCAAGTGATTAATCTCAAATGTGATGACATGCTAAAGGGCAAACATCAAGAGAATCTAATAAAAACTATAAATGCCTTCTAGAGGATGAACATGTTCAATTAAAATCATCTATGTGGGGGATGGATGTCAATATTTGGCCATACCTGTGTCAGATGATATTTTCAAAGATGCAATACATAAAATCACATTACGGAAGAGCATTTGTAACTGATTTTGATGATGGAAAATACCAATTTGAATTTTGATTAAATGAAATGCTGTTCTCCCTCCAAAAAATGTTCTATTCTTATCATTAGGAGACCCATGTAACAAAAATGTACTCATTATTGTTGTCACATTTCATCAAGAATTCATCAAGAAATTTTGGGAGTTGGTTTCCTCTCATTATACAGTAAGTACCTACATAATATTCTTAATGTTGTCTCTCTGCCCAAAAAGCCTAACGTATTTATGCCTTAACAGAAAAAGTTTGCCAAATCCTATGGTAGACTAATTCAGATATGGTCCTGATCTATAATTTATAGTCTTAGAGCATCAGACTGGGGCACCAAGGGGTTGTCACCTGCCCACAGTAATATGGTTACTATAGGACTTGGACCTAGGCCTAGCACCTTAAAGATCAGTCTTTTAATTATGTTAAATTGTCTTACTCATGCTGTTTTGAATATTATTCCAAGTCTGGCCTTGATCTACTGTTGAGGAGCATCCCAGAACCCAGGTACCTTCTCAATAGGGCAGCTGTAAAGGTGCTGAAAAAAATCAACATTTTCCTGCCAGGCTATGAGGCCAGGAATTATATCATCAAAATGAAAGGATGTCTGACTGGTGACTTGTGGACTGTGCTCCATGAATACTCATTCCACAACCCCCAAACTCTGGCCTTTTTGCTTTCAATATGCAAGCTAGCTCACAGGTAGAATTCTCAGGATCATTGGGTCACCTTATTTGTAATGGACAGACTGGGATGGATATAAAGTGTCTCTGTGTCCTGGGTGGGTAAAGCACTAGAGTGAATTCAGACCCTGCTTCAGACACTCACTAGCTCTCTGACTCTGGGTAAGTCACTTAACCTCTTTCTGCTTCCATTTTCCCATTTGTAAAATGAAGACCGTTGTCAGCCCCTGTTTCACAGGGTTGTAAGGTTAAATGAAAATATTTGTCAATAACTTCGCAAATCTTGTATCACTATACAAATGATGTTATTATATGAAAATCCCTTCAAGGGCCCTGTTTTCCTTCACTGTGGTTGTGTGTATACAGACTTCTCTGCTGCATGACTGACAGTCTCAAAATAAGTATTTATGGGCCATGGAGTGTCACATTTCCCAGCACCAAAAACGTGCTCTTATTAAAAAGGAAAAGCATCCTAAAGAGTGCTCCTCACTCTACTCTCTGTGCGGTGACCGTTAAGGCTACCTACCCCTACCCCTAGCCCAGGCCCAGTCCAGGACGCACCACCAGTTTGTTTGTTGCTGTTTAAACCTCAATAGTAAGGGTATGGATTTGACTTCTGTCCCAGGCAAAAGGAAATCTCATCTGTGTCTTCATTTCTATCTACGTTGGGTCATGTGAGAGGAAACAGACTGTACACTTGAGTTGGGGGACAGTGAGTGGTTAAGAAATAGGAATTACATCATTACTGTGGTCATGGTGAGGTGGATAGAAGGTACTGAGGTTGTGATTGATTTCTTTCTTAAATTGTCCTGTTCACAAGCATGTGAACACACACATACATACACACACACACACAATTCCTACCAACATCTTAGGGTCTCATTTCTGAATTCAAAGCCCAAATGGGCACCACATGACTCATTCACTTTCCAAATTAAATACGGCTTCTCCCAACCCACCTGAACCCTGGGGATTCCAAAGGCTACTGAAAGCTCTATAAAACCTTTGAGATTTAGCTTAAGGGAGGGTGTGGTGGGACCAATATCCTGAGGTCCAGCCTCAAGCAGGTTAGGCTGGTTTTCACTTAAAAGGTATAGAAACTGTCCAGGAGACTTCTTTGGCTCAGAGCATTAAAGGCTTGGGCAGTTGAAGTGGTTTCCTGGTGCCATAAATACAAAAACCAGAGCAGGTATAGTCACTTGACTCCTCCCTTTGGCTTATGACCCATGGATCATCACAGCCAAACCTGGCACTTGTGCTGAATCAATGTTATAGCCTCAATTAAAACATTTTCCCTGAAATATTTTACATAATTGCATATGTATAATGTATATCTACTTGCTTACTGTCTAAGGGAGAAGAGAAGAGAGGAAAGTGGAGGGGAGGGAGGAGGGGAGAGAGAAGGGGAGGAGAGAAGGATAGAGAGAAAGAGAAGGACATTGGGACTGGATATTAGGAGGGATAGAATTTGGAACTCAAAACTTTAAAACATTCAAAAATGTTGAAAAAAAATCTTTCCCTTGATCTAAGCATTCTTCCCTGTGATTAATCTAATATCCGTTTTCAGCTTCTTCTAATCTTAAATCCAAAGCTCCTGTTTTGCTCTTGAACCTGACATACCAGAACTGGCCTGCTGTAGAGGGGATGCGGCTCTGAAGGGACCTGAGAGCTATGATCGAGGAACCCACCCTGAGCCCCATAAAAAAAGCCCTTGGCTTAGATACCTAAGGGACAGAGGGACAACCATGGGCTGGGCTACCTTCTAACCCTGACATGACTGCTGGCCAATTTCTCCTGCTACAACTAACACACTCTCTTTCTCTGTCTCACACACAGACAGACAAGACACACACACACACGCACACACGCAAAACATTACCAGTCAAATAAATAATTATCTATGTCCTCTCATCTAGGGGAGTCTATGATTGCCCCAGAATCCTTGAGGGTGGCCCTCCCTCCTCCTTTCATACTTTCAGGCTCCTCCCCAGTCATGTACTCATCTCTCCATGTTCCCCAGTCACACATGGAAGTTATCTCTGCACTATTCCTGTCAAATCATGCCTCATCCTCTAAAGATGGAAGAGGGGGTGGTGGCAGCTGTGAAAGTCAACCTCATGGCAGGGAAACCTCTCTTAGAGAAAAGAACCAGTGGCCAGCCCCAACAAAAATGCCTCAAACTCGAGAGGTGTGTCCAGGTTTATTATACACTCTCTCCAAGCGGGGAACAAGGGTATCATAGGTGGGAGAATGTGCAGCTAGAGTCTCCCAGGACTACAGGATGGAAATACTAGCTTTACAGGCTCAACCCTCACTGGGAGCTCTGAGAAGGAGAAATGGTCCTTCACTGCTCCCTCCCCATGTCCCCCTCTTCCCAAGTCAGCTAGCAAAGAAAGGGAAGGGAGGGGAGGGCTCCAGAGAAGGCATGTGAACATGGGATTTGGGGAAGAAAGCTCTTCCAGGTAGAACCATTTGGTCCCCATTAAGTTAAGGAGTCAGTCCTTGCTGAAGGACATGCCACTTCGGGGAGATGATGGAGAAGGGAGGGGTGGAGAGAAAGAGAAGATGTGTCTGGTCTCAATAAAGCTGGGGAACTAGTCCTTGGTAGAGGAGAGCTATGCAGCGAAGGAAGGGGGCTGTTAGAGGAATGTCTGAGTGCAGTTATTCCAAGTCCCTTAAGGCAGGGAGGGTGGGAAGAGGAGGCTGAGGGTTGGAGGTTGTGTCTGACACAGGATAGGGCCTCACAGAAGCTCTAGCATCCTGCAGATGCCCCTCCCCTCCTACCACCCCCACCCCCATCCCCATCCTCCTTCAGGTCTTGAAGAAACACCACAACAAAGCAGCTGTGGGCAGTGGAAGTGAGCTGAGGGAGGAGAGGTTACAGAGAGAGCCCTGCCATCAGTGCTCCAAATGCAGTACCTCCCACCCCACCCCCTTCTTCCCATTCCCCAGGCTGGGTAGTCATCGGACAGTGCTCTGGGCTTGCTCCAGGCTGCCAAAGTGCCCACTCACACAGGGGCCACATAGTTTCCTGGAAATGTTCCGAATTTCTGGGTCCTCCGGGAGACACCTGCAAGGGATGAAATGAAAATATGAAAAATGGAGAGGGGGGAGGTACATGTCTTCATAGCGATGGGGACTACGAGTACAAAACGCTAGTGTCAGGCATTTTTGATATATTGGTTTTGCTGAACTGTTTTTGTTTTTGTTTTGGGGGGTGACTCAGAGTTAAGGAGGGATACAGGGATATGGAGGGATGTGGAAACAAAATTATCAATATAATTTTACCCTTTTTAAAAAAAAAGTTATGGGAGTGGAGAAGGGGGAAAATAAACACACAAACAAATCTCAAGCCCTCTCCTGTTGACAGTAACTAGAAAAATGTCTCTAGCCCACTTATCTCCCGGCAGCCTGGAGGTAGAGGGTACTTTCTAGCCTCTAACTGCTACCCCCTGGCGGCAGAAGCCTAGAAGGACAAGAAGCAACCACCGGACTCCAGCTGACTCACAGCACTTACAGCTAACTTAGAAACCCTCCGGTTCAACTCCCTCATTTTATCAATGAGTCACTGAGGCCCGGAAAGGTTAAGAACCTTCCCCAAGCTTTCCGCAACAAGTATCAGAGATAAAATCTGAACCCGGGTCCTCTGACTCACAATCCAGCTCTCCATTAATCCACACTCCTTCCCCCATCAATGCACATCTGAACAAATTCAGAATAAAATTGTATGTACAATGCAAAGGTGTCAAGCACGAAGAGCCGAGCTCCTCAGGGAAGAACCTCACCCATCCCTTCCTCAGAAAAGGTCCTTAGGCATCCTGTAGAGAGGCAGGGTAGTTTAGAGGAAATAGCTTTGAAAGAGGGTGGGGGGCACTAAAGATTAGAGACCAGGGTTCCAGTTCTAACTTTGCCCTTTATTTTCTGTGTGACTTTGGGCAGGTCGCTTTCCCTCTCTATCCCCCAACTTCCAAGACTATAAAATGAAAGGGGTGTACTAAATGACCTCAAAGATTATTTACAGCTTTCACATGCTAAGTGTTAAGTCCACTTCAAAGCATCTGGTCTCACAACACCCTTCTAAGGTTTCGGTCTCACACTGCCAAATCAAATCACTTTGCTGAAGGGAAAGCATTTTGAATCAGATATAAATATCTTCTTTTGAGGAAGATAAACTAATGAACATGATCAAAATCATAGAATTTCAGCAACCTTCTGAAAGTGCATTCTTCCTAAAACATTCCTAATGAGCGCTCAACTTGAAAACCTCCAGAGAAGAGAAACCCACTTTCTTACCAAGCAGCCCGTTCCATAGCTGGATAACTGGCTGTAGGAAAGGTTTTCCTGACATCAAGGAATACATTTATTTATTTATTTTTTGTGACTTCTACCTATTCCCTTTAATTACGCAGTCCATAGTCAAACAGAACGATTCTAATCTTCCAGGGCTTCAAAAACCCGAAGACAGCTACCACAGCCTCACCGAGTCCTCTCTTCTCCAATTAAACAACCACCCAGTTCCTTTTAACTCATCCCCACAAGTCATGGACCATCCTGATGGCTGACCTCCAGACATGCTATAACTCTCTCTCTCTCTCAAGTTAACATTATACACACACACACACACACACACACACACACACACACATATTCTTTAAAAGATCTGCAGATTTTAGAGTACCACAAGCACCATATGAGCAAACAGTTTGATGTGGCAGCCAAGAAAGTTAGGGTCATCTTAGGTTGCATAGCTTCCAGTGATGAGGAAGTGGGAGTCACCCCTGTACTCAGCCCTGGCCAGACCACTATCTAAAGTATTGTCTACAGTGTTGGGCATTCAGCATTGAATTTTAGGAAGGATATTCAGTCACCTCCCTCCCTTCATTAACTAAATCATGGAATAATAAGATGCAGTAGAGTAACAGACAGAGCACTGACCCTAGAGTCATGAAGACCTGCATTCAAAGTCTGCCTCAGATAATTACTTAGCTTTGTGACCCTTTGTGACTTAACCTCTCAGGGCTTCACTTTCCTCATCTGTAAAACAAGGAAGGCAGTCCTAATGGCCTCTTAAAGTCCTTTCCAGCTCTAATCTATAATCCCATGAAAGGATGAGTACCATGGGTGCTATAAAACAATATCTCTAAATCAATTAGTTTTCCTTTACCTTCTTTTTCCTTTATTAGTGAGAAGTCTTACAGGGTGAAAGGGGAGAGGGATATAGACAGAGACAGAGAGAGATACAGAGAGAGAGAGAGAGAGAGAGAGAGTGAGTTATAGAGAGTCGAATAGGATGGGATCATATCTTTAAAAAATGACATTAAGGGGTGAGAGAGAAAAATATTGGGAGGAGAAAGGGAGTTATCTCTCATAAAAGAGGCAAGTAAAAGACTTTTCAGTGGAGGGAAAAAGAGGGGAGGTGAGAGAAAAAACATGAAGCTTGCTCTCATCACATTCGACTAAAGGAAGGAATAAAATGCACACTCATTTTGATATGAAAACCTATCTTACAATACATGAAAGTGGGGGAGAAGGGGATAAGCAGGGTTGGGGGGGATGATGGAAGAGAGGGCAATGGTAGGAGGGAGCAATTAGAAATCAACACTCTTGGGGAGGGACAAGGTCAAAAGAGAGAGTAGAAGAAATCGGGAGCAAGATGGGATGGAGGGAAATATAGTTAGTCTTACACAACACAACTGTTATGGAAGTCATTTGCAAAACTACACAGATATGACCTATATTGAATTGCTTGCCTTCCCAGTGGGGATGGGGAGAGTTTGGAACTCAAAGTTTTAGGAACAACTGTTGAGTATTGTTCTTGCATACAACTAGGAAATGAGAAAAACAGGTAATGGGGTATAGAAATTTATCTTGCCCTACAGGACAAAAGAGAAGATGGGACTAAGGGAAGGGAGGGATGTTAGAAGGGAGGACAGATTGGTGATAGGGGTAATTAGAATGGTGTTTTGGGGTGGGGGAGGGGAGAGATGAGGAGAAAATTTGGAACTCAAATTTTTGTAGAAATGAATGTTGAAAACTTAAATAAATAAAAAAAATTATTTAAAAAATATATATAAAAAGAAATTATCAAGGACCCTTTGACCCAGCAATATCACTTCTAAGACTGTATCCCCAAGAGATCATAAAAATGGGAAAGGGTCCCACATGTACAAAAATATTTATAGCAGCTCTCTTTGTGGTGGCCAAAAACTGGAAATCAAGGGGATGCCTATCAACTGGGGAATGGATGAATAAATTATGGTATATGAACATAATGGAATACTATTGCACTATAAGAAATGATAAACAGGAAGACTTCAGAGAGACCTGGAAAGACTTATATGACCTGATGCTGAGCAAAAGCAGCAGAACCAGGAGAACTTTGTGCACAGCAATGACCACAGTGTGAGAGAGTTTTTGTGGTAGACTTGGAACTTTCTTAAGCAATGCAAGGACTTAAAAAAAAATTTCCAATGGTCTTCTAAGGCAAAATTCCTTTCACATCCAGAGAAAGAACTATAGAATTCAATTACAGAAAGTAGCAGATCATTTGTGTGTGTGTGTGTGTGTGTGTGTGTTATATTTTGGTTTGTTATATGATTTCTCCCATTCAATTTAATTCTTCTACACAGCATAACTATAGTGAAAATGTATTTAATAAGAATATTTGAGTAGAACCTATTTAAAACTGTACGTTGTCTCAGGGAGGGAGTGGGGAGGCAGAAGAGAGGGAGGGAAAAATAATAATCTAAGTTATATGGTAATGATTGTAGAACACTAAAAATAAATAAAATTAATTAATTTTTTAAAAAAAGAAATTATCAAGGAAAACTTCCCCAATATTCTAGAACCAGAGGCTAAAATAGAAACTGAAAGAATCTACCCATCACCTCTGGAAAGAGACACTAAAAAAAAAACTCCTAGGAATATTGTAGCCAAATTTCAGAGTTCCCAGGTCAAGGAGAAAATATTGCAAGCAGTCAGAAAGAAACAATTCAAGGATTGTAGAAATACAATTAGAATAACACAAGATCTTAACAACTTCTGCATCAAGGGATTGAAGGGCTTGGAATATGATATTCTGGAGGTCAGAGGAGCTAGGATTAAAACGAAGAATCACCTACCCAGCAAAACTGAGTATAATCCTTCAGAAGAAAAAATGGACATTGATTGAAATAGAGGACTTTCAAGCATTCTTGATGAAAAGAACAGAGCTGAATAGAAATCTGACTGTCAAATACAAGAATCAAGAGAAGTATGAAAAGGCAAATAGGAAAAAGAAATCATAAGAGACTTATTAAAATTGAACTGTTTACATTTCTACATGGAAAGATGATATTTTTAACACATGAGAACCTTCTCAGTATTAGGGTAGTTGGGGAAATGGATGGATGGATAGATAGATAGATATAAAGGGCACAGGGTGAATTGAATATAAAGAGACGTTATCTAAAAATAAAATTAATGGGTGAGAGGAATATATTGGGAGGAGAAAGAGAGAGATAGAATGAGGTAAATTATCTCACATAAAAAAGTCAAGAAAAAAGTTTTACAACAGAGGGGAAGAGGGAAGAGATGAGAAGAATGAATGAACCTTACCCTCACTGGATTTATGCTTAAGGAGGGAATAATAAACACTCTATTGTGTATCTTACCCTACAGGAAGGGAGTGGGGAAGGGGATAAGATGAGGAGATGACAGAAGGGAGGGTAGATTAGGGGAGGGGGTAGTAAGAAGTAAACACTCTAGAAAAGGGATAGGGTCAAAGGATAAAACAAAATAATTGAGGGATGGAGGAATATATACTCAGTCTTTTACAACATGACTATCATAGAGGTGTTTTGCATAATTACACATGTATAACCTATACTAAATTGCTTGCCTTCTCAATGGGGGTGGGTGGGGAGGGAAGAAGGGAGAGAATTTGGAACTCAAAGTTTTAAAAACAAATCTTAAAAAATTGTTTTTACGTGCAACTGTGAAATATGATATATAGGCAATGGAGTATAGAGATCTATCTTGTCATTCAATCAAGTAAAGTGGAAGGGGATACGGGAGGGATGATAAAAGGAAGGGCAGACTGGTGGAAAGGGTAATCAGAATGCATGCCATCTGGGTGGGAGGAAGATGGGGAGAAAACTTGGAACTCAAAATCTTATGGAAATGAATGTTGAAAACTAAAAATAAACAAATAAATTTAAATCTTAGCAAACATATAGAATATATACCTAAATATGTATATAAGCATACATGTATGTGTATATACACGCATATATAATATACATATGTATATTGTGTAGGCACAGAATTAGGTGGCTCAGTGGATAGATGGCCAGGTCTGGAGTTAAGAAGACCTGAGTTCAAATCCAGCCTTAGACACTTCCTAGCTGTATGACCCTGGGCAAGACACTTTATGCTATTTACCTCAATTTCCTCATCTGTAAAATGAGCTGAGAAAGAAATGGCAAACTACTCCAGTATCTTTGCCAAGGAAATCCCAAAAGGGGTCACAAGGAGTTGGACATAACTGAAAATGACTGATCAGTAATAATAGTGTAAATGTGTAAATATGAAAGATATTTAATATTTTAAATAGTTACTAAATGTTAAAATTAAATTTATAAATGAATTTTATAGTATATGTAAAGAACTTATAAACTTTAACAAACCATACAGACATTAGCTTTTATTACCGTTATTATTAAGGAGTTCAGAATTGCCTAGGTGAAAATCCACTTTTTTTCCCTGCTCTCTCAATACACTCTACCGCAGCCTTACTCTTCACAAGTCCCTAACCTAGTCTTCCTTCTCTTACCATTGGGCCCCTTCCTCTCACATGACCCATCTCCCATCTTCTTATACTCATGAAAACCTGGCTCTTCTCCTCACCCTTCCCACCCTGAGCCCAGCCACTCTCTTCAGGAGGGGGGAGTGCACCTTCTCTCCTGCCCTTTACACACTGGGCCAGGAAAAAGAGAAGGCTTACCTCCCTCCACCACCAGTAGAGACCACTAGCATCACTCTATCACTATTATCAGGAAAAGGGGTATGTTAAAGCCAGTCAGTTATTAAATTTTCACTTTTAGCATTTACACGTCAGGTATATTCAAACCTACAAATCAGGTTTGATTCACTGTTTTGTTAATTGCCTGAACTTCAGGAAATGATGGAGAAAATACTGATGCAGATTTAATTTATAAGTGTGCCATGCAACTGACTGTTAAACATTTACTGATACAATTCTCCTTTGAAGTTTACTACCTCCACTAATATCATGGTAGCCAGTTGTGGTTTATCCTACTTCTTTTGTCCAGGAGCTCAGCACTTGGCTCAGAGTCCTCCTGTCCAACACGATTCCTATCCTTACACTTTAGAATTTCGATATTCATGTGGATGTGCCCTGATAATCAGTCTCCGTCACTACCAAATTCCTCCTTCATCCCACCCCAGTCAGAGACAGGGTCAGTCAAATCCCTGAACACATTAAAAGTGTTCTAACTCCATGGTCCAAAACTAAGATGCTTCTGATCACTACCTCAGTCTTCCCATCTCTGACTTCCCCTCACTCTTCCACATTTATCTTCACTAGGCTCTCCAGTTATTTTATGTCTCCCGGGACATCACAACTTCTCTGGCCTCATGTACCCCCATTCATAACTTTGACTTTAGAGCTGGCTAATCAGTTCAATATCTTCCTCAAATCTCTTGTCCCTTGGTCCAATCATTGCTCCTACTTTGTCCAATCCAAACCTTGGGTTACTCCCATAAGTTACCTTCACCACTCCTACCCATCTATTGATGAACACTGATGAAGGAAGTTAAACAACTGTGCTCTGCAACAGTTGCAGATGAATTTAATCTTATCTCAAATAGATTCTCACTGGTCTACGGAAATCCTTGAATTTTTCTTTAATTGATTTGCTATTGAATTCCCAATAGCCACTGCTCCAAACCTTTTCAAACTTTCTCCAGAGGTGTCAAACTCAAAGCAAATCAAATCTTCCAGAATCAGATTAAAAGGTGATTGGGAAATATTGTTTAACAAAATAAACATACAACACAGATAAAGTTGATTTATGAGTTTCTAAGTCAATATAAAGGGGGCAGGGATCTGTTTCTATTTGAGTTTGACACCACTGTTCTACTCCAGACTGTCTCCCTTCCTGAAAAGCAAAAGCTCTTATCTTACCAAGAAAATATAGGCCATCTAATGTGAAAGCCCTTTTCTCCCCAGTTCTAAACCTCAAAATTTCTTAACATCATTTGCTATTCTCACCTGTGACAAAGAGGTGGCCTTTTGCTGGAGGGGGGTGGACATTGGGTGGGGGGCGCTGGAGCAATGGGGTTAAGTAATTTTGCCCAGTCACACAGCTAGTAAATGTCTGAGGCCGGATTTGAACTCAGATACTCCTGACTCCATAGCCAGTGCTCTATCCACTGTGCCACGCAGCTGCCCCAGTGGCTTTTCTTCTCAATCCCTGTATTTATGACCTTAATATCATCACTCTCATCTCCTCCAGCACCTTTTTCCATCAACCATCTCTTTGCCATCTTTTATTTTTTCACTCTCTCCAAATGAAATGGCTCCTTTGCTTCTACCTGCAAGTGCATCTAAACCTTCACCAAAAAAACCTTCATGGGGCCATGCTATCTCCTCAAGCTATCCCCCTACAGCTCTCCTTCCATTTACAATTAAACTCTTAAAAATATTTTTACACTGGTTGCCTCTTCTTATTTATTTCCTACTCACTTCTCAAACCCTTACAAATGTGATTCTAATCTTATAATTCAATGAAACAACTCTCACCAATTCTCTTAATTTCTAAATTCAGTAGCTTTTTCTGCGTTATCTGACACTGCTTGGTACTACTTCTTGGATACTGTCTCCTCCCCAGGTTTTTGGGACATTGTTCTCTCTATTCTTTCTCTGTCAAATTAGACTTTTACCCATGTCTCATTCCCTAACCCTGAGTGTTACCAAAGGCTTGCTGGACCCTCTTTTCTTCTTTTTCAATAGCTCCTCTCTTTGAGTTCTTATTCATTCGTATGGATTCAATGATCATTTCTTTGCAAATGAATCCCCATGCAATATATTCAGCTGTAAGCTCTCATGAACTCCAGCTCCATGTCATGAGTTGGTTGTTAGACATCTTCAACCCAATGCCAAGTGGACTCCTCAATTCAACATGTCCACAAGGGAACTTACCTGTACCCCTAAACCCCACTCCTCAGATCTTCTCTCTGTCTTTTGAGGACACTACTATTCCAGGCAGGTTCACAACCTCAAGAGTTATCCTTGACTCTTTCATTTCCCTGATTCCCCATGTTCAATCCATTTCCAAGACTGGCCAATTCTACCTTCACAATCTATATTACGTCTCCTTCTTGCCCCTAATTATGTTCAAGCTTTCATTGCCTCTCAGCTAGACCACTTTATTAAAACAGCTCCTGATCAAACTCTCAGTTTCCAGGCTCACTTTTCAAGCCATCCTCCACAAAGCTGCCAAAGTACCCTTCCTAAAGCACGTCTGATCATATCATTCTCCTACTCAAGATTCTTCAGTGATCCCTATTACTTCTAGAAGGAAACACAAGCTCTTCAGCTTGGCATTTAAAGCCTTTAACAATCTAGCTTGAGCATGTCCTTCCAAGATTATGACACAGCACTCCCCTACACACTTTATGTTCCAGGTGAAGTGGCTCACTTGCTACTCTCTGATCTCACCTCGAAGCCTTTGCATAGGTCATGCCCCATACCTGGAGTATAGTTTCTCTTTTACTTCTTCCTCTCATAATTCCTAGTTTCTTTCAAGGTTCAGATCATGCCTTACCTCCTAGAAGCAAGCCTTTTCTTTTCCCTTTTAATTGTTAGTACTCTTTCCATCAAATTCTCTGATAAATACCTATCTGTTCATATCCCTTCAGTGATTTTAATCAATTTATAGGTATTAATAAAGTACTTTCTACAGGCCAGCCAAGGGAGCCATATTTTCTCAGCCAGAATATGATATCCTTAAGGTTAGTGACTGCATTTTATTCTTTTCTAAAACCTGCTCTGAGCCAAACCCAGGGTTGGGTGCAGGAGGTGCTCAATACTTGTTAATGGGTTAAACACTAAATGTTTTCCATGGAAAGTCAGCATGATACACAACAACAACAATTAATAATCATAACAAAGACCAACAATTATCTATAAAATTAAGAGAACATATATGTGTGTGTGTGTGTGTGTGTGTGTGTTCTTGTTTAATCCTTTGAACCTTGTAAGGTGCTATTATTCCCATTTTACAGCTAAGGAAACTAAATCTCAGAGAGGTAGAGACTTGCCCAATGTGACACAATAAATAACAATTAAGCCATCGTTATAAATTAAACCAATATTGATTTAATCAATGTTCATTTAACTTTACTTAATCAATAAATAAATATAACAACTCTGCCAATCATATAGCACTTTAAAATTTACAAAGCATTTTAAATATGTATCAGGCTTGCAAGGTAAGTGCTACTAATTAATATAATACCCATTTTGGGGATGGGGATATGGAACACTGCTTTCATCAGAAAAGGTTGAGTCCCAGTAGGCATACTGCCTGCACTAATCTAGACTGAATTGTGCTCTAGTTTGAAATAGATTTCCCTGGGGTACTGATGAGTTAAAAGACTTGTCCTGGGTGACACAGTCAATAGGTGTTCATTACAATAAAAGCTCTTGAGTAGGCATCATTCCTTAGTAGCTCTGACATACAGAAATGGATAAGTCAAGTTTCTGTACCCGTTTCCTCTACCTAGCTGAAGTATGTTTCAAGGAGTAAATGGCATGAAAGGAATGCTTAGAAAAATGCTACATATAATGAGCATCATATTTATTTGTTTCTCAATGGGTGGGGGGAGGGAGAGAACTTAGAAATGAAAATTAAAAAAAAAAAAAAAAAGGAAAGATGCTAGAGAAATGAAGGCTTTTTCTGTCACTTACCTTGGCCTCTAAATGCAGCTGATGCAAATGAAGGCTGATCCCAGTCTCTTTAGGCCCACCCCAAGCACCAACACCTCCCCAAGCCCTGGTACCTATAATCATACCTACAAACCAGCCATCATCACACTGCTGCATGACATCCACCTGGTCTCCTTCCCGAAGTTCCAATTCATCTTCATTCTGGGGCCAATATCGATATACTGCCCGGTACCTGAGGGAGGATACTGCTGTGATAAGCATGAGCATCCTCACCTCTCCCTAGCCCAGGCCCTTCCAAAATAGGTCTTCAGTCCTAATCATCCCCTGCCTCACCATCACTCAGCAGATCTTTTTCATCTCTGTACATTGTCATCAGAAAACTCAGAGAATCTGTTCTCTTACTGCACTGTTCCTTCCCTTCCAAACCCAACCCATCCTTCAAGGCTCATTTCTTCCAGGAAGCTTTCTTCTATGCCCCTGAGTCACATTGACCCTCCTGCCACCCTTTTCCCAGGAGTCTGTGTCAGTCATTTCAAGACAAGTACAAAATCACAGACGTTTTGAGCTGGAAGGGTTCTTAGAAATCGTCCAACCCAGTCTCTAATTTTATAGATCAACTAAGGCCGAGAGAAAATGTGATTTGTATAGAGAAAAGCCAGGAATCTCTTATATTATCATCAACAACCAATAGCAATAATATTAATAGTAAATTCATATGAATATAGTATATCTTTTCATCTGTTTTTTCACTTTTCTATTTAGGTCAGAAACTGGCAAACTATGACCCATGGGCCAACTGTGGCCTTTCACCTGTCTTTGTCTGGCCTGAGCTAAGAATGACTTTTACATTTTTTGGCTGTTGAATTTGGCCCAGAGGCCATAGTTTGCTAACCTCAGATCTAGATTAAAATATTCCTGAAAGAACAGAGATCATCTCATACACTTCCATTGTCTTCTACCTCTCCCAACCCATAGGGCTGGGTTTACTTGTTAAATTGAATTGTATTTAGTTTCCTTAGTGACCCTGAGTATGAAAGTCTTTACTCATTGGGCTATGTGCCCTACAAGATCTCCCATCCCCATCTGACTATTCCTCAACTCATACTCACGGGGTCCAGTGAATATTACAGGATCCAGAAGAGGAAGATGAAGGGTCTTGGTGAGGGCTGGGACCCCAGTGGTGGGATGGTAATGTCTTGGGGGCAGTAAGACCCTAAAGATGAATAGAGAAAAGTGTGGATTATTTTGAAGTATGTGTGCAATGCAGGTAGGCATGACCCAAACTTTCAAAGAACACTATGGGCTAATGGGAATACTAATTACATCTTAAACCCTTTTCAACACATTTTCATACATTGGCTCGCTTTATTTAAACCACAACCTCAGAAAGTATGTAGGGTTTTATGATGCCTTTTTTTTTACATATGAGTAGCTGAGGCGTAAACATCTAAAATGCTTGGATTTTTAGGAAATCATGAAGTAACTGGCAACCCACTCTGTCCATTGATGCCTAAAGACTGCTCTGGATGTGAAATGAAAAAGGTTGAGTTGTTTTGTGATTTTTTTTTTCCATCAATTTAATCCCGTATGACTTTTCATGACTTCATTTGGGGTTTTTGTGGCAAAGATACTGCAGTAAGTAGTTTGCCATTTCCTTCTCTAGTTCATTTTATAGATGAAGAAACTAAGGCAAACAGAGTTAAGTGACTTGCCCAGGACCACACAGCTAATAAGTCTCTGAAGCCATATTTGAACTAATGAGGAGAGTCTTTCTGCCACTAGGCCCAGCACTCTAACCACTGTCCCACCTGGGGCCCACAAATGGGACCCAAGTCCTAGGACCGAGGCTCCCTGATAGTTGGCATTTCCTGACTACTCTTGCCTACAGTGATTTCTCCTTCTTCTGGCCCAGGCTCTCTACCACAGACTAAGGGCAAACAAAGAAAGGTGGAGCAGGATGCAAGGTCCCAAGCTATTCTGTTCCTGTTTGTAGGTTTTGCTATATTTAGAGTAATTAAAATGCCTGTTTATTTATATGTAAATATAGAATGACATAAAAGGACCAGAAAAATCTTAATTGAAATGCAACTCAATATAAATATAGTACACAGGGCTAAGATAATATAGTATTTGTGGGGGGCAGCGACCCTGAGTGCTTAATAGACACCATCAGGCTCCACAAAAAAAAAAAAAAGAGGGACTCAATTTGCCAAAGTGCTTCATACGTTTTCGGGTCCACATTCTAACTCTAAACTCCAACAGACACAGGTGGGTTTTCCCTGCTTTGCTCAAAGGCAGTATCTCCCACTCCACTGGGTTATTTTACATTCAGTGTTCTACCTGGAATAACTGTCCCATTTTCCCCTACCAGCTTCAGAAAATGGGGAAGAGGCATATTTCTTATGGCTGAAGAGGGGATTTCTCATTGACTTAGCATGCCTCATTCTCTTGATGGGAAGCTGGGAGTCACCTGGCTCTGAGGTCTGGATGGAGAGGTCCGTGGGGAAGGTTCTTGGGTGCTAGATCGAAAGGTGAAACCAGCACGATAGGGAGAGGTTCGGCCCCCCCAGTCAGTGGCGTCAGCTGTGCTTTGGGGTGTAGAAGGGGAACCAGATGGCCTTGCTAGGCGGGAGGTTCCCAGGCGTGGGGACCCAGGGACTTGAGAGCCAGCCAGGTTCAGGTGGGTGGGAGGAGGGCCATCTTCACAGACCTTGACCCTGGGTTCTTTGGAGACTTGGACGTAGTTGGCAGGGAAGATGCCCTGTCGTCCAGTCCCCGAGATGCGACCCTCATACCAGTTTTCATCCACCTTCCTTATCAGGCAGATGCGTTCACCCTGCAGGGAATAGAAGAGGAAGAAAACAGAGCTCTGAAGCAGGTCTCCCCTCCTCTCCCAGTCGGCAGATACACTAATCATATCCAAAACATTCCACCCCTTTCCCACCTCAGGTGATTCCCCTATCCAGAGTTCCCTCCCCAATCCCAAAACAAATGGTTATCTCTTCACCTTAGTTTTATTTACCCAACCAGATTATGGGAATTTGTTATCGATAAACTTTTTTCAGTGGAAAAGAAACTGATTAGTGTTTCTCAGTGACTCAGTGCATAGAGCACCAGCTCTGGAGTCCGGAGGACCAAAGCTAATGCTCAGCAAGTCACTTAACCCCAATTGCCTCCAAAAAGAAAAGAAACTTATTTTTAAAAACCATACACACTTAGAAACAGATAAGCCTTTATCTTCTCCTCAAAGTCTACCTTGTAGTAAGTTCTCAATGCATGTTGAGTATTTAAAGTGGAGAGACAAAGGAAAGGGACTTGGAGGTTCCTTAGAACTCTTCTTGCTGCTTTCTCTTTCCTATTTCCCTTCCTCTCTTCTTCTCCTCTCAATTTTCAAGTTCCTTTCTTGCTATTTTCCTTTCTCCCCCTCCTCTTCTGGCCTCTTCAATCCTCCTGCCTCCTTTGCCCAAATAGAAAGTGGTATTTGTTGTTTATGGTTACATCTTACACTATAAAAATTGATCCAGAAGGATCCATAGTTCCCGCCCTCCAGGCACTTACAGCTCATAGGAAATGTGGTTCTGAAGCCAGTCACAACAAGAAAATGGAAGGAAAGTTCCAAATATCTGGGGGGTTGTTTGACTATTATTTTCTCCCCTTCTCCACCCAATTCTAATATTCAACTAAAACTTCCCCTGCCCCTCATCCTTCTTCCTCTGAACAGGTGACTTACCTTTCGGAAAGATAGCTCCACCTCCAGGTCCCCTTTGAAGTTGTACTGGGTCACAGCCTCTCCATATTCCAGTACCTGGTAGGTTGGGGGTTTGATGGGCTTTGGGATCTCATTTGGAGGCAGCACCTGGAAGAGATAAAAGGGCAGAAGGAAGGGTCAAAGGCTCCTGGATCAGCCACTTGTTGTATAAGGCAGCTAGATGGCCCAATGAGCTCAAATGAGGCCTGATATTTACTAGCTGTGTGACCCTCATCTGTAAAATAAGCTGGAGAAGAAAATGGCAAATCACTCCAGTATCAAGAAATGCCCCCAAAAGGGTTACAAAGAGTACTACACTATCAACAACATTTATTGAAAATGCATTTGGGGCTCATAGCAAGAGAATCATAAGATCATCGTTATTTTGTATGATAAAGTTTGCAAAGTATTTCATATGCATCATCTCATTTGATCCCCACAAAATACTGTGATAAAGGTATAAACCCCCTTTTACAAATAGAGAAATTGAAGTTGATCATAGTTGGGATGTGGTCAGGATCTAATTGAGATATTATTCAAACCCAGCCCTTCCTGACTTGAAATGTAGCATCTCTTGGAAGAAAACAATATGGTGGACTGGACCCAGTTCCTAGAAGCTCTTAAGAGCTGATTGCTAAATTTTTTTAGTGTGAGCATTTATTTATACCTCAGAAACTGATACAAATCAGAGCTTGATTTATCATGTTGTTTAATGTCTAAAAAAGTGATGGAGAAAATATTAATAGCACAAATTAAACTTAAGTGCGTACTACAAACATTCTCTACCCCACCCTTAGCTGGTTGTTAAACATTTACCAACATGCCCCTGCGTCAGCCCTTAAGGCAAGAATTTACAGATCAGGGCTATAACATCAGAAAAAGTCATCTACTCATATCCCCTCATTTTGCAGATTAAGAAAATGAGACTCAGAGGGTTTAAGCAACTTGTTCATGATCACTCGGGGTTTGGAAGCCAGATTCTATGATTCCAGGTTCAGTATTCTTCTCACTGCAATCTTGTATCAAGATGTGATACTAACTTACCTAATTGTAAACAAAGTTTCTCAGGCAAAAGGCATTTAAAAAAATGAACTGGCAGGAAAGATCCAACACATGAAAAATGCTCATTTAAAAAGTCTAGATTTCACAGACATCAGTGATAAATGGGTAAGAGACACAATTAGCAAATACTTAAGAAGTTATTTGGAAGAGAAGATATGTGCATTCCAGGTGGAGAACGGTATGTGCAAAGATCTGGAAGTGGGAACAAGGTAGGTGTGGGTGGGATAGGCTGTGTCTCTGGAATGATACTTGAATTGCAGTGTTGAAGGGGAGCCTGGAGGGGAAGGAGTGGGAGGGGGAGGGGGAGGGTAAGTATGTTATTTGTCTGTTGGGGTGGAGGAGTAAGAGATCAGATTGGGGGAAGGCCCTCATATTCAGAATTAAGAATTTTCATTCAACTAGAAGCTGCCAGCCTTAGGCAAAATCTTCAATTAGGTAGTTTATCTTCCCCAGTCCCCTCCCTTCTCATTCCCTCAGGTGCCCTAATTTTCAAGGTCTCCCTGGATACTATAAAACTCATTCCTTTCCAGGAAAGAGAGTCATAAATCATGCTGTATGTGTGACTGAGAGGGACTTAATGTGTTTATTCTCTGTTGTGAATGCTATGTTAGAGCCTAACTGTTAGTTATTCTTTATACATGACAGTATACTTCTGTCTCCAGTGCCTAGAATGTTCTCTCTAGTTTCATTTCTTAGAATCCTTAACTTCCTTCAAGGCTCGACAAAGATAGCATCTCCTACCTGATCCCAGTAATTGTCAGTGTTCTTCTCCCCCACCCCACCCCCACCCCCATCCATTATGTTATGTTGTGTGTAGTTTGTCCTTGTATAAAAGGACAATGACATCAGAAAGGTGATGCCATGACAAGCAACTGACTTGGATTTGAGTGAGAGAGCGCTGTGCAAAGTCATCAGCCTCACTTTCTTCTCCTGAGCCATCCAGATCCAGTGGCCAGATATAGGTCAGGATGACTGGAGATGGCCCAGGCTGTAGTGGGATACCTTGGCTTTTTTAAGCTAAAGTCTTTCCTGAGTTCTCACTTGGAGTGAGGCAACACCCATTCAATTAATAGGCCTGTTTAAGAAATGAGTAAAGAGATGGCCCCTTAAATTTAAAAAAAAAAATCAAACTTGGAAGGGAAGACCCTCAGGGTTTGTTGTATTTATTCTATAGTGTACACATTGTAACTCCAACCCAGAGGTAGAATAGAAACTCCTTGAGAACAGGGGTTGTTTCATTTTCATCTTTCTAGCCTCAGCACTGAGCACAATGCCTGGCATAAACAATTTTTTAAGTGCCCAATAAATGCTTGCTCATTTGAACTGAATTAATTCAAAGAAGGATTAAGATCAAAATAATAAATAAAAAAATTAATCAAAAATATATCATATAATATATGTAAATATATAACATTAAACTATAGGATTAAAATTTCACTTTAACAGGTGATCAATAACAACCTAAAACATTTGCTAAGTATCTATGATATCAAGCCATTCCAGAGTTCCTTGAAGAACACAGCACTCAAAACCCAGAGAACGCAGAGGCAGGACCCCAAGAATACAGATCAGGACAATACAAGGACAAAATATTCCCTCTCAAATTGCACAGAGCTTGGCCTTAAGATAAATTATAATAATATAATAATTCAATGAATCAGTCAATATGTATTTATTAAGCACCTACTATGTGACAGGCACTGTGCTGAGCACTGAACATACCAAAAAAAAGCTAAAGCTTACAATCTGATGGGGAAGACAATAAGCACATACATTAATTCAGGAATTAGGGCTAGAAGAATCAATAAACAAAAAAGGACATTGATGATGGATGTTACTATGGAAACAGGGATGCCAAAGATAAAAAAACAAAAAAATGAAGACTATTCCTACCTTCTACTTGACAAAATTTAAATCCAAAGAAATAAGTGCTAATTGTAAAATTTCAGGGATCAAAAATGGACCCTTTGGGATGTTCTGGAGAGCCACAGATAGGAATAGGAAAAGGGAGAGATAATCAACACCTCAAATCATTATAAGGATACCTTTGCCAGGATAAGTATCTGGCCAAAAAGACGATGAAAATGTCTCACATTTACAGAACAATTTAAGGCTTACAAAGAAAGCACTTTAATAAATTAATTAGATCATTGTGATTGGCAGTTGAGGTATAGTAGAAAGGATATTATCTTCAAAGTCAGAAGAATCCCGCCTCTGCCTCTTGTTAACTGTGTAACAAGGAGCATTTGAACGCCACTTCCCTGATCTGTGAAATGGGCATAATAAGTATACTCCCCTCTTGATCTCAGTGCTGTTTTGTTGATTTCCATTCACCAAGTGGAGGAAGAAATCAACTTGCAGGCTCAAGCACAAGAGAAGAAAGGCAAGGCAACCTTACTATGCTGACCACTGAGGTTATGTAGGGCTATGGTCATACCTGGTCCCATCTGATCTCCAACTCTTATCTCTACCATCTGACACAGGACTTTTAGCACCATTTGAATACTCCCTGACACAGGACATTCCTTGTTTTAATGTAAAGTCTACTGGACCCAAATCACTTCATTTAGTTATTCTCCCCACACCCTCTTGATATTCTGGACTAATTGTTTTTTCTTTTATAATAGACCATCTCTCTCTTTTTTATTTAAGAAATATTATTACTTCCTACTTCATGGAGCTATTGTGAGGACCAAATGAGAATGAACGGAAAGGGACTCAAAGTACTATACCAAATTAGCTATTGTTGTTGTTATGAACTAGGTGGTGAGAGTTATTCACAATTGCTGAGTCTGATATGCAGATGAAGGCATGAATCTGTGAGGTATTGTCCAAGAAGAAACAGCAGAGCTTGGTGAAAGACTGAACATGATACGGTTCTGGGTCCAGGAGAGAGAGAGGAATCCAAGTTCCCATCCCACCAAGGAAGCCCTTCACTCACCTCTACATAGTTAGTTGGAAAGATGCCAAGTCGCCCATGATGTTCTCCCTCCAGCCAGTTTTTGTCCACTTCTTTGTGGATGTACACAATGTCTCCCTTCTGCAGGGTCAACTCCCTGGTGGCCATGCACAAAAAGTCACTCAAAGGTCCCTCAAAATCAAAAGGTAGTAGGGGAAGGTCATGGAAAAGGGGACTATGTCCTTGGGACTATCTAAAAACTACCAGAATTCTTTTTACTTCCTTCTTCAGACCTTTGTCCCAAGTTCTCCCCAGGGATTATTACTCCTTTGTGGACAGTCTCATCACTAGGAGTCAACAGGCAGGAAAAGCAGCCTGGGAGCAAAGGTGAAGACAGATCACCCTAGGAACCTGGTGTGAGGTAAGGGAAAGAACTTACCCCCTGTAGATCATCATCTAGTAGCTTCCTATTTTAATTAATTATTCTTCACAGGGGCTTGATGGAAAATTGAAAGAGGTGACATATATCTAATCATGTGGAATTTATTTGGTCCCAGGAAAGTGTGGCATGGACTATAACCCCCTCCCTCCCATATGACTCTTCCTTTGATTTTCAAAGAAGCTTGGCTAAGGGGGTATTGGGAAGGCAAAGAAGTCTCACAAGGCTGGAGTGGTGGAATTCTGGGTAGAAGTTTAAGACACTGCCTCCAATGCTTTTCAGACATCCCCTTCCACAATGCCCTAGTCTGAGCCTTCCTTCAACCTTGGGGTTGAAGATGAGTCAAGCCTAGGACAGTCAGATTGATGGACAGCTGAGGTTCTTCTCAAAAATAGGTGAGTACCCCCACTATTCCTCTTTCCACCATAGTACACACAAGTATCTCTCATATTCCCTAGCACAGGTTTAAAGATTGAGGGCCACTCATCCTCCCCAACCTTCTCCCCACACATCCCCTGCCCCTCTGCCTCAGATAGATCAGAGCCATGGTGGGCCTGTGCAAAGAAGTCATGCCTGCATCTGACTTTCTCAGCCCTTGTGGAGGGGTGGGGGTTACTCAAGTCAGGTCACCTCCATGGTAAGCAGGCTGTTGTCTAGAGGAATGGGAAGTGTTGGTGTCACCCTTCTATTTGTTGGCACACAAAATTACTCTATATCAACAAGAGGCAAGATGGATATTAGCTTTTGGGCTCTAAATTTGACAGGGCACCTGAGATAAAGCCCTGGGGATGGCCTGGCTAAGAAAGCCAGGTTGTGGCTTTTCCTCATAGAGCAATGGGAGATACCTTCTGAATTCTCATCCTATTGGAATACAGAGAGGAAAGAAGGGTACTTTTTGAATGGGCCTTCTGAGATACTCCTTCCCCAAAGAGAGAGGAGAGAGAAAGAAGGGACACTTACTTAGGTGACTGAGCCTGGAAGTCAAATTTGAGCCGTGCAGCCTTCATCTGAGCAAAAGGAGAGAAAGAACAGAATTTACCCCTACCCAAACTTAGATCCCAGTGTATCCCGCCCCGAGAAAAATCCAGCCCCAGATCCTGGGACAATGCCTCATTGCATCCTGCCCTTAAGTTCCTCTTACCTTCTTTTCTTCTTTCTTAGCCAGGCCATCCCCAGGCTCGGTCCCATCTGAATCTGTAGGGAACCAAAAACTCAGCAGGCCAAAGCCAGAGCCAAGTAGAGTTAGAGTAAGAGGAAGGGTTGGGAGTTGAGATCCCAGGGTGGATGCCCATCAGCTCACCCAGATAAGGCAAGGGGAAATGTAAAAGAGGAGCTAGATTAAGGGATGCAAAACTAGGAGGGACTGGGAAAGGGATCTGAGTCTTACCTTGAGTGGGGGGCTGGTAGAGAAAGTCTCTCCGACCCAGGAAAGGGCTCCCTCCATCTTCCATTCTGTGGGGGCTCAGGGTCTGAGAGGTGTTATGGTAAAGTGCTTGGGGTGGGCTAGAAGCCCGCGCTAGAGACAAGCTGGTAGAATGGGGTGAGGAAAGGGGTGGGGGAAGGGAGGTGCAGACACAGTTTACTCCTTTGCGGACTTACACCCTCCACCACCTCCAGGATTTTCCCTTATGCTGCCAGAAATGCCATTCAAGCAACCATCTCCACTCCCTGATCCTTGGATCTCAGCAGGATATCCGACTTCCTTTCCTTCCCGCCCCAAGCCAGGAAGGGGTGAGGCCTTGGGAAGGGGGAGACCCTGAGAGGGAGAAGGCGGCCTGGGCCATGATGAGGAGGTATGCAAGGGAAAGGGACCTCACCCTCCCGCTCCCCTTCCCTGGAAAAGCCCTTCTCTCCCCGCCTAGCCGGTCTCCAGGGAGACCAAGGGACTCCAAAGCCAAAAGTTTCCCTGCGTCCACGAAAACGGCAGATGCATCCCCTAAAGGGTCTCCCTCCCCTAGGTGGCCCTCTGGGAGTCCCGTCTCCGTCCCTTCCTCTCTCCTTGCCCTGCCCTTCAGGATGGCACTCCACCTCCACCTTGTTTCTCTCTCCAAGGCCCGCCCTCCTCTGTCCCAGGCTCCCGGGCTGATCTGCCCTTTCCACATCAGCGATTCTCTCTTCTGCCTCCTCCTCCTCCTCTGTCCAGCCCCACCCCCAGTAGAGCCCCTTCTCCTCCCACCTCCCGGGCATCTCCGGGCACTCACCGAGCCAAGGGTCCTCTGTCCTGGGGGCGGCAAGCCTGCACTGAGCCCTGGGTGTGGAGAGGAGGGCAGGCGGGGGCGGAACTCAGCCGGGACTGAGAGTTCAACCCCGACCGCCCCTCCACTACAGCTGGGAAAGTTTGGGGCTGGGGAAGGGGGGGCAGAGGGGGAGGGGCAGGGTGAACGCAGGGTCCTAGAGTCTCTCCTCGGGATGTCTTGAGAGGGCAGGCGACAGGCTAGGAGAGTGGAAGCCGAGCCCGGATAAGAAGCCCGCGAACGACGGGACGGAAAGAAGGAAGGAAGGCAGGGAAAGAGAAAGAACAAGCAGAAACAGAGAGCCTGAGGGAGGAGAAGAGAAATGAGATGGATGAGCAGCCCGTCCTGTCCTCCAGCTGAAGTGACACCCCCGGAATGAGGGTGTTCCCGAGGAGGGGGACACGGCCACTCCAGGACACCGGGACATTTATCCAGACTTAGAAACAGGAAGAAAGGATGTTAGAGGTGGTCTCAGGATTAGTCATGGATAGATAGAGATAAATATATAGATCGATCTAAAGAGAAATATCTTCTTAAGCTTTTCCTACCCACCACCTTTTTTCCCAGGAGAAATTTTTACCATAAAATAGGTCTACAGAAACCGTTTGCTACAGCCAAATTTTTCACCACCCCTACATTCAATTACATGACTCCCTATGGAGTTGAGACCCACAATTTAAGAAACCCTTAGATTAGACTCTAATCCCACCTTTTATTTTTCAAACTGAGGAACTGAGGCCCAAAGAGGAAAGGTGACTTTTCGAACATCGACAGTGGAAAAAAATGGGCCTAGAGTGAGCTCTTTCCATAAAAACCAAATGCCTCTCACTTGTTCTAGCCTGTTTTCCGTATCCCACCATACACCTACAGGACTAGACTGGAAGTCCAGTCTCTAGGCAGCCCCTTCCCCTCTCAGGCAGGAATCCTGCTCTGACATCGTTCTCCTCCGTGCCCACTATTGTCCCAGGTGACATATGACTAGGTGAGGGGCCCAGGACAAGGTACCTTGTCTGGGGGCAGCTTCATCTCAATGGCTCGCATGTCTTTGTCCAGCTCCTCGTTCAGTCTGGCCAGTTCCCTCTCCAGTAAGATCTGATGGGGCAAAAAAGCTGGGGTCTCCAGAAGACACAGTAGGCCCCACCCGCAATGTCAGCAACATCTCCCCAACTCTAAAAGCAAGAATGACCACAAAGCACCCTTGCTAGAGGAATGGACACTGTATCCAGGCTCCGTTAGGGACATAGTATCAGAGCATGATATGATCGCTACTCAAGCAGGCCCTACACTGTTTGTGGAGCCCTGCAAAGAGAAGACTAAGTACTTTTTGAGGGAGGCTCACATCTGGATTGCTGCAATACTTTGGCCTCTCCAGGTCTGGAATCAGAAAGACTCATCTTCCTGAATTCGTATCCAGCCTCAGATACATTAACTGTATGACCCTGGGCAAGTCACTTAACCCTGTTTGCCTTAGTTTCCTTATCTGTAAAATCATCTAGAGAAAGAATGGCAAACCATTCCAGTATCTTTGCCAAGAAAATCTCAAATGGGATCATGAAGAATTGGTCATAACTAAACAACAACATTATTTTATTATATTGCTTTATATAATTTATTTGTAAAAAAATTATATTAAATAATATATTTATAATGAAAATACTATTTATTCCATTATTATAGTAGAGAAAATGGTGTTCCATGTAAGAAGAACAACACAAGCAATGACGCTGGTAGTGTAATGTTGTTTGCCTCAGTTTCCTCATCTGTAAAATGAGCTAGAAAAGGAAATGGCAAACTGCTCCAGTATCTCTCTGAAGAAAACCCCAAATGGGGTCAGAAAGAACCAACTGAAGACACAACTGAACAACAACATACCCCTACCAAATTATTGCTGTTATCTTCCCCAAATCCTTACTTTTAGCAAGTCACTCTCCAGCTCAAGAACTCCTCATTTGGCTACCACACCATATCTAAAGTCCTGTATCTGCCTTTTGCAGTATCTACAATCTGCCCTCTGTCCTACTCCCTCCCATCATACAGGAATCCATCTATCCATATATACACACACTAACTTTCGCTTCTGGCCCGGAATTGAAAGCAAATATGGAAACTGAGGTCTGTCCAAGTAAAGTCAATTTACCTACCCTGGCAGCAGGTATGGGGTCAAAGAATAACAGGGATGCTTTTCTTCTAATACTCCATATACTCCTCAATATGCCCCCTCTACTTTACTCGGGCAAGTCTCACTGACCCATGATCATTCATGTCACTGGAAGGTGCTCCAGAAATCTCATTTAGAGATTTTAAAATACTTTGATAATTGACATATAATTTGTTTCCTTTGTAACCCCATATATTTTATTTTATCCCTTTTTTCTGAGAAGGGATTCATAGGATTCATTAGATTGTCAAAGAGGTTCATGACACTAGAAGGTTAAGAACGTCTATCAACTCAACCCTTTTATTTTTCAGATAAGAAAACTCTAACCCAGAGAAAAGTGACTTGTTCAAGGGTACACTACCAGTCTCATTGCTTGTGTTCTTCTTCTTACCTGGAATACCATTTTCTGCACTATAATAATAGAATAAATAGTATTTTCATTATAAATGTATTATTATTTAATAGAATTTTATTATAAATAAATAATATAAAACAATAAAATAATTTTTTTGTTTAGTTGTGACCAACTCTTTATGACCCCATTTGAGGTTTTCTTGGCAAAGATATTGGAGTGGTTTGCCATTTCCTTCTCCAGCTCATTCTGTAGATGTGGAAACTGAGGCAAACAGGGTTAAGTGACTTGCTCAGGGTCACACAGCTAGTTATTATCTGAGGCCAAATTTGAATTCAAGTCTTCCTGAATCCAGGGCTCAACACTCTTCACTACAACAACATCTAGCTTCTGTAATAAAATAATAATAACAGATATTTCTATAGGACTTTAAAATTTTCTAACTGCAATCTCTCCCTTTTCTGATTTCATATGACATTTTCATTGAAAAACAACTTAGCTCTTAAGTCACAGGATCATAGATATAGAACTAGAAGAGACTGTGGAGATTATCTGGTCTAGCCTCCTCTTTTACAGATGAAGAAGCTGAGATGCAGAGAAGGTGAGGGATTTGCCCAAGCCCACACAGGCAGCTGGGTATCCAGTCCTCTGGCTCCCAAGTATAAATTTCTTAATTGAGCAACTCATTCACAGCTTTTCTCAGGCTTGTTAATTGTTCGACAAACTAGACTTTGAACTTTGAGGTAAAGCCCCATCTTTTCGTTTGTATCCCAATTAGTGTCTACTACCATGCTGGGCATGTACTTGACGTTCAGAAAATCCTTGTTGATTGATCTGTGGGCTAGAGGGAATCCCCAAACTACATATGGTGACCCAGAAATCATACCTTTGAGGAGGAAAATCTTGCCTGTCTTTCGCCATCTTTTGTCCTTTCCCATCTCCACCCAAGCCCAGCATCCAAACCATGCCCTTCTCTCATCCACCCCCACTCACACTGGTGCCTACACCACACTGGCACTCACCTCAATTGGTAAAGAGGGCTTCTCAGCAGGTTCATCCACCAATGGCTTCTTGGGCTGAGGGGTAGATCAGGTCAGATCAGGGGAACTGGGAGTGGGACAGTTCCCAGACTCTTTCCCCTTGGGGATCCTTTGAATGATTGCCTGGTCTTTGGTTGAGCTGCCCTGACTAAGGGCAGCCCCAACTTTGAGCTCTCCACCCCAGTCTATGTCCTCTTACCTTCTGCCCTGTCTCTAGTTCTTGGAGAAATTGTTTCCAGGAGTCCTCAGTCCAGATATCTTCAGCTTTCTTCTGGCACCTGACCACCTGGATGAGGAAGCAGAGGATATGAACTCCAATGAAGTGGCCTGGGCATAGAATTTTGTCACCTTCAGAAAGTCATTCATCCCTTACATGGCATGTTTTATCCAATGCCTTATCTGGGCATGAGACCTAGAAGTATATCAGGAACCAATGCTGAACATCACTGATGTCATTCACTGCCTGTGCCACACCATGCACAAGGATGTTTCAGGGGTTCTAGTGAGTAAGGGCAGGAGGTTGTGAAGGGATGGGTTGGAGCCAGAGAGGTGTGTACCTGAGGTCTTGTCTGCAGGAGAGGTGAGGTTCCAGGCTTATAGCTGAAGATATTTCTGGCCCCTTCCTTAGGGTCCTTGTGGATCCTCCTAGACACGGCAGAGAGAATCATTAATTTCGTGGAACATGGCTGGTCGAGGGAGAGGGAGTTGCCTTGTCTTCTCCTCAGTTTTGGTTTGTGGTCCTTTCCCTATAGGTAACCACTTTCCCCAGCCCCCATATTTCTCATTCAGGACTCAGAAGATCACCAGCCAGGTGATATAATGGATGAGGTGAGGGAAAGATAACCAGCATTTTATCAACCCCTACTTTGTATCAGGAACTGTGCTGGGACCATCCCATACTTGCAAATGTCACACTACTAGGAAATGTCTGAGGCTGGATTTGAACTCAAGTCTTCCTGACTCCAGTCCAGGGCTTTCTCCTCAAGCAAAGCCAACCTCTGTCTGCCTCAGTTGCTTCAGTTGTAAAATGAGAATGACAATAGTATTCTCCTCCCAAAGTTGTTGTGAGGATCAAATGAAGCAAAGTGCTTAGCACAGTGCCAGGCACACAGCACGGTCTGATAAACGCCTGCGTCCTTCCTGACTGCCTGGTACTACAGGGCCCTGGGTCAGGAAGGGGACCTTACACATTTGCTCTTGTCATTGCTATATATTAAAAGGATAAGTCAGCTGAATTTAGTTTTCATTTAATGTTGGGATGAAAATGTTCTGAAATGACAAAAAGGCCAAAAAAATAACAAACCCACCCAGTTTTGTCAGAAGGTGAACACGATGAAGTATAAAGAGCTTCAGAATTTGAATCTGGAAAGTATGGCACTTCAGTGGAAAGAGGGCTGGGTTCAGGGGAGCTGGACTCAAATTCTGGCTCTGTCAGTCAATACCTGGGTGACCTTGGGCAAGTCATTTAAGTTTATCTGTAGCACAAGGATATCTTTCTTTGCTATTAAAATCCTCAATGCTTCATACAATGCCTGGCACATATTAAGTACTTATAAGAATTTTTTTCTCCCCTTTATTAGATAACCACCAAGGACCCTTTTAGCTCAAAATCTATCATCCTGTATCTGCCACTCCCCCTCTCTAATTCAGTTTTTCCATGTGGAAAATGAGGACAGAACCAGACACCCTCTAAAGTTCCTAACATTCTAGGACTTTAGAAGATACCTCTACTGAGGAGGGGGTTGACTTGGGTAAGCCTCAGCTCTGACATTTCCTTTAGCCAGAACCCCATGTTTGCCAGTTTTTCCAGAACCACAGGTCAGAACTAGAAGGTACCCTAGAAATCAATGAGTCCAGGCCCCTCTTGGGGAATGTGGGGAAACTGAGATCAGAAAAGGGGAAGTGACTGACCCAAGGTAAAACAAAGCCACTATTATTACAACTAGCTTCGGGGATAATCCCTCCAAATGAGCCATCAGCATCAAGCAGGTTTCATGGAATGAGAAGTTTGATCGGATAGCACAGTGGGTGGCTAGTCCACCAGAATTTGCTGGCTTATTATTAGGTCTCCAGCCACACATCAATATGACTTAGCAGTCCAGTACCAACTGAAAAGCATAACAAGAGGCCACACCTATAGAAACTCCATGACGTGTCTCAGATGAGAATACTTACAATAAGAGATTAAAAACAACCCTGACCAATGAATAATAAATGCATTATTTGCTTGGGGTGGATAGGGTTGGGGTGGGGATCCTCGGCTCAGAAGAATAGTCAGACTGAGGCTCTGCACTGGCTTGTAGCATGATTTTGTCCAAAGGTAAGACCAGAATTTAATTTTTAACCTCTCCACTCACACTACCACCCTCCACCTTCCCACCAGCCACAGTGTGTTCTTAATCTTTTTTGGAGGATGCTTTTAGAAAAGAGATTTCCAATTGGAGAGGAAGGGAGGTGAGGTTAAAGTAGGAACCTCCATAATTCTGTTAAAAAAAAAAACAAGTAACTTAGTCTTGCCTAGGGGTGACCTATGATGACAGGGCAGGTGTGCCAACGTCCCAGGGACCGGTGAAATGAGTTCTGTCACTTGGCTTGGCTTTGCCAGAAACAATCCAACTATATTCTGTCAATCAATCCAGGCACTGAGGGAAGGCTGCCTCCAGCCTGTTTTTCTGCTCTGAGGTTAGTAGGAAGGAGAGCCCAGAATGGCCAGCACTTGACTGTGGTTGACAGAGAGGACGTGAGATCTGAAGAATTCCCATGTTTCATTTTGTATTCGAGTTCTTGATGTATGTGTGAGTTCCATGAGGAGTAGTGAATGAAGTGCTAGATTTAGGGTCTGGATGTCCCAGGTTCAAATTCTGCTTTGGATACTTCCTAGCTGTGTGACCGGGCAAATCACTTAACCTCTCTGTTTCAGTTTCCTCCTATGTAAAATGAGGGGATCTAAGATCCTTTTCATTTTTGATCTTATACCAGAGAGTGCCTTATCTAAACTCTGCTACCCTCCCGCCCAGTGCTGGGCACATTTTCATTGAACCTGAACATGCCTTGGGCTTGGATGTTGGGCGCTTGGCTCCCTGACATGGCCACCAGAGGGAGCCAATTCACTACGGGGATGGACCACCCTTTCTGGGATTGGCCCCATCACCAAAGCTCTGACCCCCTCCAGCTCAGGAATGGGTTGGAGAAGGCAGAGCTTTCTTAGCTGCACACCCCCTAAAGCCAAGCTGTGAGATTCCAGAGTTGCCTCCCCCAATCCCAGCACTCACTCACCTGCTGTGGGGAGATGAGGGACTCCGAGAGGCCGTTCTCAATGGTGGTCCGAGATGCCTGGACTCTAAAAAGGATGGGGAGTGGAGGGAAAATAGGAGGTTTGGGCTAGGAGAGGCTGGGGGATTGGATATTCAAGGAACAAACCAGGCAACTGGGGAACTGAACCCTCATTTCCCAGGTCCTGAAAAGATTCTGACGTCATTGAAAGATACACTGTCGACTTGAAGTGGGAGCGAGATTTGGGGTCTTATAACAGGGGATAGTACGTTCTGTTCACTGGAGCAGGAGCCAGCCTCCAGGACCCATTCTTAGGGTGGTTTTCTCACCTCTGCTTTGGTCCTCAAAAGCCCAGTCCAGCTGTAGCTCTGGAAGAAGAGAGAGGAAGCAGGTCACTGTGGTCTAACCTCTGCCTCAACCCTACTCCAGTGCCAGCAGCCTTCCCCTTCCCTTTAGGAGGTGGGGGAATGAGTCAGGCCCAGAAGAATGTCTAAGGAGGGAAGGAATTAAGAGAGCTGTTCCTAGGAGGTCTGGAAATGCTTTGGGTATTCAGTGACTCTGGAAGGCCTCCCAGCGACCAGAGATTTCCCCCCTCTCCCCTCAGACCCACCCACCCATCCACTTAAAGCTAGTTGGGCCTGTGGTCAGCAAAATGGCCAAGTCAGGGAAATCCATCTTTCTTGTTTAGGACCCCCTGTGTCTCTCCTGCCTGGGAGAAAAGCATCAGAGAAAGTTCAGGCACTGCTGACGCATTAGTGACCTCCAAGGCTGCTTCCGATATTCTAATTTTAAATGAGGAAACTAGACGAAGCTAGTTTTACCATAAAGGAATAAATAACATGATGAAATTTTAGGCCCCTCTTCCACCTGTCTCTAAGCCCTTGAAGCTACCACAGATTAAGAAGCAGTCAGCGGTCCCTCTCCAAGGGGGAGGAGTAATTATTTCCTCAACACATGAAATTCAAGACGGAGTTCAGGTCTCCACTCAAACCTTAAAGAATCACAGAATGGGAGAGGTGGAAGGAACATCAAAGGCCATTTAGCCTCTCTACAATATGCTGGAACTAGTCATTATCTATGTATTAATTAACAGTTGACAATTACAATATAATAAAGATCTATATATTAATAATAATACCTCGTTTTTATATAGTGCCTACTATGTGCCAGGCATTATGCTGAATACTTTATGAACATATCATTAGATCTTCATAAGAACCCGGGGAAGTAGGTGCTATGACTTCCATTTTACAGTTGAGGAAACTGAGGCAGAAAAAGGTTAAATGACTAGTTAGGTAACACAGCTAAGAAGTGTCTGAGGCCAGATTGGAACTCAGGTCTTCCTGACTCCAGGACTAACAAGCTTTACACTGTACCACCTAGACGTTTCATTGACTCAGTGGCTAAACGTCATTTTTGCAAATTCCAACCATGCCTAGTTTTATTCTCTGGGGCCAAGCAGACTAAGTGTGCTTTCTTTCTTCAACAAGATATGACTCATTATAGACTGAGCTCCTCATTATAGACAAGGCACTGGTTTTTTTTTTTGCCTTACTGTGTCAGGGTTTAGCAGAGTCCCTAGCACACAATCAGTACTTCCTAAATGCCTTTTGATGGCTGGTAGTCCTTTGAATACTTGGAGACAGTTATCGTGAGTTCTTTTGTCTTTTCTTCTCCAAATTATATATATCCCAGGTGCCCTCAGTTAATATTTAAACAGCGTGAGCCATGCCTGCTGCCTACTTCTGGATGCTCTTTGGATTTCCTTTCTAAGATTTGACACCTGGAAGTGATCACACAGAAGCAGATGTGAAGTCATTGGGGCAAAGCAGAGAGGGGCCCTGCTGGCCTTCTCTTAATGCTATCTAAGATTACATTAGCTTTCTTAGTTGCAATCTCACCCTACTGAGGCATATGGGGCTTGCAATATTGTATTTAGGAAGCTGACTTTTTAGAAGCAAAGGCTAGGATTTTTACGTTGACTTCTACTAATTTTCATTTCACTAGATTCAAAGTATTTTTGAATGATCTATCTCTTTATCCAAATCACAAAGGAAAAAAATTAAATAAGTAACACAGGGCCAACACAGGATGATGGGGGAACTCCGCTGGAGAACTCCTAATAATTATAACACTTATACAGCACTTTAAGGTTTACAATGTATTTCACAGCAGCTAGGCAGTGCAGTGGATAGAGCATCAGGGGCCTGGAGTCAGAAAGATCTGAGTTCAAATGTGACCTCAGACACTAGCTGCATGACCCTGCGCAAGTCACTTAACTCTGTTTACCTCAGTTTTCTCATCTGCAAAATGGACTGGAGAGGGAAATGACAAGTTACTCCAGTGTCTTTACCAAGAAAATCCCAAACAGGTTCACAAAAAGTTGAACGCGACTGAAACAACACAACAACAAATTCATTTCATATATCATGTCATTTTATCCTTAAAATAATCCAGGGAAGCAGGTACTGTAATTATCTCCACGTTATAGAAGGGGAAATTGAGGCAGGCAGCAGTTAAGGGACTTGCTCAGGTTTGGCTAGTAAATAATCTGAAGCAGGATTTGAATTTAGATCAACTCTAAATCCAGAAATCTTTCTAGCATCCAGCACTGCTTTGAACCATTTCTGTTCTCTACATATGACCATCTAATCAGCTCTAAATTCATCTAATAATGCCATCTGTCAAACACTGCAGACCTGTGTAGTCCACAACACTCCAGATTAAAATGTAATTGAGAAATATTTGACAAAAAATAAAAATAGAAAAGAACAGACGATGTTAATATATGGTTTTTTAAATCAGTAAGAGATCCTTATGCACCATTTAGAGACCCTGTGTCTTGGCCACATCTCTTCCTCTTTTCCTTAACAGAGGTTCTATCAAGTGCTTCGCTAAAATCTAAACAAGCTCTCTCTAGAGCATTCCCCAAGTCTACAAGATGAGTGACACTATCAAGATGCTGTCCTGAGTCCTGTCTCTCCTTCACTTCCCATAACCATTCACTTGCCAAATCTTGTTGCTTTTACCTTTCTATCTCAACCTGTCCCCTTCTTTCCACTCACACCACCACTGCTCTAACTCAGGTGAACTATTGCCACCGTTGGCTTCTAGTCTCTTCCCTCTTCAACCAGCTTCCAAAAGCACAAGTCCAACCATTTTACTTCCCTGATCAAGAACCTTCAAGGGCTGCTTATGCCTCTCCTCAGTTTGGTATTTAAACCCTTTCCCAGTATAGCTCCAGCTTACCTTTTCAGGCTTTCTCTAACCCTTCCTGTACATTACTCCTGATATACAAGCTATGTTCCAGTCATTTTATTGTCCCTTGTACTTGGCATTCCATTTCCTTTCACTGTGTCTTTGCATAGGCTGTGCCTTATACCTGGAATGCTTTCCTTTCTTCTACCTCTAAGAAGTTTCCATCAAGACTCATATCCATCTGCTTTCTCTTAGAGGAAGACTTTCCTCATCTTCTCCCTCTCCCTCAAATCCCTCAGAATCCTTCTCCCTTTCTCATTCCTCAGCCAGCCCCAACCCTGCCCATGCATCAACCATTACAAGATTGGATCTCACCTGGAAGTTTTCGGTGGATCTGCTGGAACATTTTCCGGTACCAGTCCCGTGGGCTGCCTACGCTCTGGGAATAGAGAAGGCAAAGTCAGGCTATTCTCCTTTTCCTACCTCAAGACCTTCTTGGTTGAAATCCAACCCCAGAGGCAGTACCCACCATGGGTGTCAGGAGGCCCTGAATTCAAATCCGGCCTGACACTTACTAGCTGTGTGACCCTGAGCAAGTCACTTAACCCTGACTGCCCTCACCAAAAAAGTAAGAAAAGGAAAAGAAATCGATCATGGGGTCTCTGCTGAGGTGATGTTACAGGAAAAAATAGTACCTCACATTGGAAGCAGCTCAACACCTGCGCTTCAAAGTAAAGTTTTAAAGTTACCAGGGACACTGAGATTGAGTGACTCCTTCAAGGTCACAAAGCCACTAAATATTACAGGCAAAATTTGAACCCAGGCCTTTCTGCTCTGAGGTCTACTCCCTCTCTCTCTCTCTCTCTCTCTCTCTCTCTCAGCTTCAGTTCCCTAATCTGCATCCCCTTCACAGGGTTGCTTTGGGGGTCAACAACAAGACATGTGGAAAAGTTAAAGCACTATACAAAGCCTAGTTTTTTAAAATGATCTTTATATGTAATTTTAAGATTTACAAGGTCCTTCCTCACAGTATCTCAGCAAATACATCCAAGAATTATTACCCCCCCACTTCATGGATGAAGGAAGTCAGCTCTTAGAAATGAAGTGGCCAGGTCCTGGTAAGGATCAGAATCCAGACCTCTCTTGACTTCAGATTCAGTTCTCTGTGAAACAACGGAGGGTTAATCCTGAACTCAGGGGCAGCTAGGTGGTGCAACGGAGAGAGCTCAGGGCCTGAAGTCTGAAAGATCTTTGTTCAAATCCAGCCTCATACATTTACTAGCTGCGTGACCCTGGGCAAGTCACATCCTGTTTGTGGTAATTTCCTCATCTGTAACGTGAGCTGGAGAAGGAAACAGCCAACCACTCTCAGTGTCTCTGCCAAGAAAATCCCCAAATGATGTGGAGAAGAGTAGGACTGAACATCCCTGTCCTCCCATCCCCCTTTTGCCCTCAGTGGTTCCCCCGGCACTCACAGAACGAGGGGCGATGGGCATGCCGCTCTCATCCACTGGCCCGATGCCCTCATATTTGACCCAGCACTTGTCCCGCTGCTTGCCACCTTTCGTCCACGTAGCTGACCAGTTTGGACCACACTGGGACACGGGTTGCTTCGTGCCTCCAGGGACCTGGCTCTCAGAAACGGGCCAGGTTTGGTACCAAGAAGGATCTGCAGGGAGCATTTGAGAGGCAGAAAAGAACAGTAAGGAGGAGTCAGGGAGTTTACCCTGACCCACACCCCATACACATGCTCCACTCATCCTCTAGCCTTTCCAGGACAGTAACCCCTGACCTTGTCCGAGTTATGACATTCTGTTTGTTTGATTTTGTGCCTTAAACATACACACACACAAATGCACCCTGTTCCCTCCACACAAAAGGAGCATATAAGACTTTTTTTAAAGTAAATCCAAACCAATCACCTTTTGAAAATGTCAGGACCCAACCTCTAAAATGATTGGAGATGCCATATGTGTTCTTAGAAGAGCCTTCCTCCCCCGAGGGGAGAATCACTGCTTTAAAGTGGGGGTGGGTTCCCTAAACCAATATCATTTATGAAAAATGGGATTTTCTAATTGGATTTTGCATCCCTCTCCCATCTCCCCCCAGCTAGGATCCTGTTTTATCCCCTGTAACTCAAGGGATAAAGGTAAGCAATTTGATTCACATTCCCACCTATTCCTTGCATTTCCTGGGTTAGAGGCTTCTCTCCCTTTTCCCCGACCCAAAGACTCCTGTGAAATTCAGCCATTTTCCAAGGATGTCAACCAGGATAGCCCTGAGAATCCTACCCCAGGTTGGGAGGTGCCAGTCACTTCAGAGGTTGACCTTAGGATCTTCAACATTCACCGCCACTATCCACTCCCGTTCTTCCCGGCAGCCAAGCTCCAGCACTGGCCTGCCTGCCTTCGTGTACAGTTAGGAGTATGTGAGTGGGGGGTGGGGGTGGCATTTAAGACCCGGCTTCCATCCCTAGGGGCTTAGTTACAGCTGGGCCAGTTTGGGGGAAGGGCAACAGTTGTGGTGGGAGGAAGAGGAACCGTGTTGCTCCTCCACAGATCTGTGTTGGCTGGAAAGTTTTCTCTTCTATGGGAGTCTTGGGCAACATAGGTCCACAGTGAAAGGAAATGTCTGTTTTACTCCGAATGTGTGGGCAAGTTAGTAGTATATACAAAGTGAGAAGTTCACAAGATGCAATATCAAAAAGGGGGTTAGTTCACAGTGCACCACAACCCAGGAAAACATACAACAGGCGAAGGCATCAGTAACCAAAGGTGCCCTCCTCCTACAGCAAAAAGATTCAAGAAATTTCTGCCTCCCTTGTCCCATGCACCTCAAAAATACCTGCCTCCCTGGGTCAGAGCAACATCATCCTGTCAGAATGGTCTCACAGGGATCTAGAGATCTATATTGACATTCATATCTACAAATTTATATATACACCCATAGGAAATGATGGGAAATGCCTTGACCATCTCCCATGTGTATAGATGTATGTACATATTCACACATACATATATGTATGCGATTTTGCGTGTGGACATTTGTATCAAAGGCACGCAGAAGCCAGCATCAATCTAGACAGTTGCAGTAGCTGTGTCTGAGGAACAGGGAACCTGGGGAGGTTCCAGAGAGCTATGCCAAAGACAGGAGTCCCTCCAGCCCCACTCCCACCTCAATGAATGGAGAAAGATGAGGTTGCTGTCACTTCTGCAGGAAGGAGGACAGGCACTTTATCTTCTGCTTTCCACCAAACTCTCTAAACAGCCTTTCAGGGAGAGTCTGACTTGTGAAGGAACAAGGGAACAAGTAGAGCGTTTAAGTCAAGGGCGATGGAAGTGACAGAGCTCTCTGATAGCGAATGTGGGCTGAGCAAACCTGGGACGACTCTCCTGGGTGCCAAGTGCCCATTGCACACGGTCCTGGGGGCTGGGTCATGGAACTGGAAGTTGAGCGTGTTGGAGCCACCGTCCCGGAGCACAGACACCTGTTGGGGTTGGGGAGGGGGGACAAGGAGGTAAGTTCAAGATACCGCGGGGAGAAGGGGTGGATTTCCCAGAACATACAGGGGACGACAGGGCCCAGCAACCATCTAGCAAGCGAGGGTATCAGGAATAAAGAAACAGTCAAGCAATTTCTGCCTCTCCCATCCCTTCCACCAAATTCTTGCACCGCCCCGCCCCCCCCCCCCCCCAGGTCAGGGCAATGCTCCCTCTCTGAACCCTTGTCCCCAGTGGCCTCACTCACCCGGGTCCCTCGACGGTGCTGTGCTGGCTGTGCCTGGAGGTGGCCTGGGATGAAGTCACTGAGGCTGAGCCCGGAAGGGAGGCTGTAGTATGGAGCCTGCATGGTGTGGCCAGAGCCCACAGACCCAGAGGGGACCAAATCTCCCTTGGGGAAAGACCAAGGAAGAACTAGATTTGACTCTGGAAGCCCGAGTCCCTTTTGGGTGCGGATAGGAGTGGAGGTCTGGGAAAGGGTGTCTGGAGTGTCACCTGGGCTCCCGATGCCCCAAGAGGCAGACTCCTCCCCTGGGCACCAGCCATCAGCTCAGTCCCTGCTCCTGCTCCTGGCGCAGCCTCAGCTGCCGGATCAGGCACAATGAACTGCTTGTTCGAGTGACCCAGGAACTGCAGGGGTGGGGGGAAGGGGGGTGTGGAGGACCAGGGTGAGGGATAGGGTAAGAAAGGAGAGGGATGGCAAGAAGCAGGGGAGGATGGGAAATGCCTGGGTCATCCAGTCATCCAGGCATACCCTACGGGGATCTCAAAGCACTTTATGACTTCCTACCCCTGAAAAGAGAAATGGAAACAGCTGTTGGGCATAGCAACAAAGGAAGGAAGGAGAGAAACTAGTCTAGCTTGGTTATATGCCCCAAGTGAGAACAGCCAGGGTCCCTCCCCTTAGTACCAAGACCAGGCAGTGCCTCTTGGGTGAGGGATAGAAATTATCTTTCCTGAGTCAGGAGTTAAGCATGAAATGGTCATAGCCTTTTCTATTTCAGCTTTTCTTCCCAGGAACTCTGGGGAGTTCAGAATGTCAATGGGGACTGGCCTGTCTTCAAATCTTGGGCTCTGGATGCTCTCTCTCTTCCCCTAATCTCAATCTCTCAATCTCTCTCTATCTCTCTCACTGTTTCTCTCTGCATGTTTATATTTCCCTTGGTCTCTCTCTGTCTCTGTCTCTCTTTCTATCTGTATATTTATCTCTCCCTTGGTCTTTGTCTCTGCCTGTTCCTCTCTATATCTGTATTTATCTCTCCCTTGGTCTCTCTCTCTCCCTCTGTCTGTCTCTCTCACTGTTTCAATCTGTACATTTATCTCTCCCTTAGTCTGTCTCATCTTCTCTGCTTTCCTTCTGCTTTCTTAACCTTTCTATTTTTCTCCTAACTCATTTCTACAAGTCTTTCCCTCTGCTTTCCTTCCTGTATTTGTCTCTTTTTCTTGTTCTCCCTCCCTTTGCTCTGTCTCCGTGTTTAGGTTTGTGTCTCTTTCCCTCTTTGTCTATCTGTCTGTCTTCCAGACCTGTCCTTGCTGATCCACAGAATGAGGCCATAGCAGAGAATGGCTTATCTCTGGAAATCAGCAGTGGGTGTAGAAGAGGTGATCAGCTCTGTGAGGAGAAAGCCCCCATAGGGGTAGGCAGCTGGAGAGGGTGGAAGACTTGGAGAGGGGGAGGAGGAGGCTGGGGGAAAGGGAGGAAGCAGGTGGAAGATGAAGGGAAGGTGGTCCCTGTGCTGGGTGATGGAGACATGAGACCTGGACTCTTCTTGAAAATTTAAATACAAAGTGTAGGCTGAAATCATGAGCTGACATGGGACTTCCTTCCACCCTACCCCACCCCAACTAGAGTCACAGGACTTGCCTGGGTCACACTGGCACCTCCTGAGTTGAGTCCAAGTCATTTGTGGGTGGCTTCCACACTCACAAAGGAAAGCGTTGGCAAAAGGGGGAGAAGAGGGAGTCCTGTATGCTGGGAAGACGCATGCCCGTGGCCAGAGTGGGGATTTCACATGGGCAGTGCACTGGGGGGGGCATGTGGGTGGGGAACTTGTCACTGTCTCGTTCACTTGTAATGAAGTCCCAGGAATCAGGAGGTCAGGGAAGCAGGCCCCCTATTGTGAGCCACTTATACTGCTGGGGCTTTCAGTGGGAGCTTGCCTGTTGCTTTTCTGTGCCCATTAGACTGCTGGGGGTGGGGAGGAGTGGGAAGTGAAGGCATTCACCAGCTGGATTCAATTAGGACTAAGGGCAATGCCACATCAGCAGTTCAACTCACATCAAAGCTTTCTGCAATTCTTTCTTTCCTAAACATTATGCAGGGGGACACTGAGGCATGACTCAGGAGAGCTTGGCTTAGGGCTGACAGCCTGGAAGTATCAGGCCTTAACTTCTCAGTGCTTTGAGTTATATCATCATCATCATCATCATCATCGACCCTGGATTCTCCTTTCTCTTAACTTTTTCTCACTTCCTTGACCTCTAGGAGGAATTCAGAGTGGATAATTTCCCTTCAAGCAGGCTGGTCAATTCCTTTGTTTTCCAGTGTGGCAGAGCAGGCCTTGGAGTTAGGAAGGTTCCCATCCTGACTCTACTGTGTGTGTGACCCAAGGCCAGTCACTTAACCCCACAGTTCTCTCTGTGACTCTTAGTTACAGAGAAAGTGAGAACATGCACTGGGAGATCTGGGAGTTCCAAGTTTAGTGCTCCCACCTAGTCCTGATCACTAGGCTGTTTTCAGGAGTCCAAGACTGTGTCTGTTTTCCAATGATTCCCTTTCCCCCTAAAACAATGTTCTCAATGTTTCCTTTCCCATCCTACCTCATTCTCCCTAATGGGGAGGGGGATATGAATGGGTCCAGTTACCCCAGTCCCTTAATGCAATAAGAACTTACATATACTTTGCCCATTCAGGCCTTTACATTCTTGACCACCAGTATCCCTAGGAGTTAGAGGTAGGGGTAAAGTGGGAACAGAGAGGGGAGAGGTACTTCATTTAGGGAGAAAAGGAAGCAAAGAGTCTTGATCTACATCCATCCCACCGGATGACATAGGGATGGGATCAGAAGTAAACCAGATCTGATTCCCAAGTCAGTACTCTGTCTACTTCCTGTGAGCTTGACAGAATTCTCCCGTCCTTTTGGCAAGTTCCTCATTAATTTAAAGGCTTGACTCTGGGAATACAGCAATAGATGTAGTACCACTTGGAGGTTTTTTGTCCTTGTCCAGGACATATACATGGGAAAATAAATGGGGTGGTGGTGGTTAATCTCAGCTCTTTCCCTCTTCCCCATTTCCCCCCAACAAGACAAGGCTTCCCAGGTAAGTTTATATTTTCTTTGAACAGCAAGGTGCTAGGAACAAGATGACCCTAGTCCTCTTCCCAATTTCTTTTCTCTGTACCTCTGTTTCCCTGAGCATAGGAAGGGGGCCCAGCTGCTTTTCTGTGGACTCCAGAGGGAGGAGCCAGTCTGCCTTCCCTTCGTCTAGTTTGAGGGATTGGCTGTTCTTCCCTCCTTGATCCCGCCCCTCCCTGACCTCAGCCTGTCCTCCTTTGCCCCCTCCTCCTCCTCTTTGGCACCTACCTGCAGAAGAACTGGTGGAGAGGATGGAGAATCCATGAGAGAGAAAGCATTCCCTCCAGCCTCCACCTTGAGCCCACAGCTGTGGGCCTCTGGGGAGGCTGCCAGGAAGGGGAGAAGTCTGGGGTGTGTTCTCTCTCCCTCGTGACTAGGGCAGAATAAGACTCTTAAAGGGTGGGTGGGTGGGAGGGGAGGAAGGAGAGGCAGTGAGACAGAGAGTCAGAGTCACAGAGAAAATGGGGAACTGGAGTGTGGGTGTGAGATAGAGAGGACAGAGAGATAAAAAAGAGAAAAAGTCAAATCAGCAGGAAGGGAGTCTGCAAGCTGGAGAGAGGGAGGAAGGGAGGGAAGAGAGAAGAAGGGAGGGAACCAAGCAGAGAGTTTCCAATCTCTGGCCTGTTTGCAGCAGGGTGGGGTGTAGGGAAAAGTCATACTTTTTCTCTGTAGCTTTTTCCCCTCCCTCCTCATGTTGTGTGTTTATATGTGTTATGGGGTAAAACTGGAAGGGGGTGGTGTTATTTGGTCAGGAGGCTATAGGCAAGCAAGTGCCCATCTCCTGGGGAAGGGAGAGCTGCTCTCATTTCAAGGGTGGGACCAAGGCATAGGAGAGGCAGGGAGATCACCCAGTGATCAGGGTGGGGCATGTTTAGAGGAGGAGGAGTCCTGGGGGTCCCAGGGGACCACAAGAGCCTTTCCCAGCAGTTTTCCTTCTGTGCCCTGTGGAGCCTTTGGCACTAGAGCTGGGCTACTCAGAGTTTCCAGCAACATTTCCAGAATGTGTGTGTGTGGGGGGAGCTCCTCTGGTCCTGGAGCCCGCCTTTAGTGCAGGAATGATGAGTGAGACAGACAGACACAGCAAGAGGGACACAGGGATAGAAACTGAGAGCCCCAGAGATAGAAATAAGAGACAGTGAAGCAAAGAGACTGACAAACAGGGCACGGCTGCGGCCGAATTAGAGGTATAAAAGAGGTGTGAAGAGTGAAATTTATACACATATACACAGCTGTGGGGAAACAAGGACTTGGCGACATATGTTTACACATATACAGACACATGCGATGGGCCAATAGAGGGGGAACACATGCAGAAGGCTGCCCTGGGCTGGAGGATTTTCTCTTAAGGAAATGGTAGAGGGGAGGGGCTGGGGTGAGCCGGCATGGGAGGGCGGATGAGGGTGGAGGCCCACCCCTGACGGTAGTGGGGTGGTCCCATGTTCCCAGGCAGCGGACAACAGGTTTTGATCTTGTTGTCTTTCCGATGTTCCCGTTGCTCCTGGCTCTGTTCCTAAGAACCTACGCCCATTGACTCCCTAGACTCACTCCACTCCCTCTTAACCTGTGCTGCTGCTACCATTTTTCATTAGTATCCCTGCTGCCTTCACCCATGACTGGTTCTGTTTGGTCTTGTAAATAGTCAGATGAAGCTTAGGGACAGAAAGGAATGGAGAAGGATCTCCCTGACCATAGCTGTTGAGAGAATGGGAGGAAATAGGGATGCTGGAGGAGCGGCAGGAACAAGCACGGTGATGCTCCATCTCTGGATCTTGGCAGGGAGTATTTAAAAGAGCTTTTGGCCTGGGGAAAGGAAGAAAAGAGAACTTGTTTGTAAGCTGAGCTCAGGCAACCAGGTTGACTTTGACCATCCCAGGGGAACATGTTCCAGAGACACTAAGTCCCAGTTGGAACCCTCACACTGTTCTCTGCACCTTAGAAACAGCTCTAATCCCAAGGGGGGGCTCAGAAAACAGGCCACTCCTACAACCCATACCCTCCTCTATGTCCCCTCTGTTCCAAAGGACACAGGCACCAATCCAGCTTCTGAAAGAAATGGGATTGCCAAGTTTCATGGGATGACATACGCAGCACACTGCAAAGAGTTCGGAACTGGGAACTAAGAGACCCAGGCTCCATTCTTTGCCAGGCCTGCTTCTTTCTCTATAAAACAAGAGCTATAACCCTTGACCCACTCATTGTACCAAATACAGCACTTGCTCTATTCATACCACAAATGATCAGGAGGTAGGCTTCAGGACTCCAGAGGAGGGCATCCCAGCCTGAAGAACTCTGGGCAGTTCCTTCATCCCTAAGGTGAGCAGCCACAGAGTAGGCCTAGAAGCCCAACCTAGGGTAGGTCCTTCCTCCTTCTTTAGGTCACAGAGCACTGACAGAGTAAAACTTGTTCCTCCAACATGAGATATTTTATGAAAGGGATAAGCAGGAATGTTCCAAAGAACATGAGCATGAACAGTGGTGCCCGGTATCTCTAACTTGGTTTCCCTATTGTAACTTGATCAGAAGTGTGTTTGGGGTTTAGAGCACTCCTTTTCTCCTTGGTAATGAAAAGTTAGGGGATGGAGTGGGTGGGCATTGTGTGAGGATTCACTGAAAAGATGACCTATCAAGGACTAAGCAATGGTCTTTTTTTAAAGAGGCCTGGGACTTAACCGTTCCTTGGGAACATCCTCCCTGCCTTTAAAGATACTGCCTTCATCTGCCCTAAACATTATCCCCACCCAGGGGAAACCAGCCAAAAAGGCTCCCAGGCCCGCACAGGGATTTGTTGCCTTCTCCTTCCTTGCTCTCCAGGGCTGGCACTGGACATCCTTGATTGCCTGTGATCCTGACCAGAACACTACTTGCCAGCAGCAAAGTCCCCTTATTCTCCAGGGCTCTAGCCTTGACTCCAAGATAAATATTTAACACAGAGGTTGCGACTGAGCTGACTAATGTCCTGACTTCCTGTTTGTCATGAGGGAGGGTCATGGGGCTTGAGGATGGTCTACCAGTCTCATTCATCACTGTGGGAATAGGCACTTGAGTAAACAGACTGGGGGGAGGTAAGGGGGGGGTGTAAATTGTGGAAGAGGGGCTAAATGGACCCACCCTCTTCTGACTTCTTGATTCCTATGTAAATGAACTTTGGCCTGCCAATCCAAGGCTCCAAGTTCAACTGGGTTTATTAAATGACACAAAGCAGGCAAAAACAAAGCACGTCATGTGTCCATTTGGGCACCATCACTTTCTCTTCCTGGTTTTCTTTCCTTCTTTTCTCCTTTAACCTCTAACCAGGCTGCCTGCCTAACTGCAGCCACTGGAAAGGATGCCCTCTCTATCACCTATATTGCCTCACAGAGAGGTCAAGGGTGTGAGGGAAATACTCAGAGCTTCCCAGAGTATGAAGCAGGAGAAGCCTACAGATTTCTGTCTTTTTGGAGAGGACAGGATAAACTTCTATCTGGAAACCCTAGGCCTCGGGTTTCTCAGCTCTTCCGTCCGGTCTCAGCTATGATTGTTCTGGCTCAGTTCATCAGGCATTCACTCCTTCTCTCCCCTCCCCTCCAGGGGAGGGATGGGGGTAGGGATTCCATTTGTTTTTGGGGAGCTTGCTACTGCTGTTCCAGCTCCCCAGCACTACAACAGTTTGCTCTTTTCCCAGCTACTTGATGCAGCAGCCACAGGAGTTTTTTGCTTCAAGCCCTCAAAAGCTATCCCACCTCCTTTGCTGTCTTTTCTTTTCTTTTGTATATTATATAACATGTGTAAATAGAAATCTATCCATCTTCCACACCTATTATAATAGCTGGCATTTACATAACAGTACTTGAAGGTTAGCAAATCACTTTACATACATTATATGTCACTAAAGCCTCAGGAACCAGTTAGGCAGATATTTTGCCCCAAGGAGGGGAGAAGAGTAGGGAGAGAGAGAGAGAGAGAGAGAGAGAGAGAGAGAGAGAGAGAGAGAGAGGAGAGAGGAGGGAAAGAGAGGGAGAGGGGGAGGGAGGGAGAGAGACAGAGAGAGACAGAGACACACAGGCAGGCGAGAGAGACAGAGAGAGAGGGAGAGACAGAGAGACAGAGAGAATGTAGAGGAAGGGATGCTCCCCCTCCATGATAAACATCAAACATCAGCCACTGGTAGTAACTTAAAAGTCAGTTGTCTGAGGAGCCCACTGTGACATGGTGCTGGTACGTGTCTGAGGTAGGCTCTAAGGAAGGAGCTTTGAGGGTGATTTGGTGACAGGGGCTACAAGCCTTTTAGAGATGAGGGCTTTGAGGCTCACAATCTGCTTTCACAGCTAATAAGCATCGGAATAGGGTCCAAACTCAAGCATTCCCAACTCCCAGTCCAGAGAGCTTTCTACTAGACCACATTGCCTCTCCGGTGGCAGGAGATGGCTCAGCCAAGAGATTGTCATGGCAATGAATCTGTGACCATGAGCAGGGGAGGATGTTCACACTGATAGAGGGACTGGGGAGCAGAGTTATGTGACTGCAAATACAGGAATAACAGGCCATTCTGAAAGCCAATCTTGGTCACCAAGGGAAATAAGGAAAGAGGACAGATTAGGTCGACTTTTATTACAATGTGAAGGGTGAGACAAGTCTAAGAGGGATAGGATTTACAATTTTTTTTTCTTGGAATGTAGAAGTATGAGGGAACCGCAAAAGACAGGAGTCCAGATCTTCATTCATTTCTTAGGGGAAGAAGTATCTTCTCCTGCTAAGAAGCAGAAAGAAAGCAAGCCATTCTACCAGAATCCACTCTGAGTTTACCAAGAAATTGGCTCCATGCCTTATTTTTAGGTATTTTGCTCCCTATACATCCTACATTCCATCTTTCTTTCTATGACAAAATATTCTTTTTTTCAGTGGTTTGGATTGCTCTGAAGGGCAAGACCACATTGACACAATGGTCAGCAAGATAGATCAGAAAATCAGATCACACAAGATACCCTGGCACCAATCATTCCTTTTCCCTTTTAGTTTCCTGGGCTCTCATCTTTCCCTTGGGAATCTTTTCATCCTGGCATGTTTATGCTACTTGCCAGATCCCACTGATGACCCACCTCTATGCCAGCTGCCTGTGGGAAGAGAAGTAACAAATAGGGAAACTGATCCATTTCAAGGTCTTGAAAAGCCCTTCTAGGTGTGTATTGGTTGAACATTTTAAATCACAGTGCCTAGATCTAGGAAGTTTAAATTCTCGAACATGGTGTCTTAGCACTAGGCACTGATTCAACTGAACATTTATTAAGTGTTTCTATGTGCAAGAGCCTGTGTTAGGAAGTAGGGAGTAAAGATGAAAAATGACATGCCTTCAAATTTATAATCTGCTTGGGAGGTCTGGGAGGAAGACATACAAAATACACACGTAACAGAAAATAGAATATGACAGAAGCAGGAGATACAAAGCATGCCAGGAAAATTTGAAAAGAGAGACCACTTTCAATGGTGGGGGTAGGGGGAGAGTTAGGGAAAGCTTTGTGGAAAAAGTGGCTAATTGGGCTAATCTTTTCCAGGAGACAACAAAGGAAGATGGCCTCCCCAGAAGTGGAGGACAGTGGGATGAGATCAGAAAACAACCAGTAAGTAGTTTAGCTTGGAACAGAGAAAGTGGTGGCCACAAATGCATTTCTATGGCAATTGCTTGGCTGATCTGCTACTAAAGTAGGATGGCTTAAGAGAATAATGTGAGTTAAACCTGGAAAGCTGGTTGGGGCCAAATTCACACTAGTTTTAAGAGGCAACTTTATTTTATCCAGTAGGTTACAGAAAGCCCCTGGAGGTTTTTGAGGAGGGGAATGTCATGGTGAGATTTCTATCTCAGGGATATTATTTGGAAGCCTTTGTAGAATGTACTAAAGGTAGGGAAAGATGGGAGGTGGGGAGATGAGTTAGAAAGCCATGTTAATAGTCCAGCCAGAACATGAAGACCAAAGCTAAAATAGTAGTCACATCAGCAAAGAGAGGGGGAACAAAAAACAAAAGAAAAATTGTGGAAGTAGACTCAAGATGTGGCAACTGATTAGGATAAAATCTTTAAATAAAAAAAATGAGATTGTGGACCTGGGTGACTGGATGATTGTACCATCAACAGAAAATAGGGAAATAGGGAGGCGAGAGACATGTTGAGCTCATGATGACAAGAAATTCCAGTGATGTGGCCAGCAAGACGTTAAGACGAGTGGGACTAAAATGGGAGCTGGGCATATTAAGTTGAGTCATTTGCACAGAGATGGTAACTGAACCTATGGCAGCCAATGAAATCAACAAGTAGTCAAGGACAGAGTTTTGAAGACTACTTGGGGACCCTGGGGACAAAGATGATAGTGACAGAAAATTTGGAAAGAAAGAACCAGGAGAAAATGAATTCTCACCCTAGTAGAACAGTTGGAAGTGGCCCCACTCTCATGCAGGGAGGTTACATCATCATCCCTTCTCATTCATGGGAGGCAATGATAGGCTCAATCTGCATTTTGTTAGAAAAATTACCTACATCAATAAAAAATAATGGATCTTCACAATGAAATATTAAAGGACAAATGAGGACATCAGCGACAACCAAAAAGGCAAACCCATTCAAAGCATCTCCGCCACAGAAAAGGCAGGTGGTTTGGCAAATTAAAAAGTTGAATCTGGCACCACCCTTTCTTGTCAGCCCTTTCTTATCTCATACTACTCCCCTTTCACAGTTCTACAATCCACCCAAGCTGTACTCGTTTTCAGTAATCATTTTACTTTCTTGACTTCATACATTTGCTCAATTCTTCCCCCTATTTTCTGTGTTGAAATTCTACTTATCCTTCAGGACTCAGCTTCAATGTCACTTCAAGGCCATATCTGCTCTATCCAGCTGACAGCATTTCTCCATCCTAGAGTCAGAACCCACTGCAGGTATCTAATTAATACTGCAGTAGAACTTTACATTATTTTATAATTCACTTTATTCTATTTTTCACGTTAGTATTTGTATGCACTTTTTCTTTCCAAATAGAGTACAAGCTAATTGTACTGGGAATGTGAATTATTCCTAACAGAACAGATCTAGGGATGAGAGGGACCTTACAGGTCATACAGTTGAACACCATTTTGTAGACAAGAAAACCGTGGCTCCCAATGACTGACTTGCCACAAGGTCACATTTGTGATTCTTGTCAGGATGAAAATCCAGATCCTTCGACTATGAGTTCTGTATTTTATGCACTCCACGGCCTCTCCTGAGCCCTGACTTGAGATCTACTCTCCTGGCAACGTAAGCAGGGATGAAGATGGAAGATGGTCAGTGGCCTGATATAGTGCCTTGGTCCTCCAAAAGTAATCAACCTTGTCTTCTTGCCTCCTTAGATGCTAATGAAACTCTTCAACCACAGCAGTGTATACCAACCTAATTTATAATTCCTAACATCCTATAATCAAAATTACAGACGCCATCTTTCTCAGCACAAGAAGCTGTAAGGAACCGCACATGGCTCCATGGTAATAGCCAAGGGGGTTTGATTCAGTATTAAAGGTAACCGGGAAAAGAGGAATTTGAATTTGTGGTTTCTGCCCTTATAATTCAGTGTCTTTACTAGTTTATATCAATGGAAAAGGGAAGGGCATAGACAAATAAAATGATTATTTATGTTAGCAGCAGCTGGGTGGTGATAGGGTAAGATTGTTATTGTTTTGTCCTTCATTCTCAAAGAGGACCATGACATCAGGGAGGTGATGATGCCATGATACGGCAGGGCTGTGCAGTCACCAGCCTCTCGCCTCTGGAACCATCTGAGTCCAGTGGCCAGATGTGGATCAGGATGACGGGAGAGGGTCCAGGAAGCAGTGGCGTCCTTGGCCTTTTCAAGCTAAGGTTTTTCACAGGTCGGTTTGACTGAGACAGCGCCCACTCAGAAAACCAACGCTGAGCCTAGGCTGAGGAAGACCTTAGACTCCATCAGTGAAAAGGGAATAATACTAGCATCTGACTGACAGGGGTAACCGCACAGCACCTGGCACAAGGCCGAGAAGGCACTTAGGAAGCACCGTATAAATGCCAGCTATGACTACCACTATTCCTATTTCTATTTTACTGAAGGATTGAGGTACAACGTCTGTCAGGATACCTCCAACCACACTCATGAGGTTCAGTTGGACCCAACTCCAAGTACAATGTACTTACCGGAACATGGCACTGCTGGAGTGCCCTCCAATATCCTGTTACCCGCAATACCATCCTTAATATGGCACCCACCATGAAAGCCCTTGCTCAATAATCCTAGTGGTCCCCACCTCCTCCTCTTTTTTGCTCAGGGGCATCCATGCTTGCTACAACAACAACCCTAGTTTTACTTTACAGAGGAAGTTCAAAAGTTGGTCCTGGCCACCTCTTTAGATCAGTGAACATGCATTTCTTCTCTGGACCCTTTCCAAGATGTAGGTACTGGTCTTGTTCTGCATTAGCATATCTGAAATCTGGTCACCTAAGAGTACACATGTATGTAATGTGAACCAGTGGTGGGTGGGAAGGGAGTGGAACTGTTTCAGATCAGGGGAGGAAAGAAGGGCACTGTAAGAGCCAGAGTAGTTTACAAATAAAGAGTCAGGTGAAGGAAGAAGGGACTTTGAACTGTGATGGAAAAGTCACTATACGACAGCTGGGGAAGCTATGTAAAGCCCCAGGGCATCTCTGATCCAGGAGCATTACTGGCCTCTGTGCCTATGCAAGGGTATTCCTTGGCAGTGCCATCAGATCAGCTTTTCAGACTTCAAAGGTTGGGCTTTCTTTCAACTTCCTGAATGATAAATTGAATGAGAAGTCAAATTTCAGTGCCTGCACCACGGGATAAAAATAAACAAATAAAGACACCGGAAGCCAATAAAGTAGTTTAATCTTAAGGATGGAAAATTTTTTGTCTTTCTTTTTCCCCTTTAAGATGACTTCCAATTTACAGTAAGACAATTTGTTCCTTGTTCACAAAAAAGAAACTGTTAAATTTTCTGCCAACAAATAACATTTTTCCACCATTTCCATTAACATATCAAAAAAGCAGGAAAAAGGAGGCAATCTCCAGGGAACAGGAATGCAATTCATCATTCAGGAGAACCTAAAAAAATACTTCTACCACTACCTAGTCTCATGTATTCTAACCAAGTCATTCAAGCAGGTAAATTCAGGATCCCCTTGGAATGGAGCTGGCTGAAAAGTCTACTAGAAAAAATCCCTGCTGATCACAGTGCACAGAAAAAGGATGAGAAAGGTGTTCAAGATGGCATCGCTGTAAAGGTTCTCTAGTAGAAGATAAAAATGTACCTTTGTTCCCTAAGCCCCAGTGCAAGCTCCCTCCTTATTACATGCACTTTGCTATAACATGCAAAAAAGACAGATTTAGAGAACTTTGAGAGGGGAGGAGGGGGAAGGGGACAGACTTTAAAGTGCCATTTGTTGGCAATAGTGAGTTTGTGTGTAGGTATAAATAAATCACTTAAGACAAGAGTATACTGAGGGGTTGAAGTGGGGAAACCCAGAACCACTTTCAACAGTTTGACAAAAAGTCCTCTTTGCCCAGGCTGTGGAGAGACATAAAGCCTTGAGCTTGTCCAATGAGGAGTCTTTTACCCAGTGAAAGCAGCCATTAACCATGTAACTTTTGTAATTGGTATGAGAAGATAGCCAGTGTTTATTTTCCTTAAACGAACAGACTATCCCCTTATTCTCTTTGGCTGGCTAGATATAGGTTGGTTATAATTCTCAAGAAATGATATAGGCAGGCTGCTTTTTATATATGCTGTCAGTGGCAAAATGACCTACAACCATTGAAGTTCTCTATTGTTATCTGATAACCAACAATTCTCTGCACAGCCCATCCCTTCTTTCCTTGGCTTCTCCAGGGGGATTTACAGAGAGTAACAATGAAGGCACTAACAAACAGCAGAATGCATCAATGTTATTCTTGAAGTTGACATGAAAAGCCTCTCCTTATTCTTGGAGAGTGTGTTTGTGTGTGTGCACGTCCATACACACACACATTTTAAAGAGAAAAAGAAATAGCTATTAAGTACAAAGAGAATGAGACAGTTGTCTTTCATGGGCTGTTCTCCGTTCTAAAGACATGTATCCATGCTCCCTTTTGACAGCAGGAACTAGATTGGGTGTGTACCTGAATTTCAGACACGGTGGGTCTTTATGGTTACCATTATTGCTACCAGTAAAATTTAACCTCATACCTACCAGGTTCATAGATCGTCCCTCCTTCTGATACCCTAATTTGGATAGGGTAAAGAATGTTTTGAAAGAGAAGAAACTTAGGTTTTAGTGCTCCCATGGCAACTAGAACCAAACTCAGAAAATAATCAGGAAATTATGTCAATAGGCCTATGTGGAATAGTGAATAAATTTCCATCACAGAGAAGAGAGGGAAACACCTGCTAATTCATACATAGGAAGTCTATGAATTGGTTAGCCTTCTGGCTCTGGGTAGCATGTCAGGTTAAACATACCAGTACTCAAATGATGTCTTCTTAGTGAAAGCCCTTCTTTCCTAAACAAGTCTGATGACTAGTGCTCGCTTACCTAATGGTACGCTGATTTCTCCTGTTCATGGGGGTGGTTAATACTTAAAAGTCTAAACTATAACCAGTCAGAAACCTTGGATGTAAACTGTAATTTTACATACAATAAAGATGAGTCAGAGGGGTCCGATGCCAAATACTATATCCTGAGAGGCAGCAGAAGCTGGCAGGTAATAACCACTAGATGCATATATATTCACCTCTAAACTAAGTGAAGTTTGTAATGTTGTTGCAACCTTTTGAGGTTCATTAGTATTCCGAGCAATAGGGGCTTCAATCTCAGTGTTTCAGAACTCCCTTAGAGAAGAGGGAGATGGTAAGAGCACTTCCAAAGCTGATAGGTCCCAAAGTTACGTAAAAGTCTCCTTCTTAGGAATATGTAATGTGACATTTGCAAAAACAAATGCTTTTCTCTTCCGGTTTTGAAAAATGCTAGGACAATGACTTTTAGAATTAAGAAAAGACTATCCAAGGTAGAGAGACACACTGGCATTATATCTCAAAGGCTCATGATTAGAACAGATTGTGTGTGTGTGTGTGTGTGTCTGTGTGTGTGTCTCATGAAAGATACTGATACTCACTATGCCAGGCCTCTACGCCATACACATGACACCTTTACCCCCACTTTTAAGGAAATCTTCTGCTTACCACTTAGGCAGATGCCTTCTGTGTCCACCTGGAAGGACAGCTGTCATCTTTCATACATTTTCGGAAAAAATCAGACTGTTCTTATTCTGGTGTAAAACTATATTTAAAAAAAAAAAGGGATTCCTTCCACTGCCCTTATTACCAAGCATCAAAAATTGGGTGTTTTAAAAAAGGCAACAGGCTATTTTTCCGTTAAAAAGTATCTGTTTCAAATTTGATCCTCCATAGGCTGTCAACAGAACCAAAAGGAGAATTTGATCTATATGAGACCTTGTCTGGATAGAGAGGTGGAGCCAACAGTACTTCTTCTAGGGCAGGAGAAGTCTTTGGGAAGTCTGTTCACCTCTTCTGAAGCCTGCTAAGGAAGCACTCTTGGTAGAGTCACAAAACCGGAGAACAATGCTCCCACCCTGAGGAGTGATGGAACCATGATTTCTGGATTGTCTGAATATGAGTTCAAGAAATAAACTGACAGTATGAGAAAAATCAAAACAGAAAACCATTTAGTCTGTTTGGGAGCAACTGTTTAGATGGAAATTTGAAATGTTTAAAATGGATTGTCCTGAGTGAAATATGGAGAGAAGATAAAATCCTATTCACTAAAAATTTCCTCTAGTTATTGGTCTACAAATCTGTTATGGTTAAAAGTGAAATTCCTTGTACTGGAACATGGATTATCTGATATCCCTATTTTATAGAAAACTATTTATATTACTTTAAAATAAAAAACCCTACCCTTAATTTTACCCTGGTTCTGCCCTACAATCTTCAGAGTATACCACAAAAGAAATTAGCTTCAACATTCTATCAAGTTCTCATATCTCTTCATTTAGCAGCCACTATAATTTCCAAAGCAGCTAAAGAACTTACTCAGGTCTTTTTCTCATATGTTCATGTTGCTGTTAACTGGGGAATGGATCAGAGATTTGAGTAGAGATCAGTAGCACTAAGCTCTATCAATGAAAGCTGGCACCAGAATGACTCCCAATTCACAGAAAGGTGCAGTATTTGCAGTAACTATTTACCCAATGACTTAGGGTCCTCATAATTTTTTTTGGGGGGGGGGGTGAATCTCCTGTGGTTATGATACAAATGAACTAGAGAGAGGAAGGGTAAATGATTTTCATTTTCAAATACATATAATTTCTTATTGTACTTTCCAACTTTATTATTAATTGAGCTCTCCCAAAGACAGTGGTCCTTTCCAATATTGTGAAAAAATGTATAAGGATTGTCCAGCTGATCAACTTCCTCGAGGGATATAAAAAAGATATTGCTTTCAAGTGTCTTCCCCCAATTCCTTTACAAAATTCTAAATCAGAAACAGAGAGACCCTTTATCTTCCTTTTTATACTACTTCTATCATCTTCACACCAGCAGAGAAATCCATGCCACAGCATTTAAATTGTCACATACACCCTGATGATCTCTGATTGTCATAAAGGAGAAAACTGGAGATAATCAATACAAATATTAGGGGGAAACAGGGCATTGTTTAATGAAAGTAAGGAGTTTCATTCATTCTTCCACTTGCCCTTGAAATCCCCCAAAATGCCAGTATATCATGTTATTATTGTATAGCATACTTGCATCCATGTAGAGGTGAACACTGACTCAACCTATGAGACTAAGGAATTTCTGAAATTTTCATTTTTTAAGCACTGATGAGAATGTATTCACCAACAAGGTTGAGTAATAGCTATTAAAGCAAGACACCAGAGACCATTCTCTTAATCAAAAACAGAAATTTGAAGGATCCTGTAAGATGTGTTTACCAGTTAATAGTGAACTCAAAAGTCACACGAATATAGACAGATGTGAAAGACTGTCTACCTATGATATCAACTCTTGCCCTTGGGCTCCAAGAAATATTAATGATGTTCATATACATTTCAACTCATCACGGGTTACGAAAGATAGTAAAATGGTCAAGTGGCCAATTTAGAGTCTGGTAAAATCTCTGAACTTCATCGTTGTTTGTCCAAATTTACATTTCAGAGGGGGATCTTGCAACCCTAGATTCAATTTCCATTGTCCCAGTTTTCATCAGAAATATAGAAAATGTTAGAAACAAACAAAGGAGGATGCCCAGAACAGGGACAGTGATGGAATAGAGAAAAGAATTTTAGCTGTAAAAATGTTTTGAAGAAGGCATTAGAAAACATTTAGAAATACTGTTTCTTTGTTGAAGGAGCACAGCAGTGGAGCATAAAAACAGAAGCAGATGTTTGAAAGCATTCAGTGACAGTAGTTACATGAGATTTTCTAGAAACTTCTCTCTCCCAAAATCTTAAAGGGACATCTTAAACCAGTGACACCTATACCTCAACTGACAAGTTTAAGTAATCCTAAGAATACCTTTTATTATGATGGTGATAATTATTTCTGCTCCACAGGATTACATTTCAAGGAACTGGAGCCCAGAAGAAAGTAGGCCATTATGGTAAACACACCCTTTGAACTTTAAGCTATTCCTAGGATTGGAGTTATCTATTTTAAAGTTAAACCCCAATCAAGGGGTTTTCCACAATCACAGAAACAGGTTTAGCTTACCATAATTTATCAGACCTTCCCAAGAATTGATGTCTAAAGAAGCAGATGCACCTAGGCAGAAAGTAGTAGAGCTTAAATGAAAGAGATCCCTTTCAAAAATGAGAGGACTAGCTGACTGGTTCAAGTTAGAAACTCAGGGTTGTGGTTTCCAAAGGCCCTCTAAAGGGTGGGGGAGTGGTGGACAGGTATCACCTTTACAGCACAATACTTCATGTGTATACTATCAATCAGACCAATTTCTAAAAATTTTTACAAAGGAAAAGGAAAAAAAAAAGAAAAAAAGATGGGACTTTTTATATTCAACATAAATTAAAAAAATGTACAAAATGGTCACCTGTCCTACAGAATAAATGCAGACTGCATCATGAATGTGCCTCCAGGTTTCAGTTTGTTTTTGTTTTCCAATAATAAATAAATAAAATGTTTTTAAGTTTTGGATCCATTAGTGGTACCATAGCAGTTGCTTAGAGCCATTACTGGCTTTTCCTGGCTACGTTGCTCTTGGTCGTTGGGCGGGTTGTGTTTGTCACCAAATTCACCGGCACTGGCACCGGCCCTTCAGGGTATGACTTATCTCTTCGGGGGGGCATGCGCTCGTTAATCCGGTCCAGGCCCCGAGCTTCCTCAAAGCTTCGGATCTTGTGTGGGGGTGAAAACCCTCGGATGGCTAGAGGGAACACGAACAGTAATTTTAGTCTCCAACAAGGTGGGGGCTTTAAAAACTCGGTCACACACCAAACTCTCCTAAGGAACAACACACAAGGAGCTGTCGAGTACATTTCTGGTAGAGGGGAAAAAAGGAATGAGGAAGAGGGCCAGTTTATTTGCCTTGTCAGAAGCATCCTTAAAGGCTCAAAGATGCCTGAAATGATGAAAACAATATTTCTAAAAATTTAAATGAATTAACCAGTGTCAGTCACAAATTTGGTGAAAGGCTGACAAATTTTTTTGCCCCCAATATGCTTGGGAAAGGGTTGTTTATAGGCCAGAAAGGTGCTCAAAGTTTTTAAAAAAAATGATAGAGATGAGTTAAACACAGGGTAGTTACTTTAAAACATAAACACCACACAAGACAATGTGAAGTAAGAAAAGAGATAATTTTGGGTCAGAAAGATTGCATTTCATCTTGCACAACCAAGAGCCAAACACAATTTTGGCAACTTAAATGAGATGACCAAGAGCCAACAAAATGGCTTCTTTATATTTCTATTAGCTTAACTGTTAAAAACTAGGCAGAAAATTGTATATGAAAATGTATATAGGAGCTCCATTTCTAACTCAACCTCTTAGTTCCTTAACCATCAAAACAAATGATCATCTGAGTTTAACAAAATTTCAACAAAAAAATTTTCAAATTAAAGGATTAAAAAGGATTTTAAAAATCTACCTAAAATTATATACCTTTCTTTACTACTTTCAATACAATTTAGTTTATTTTCTTTGATACTGAGATAGATTAGCTTGAATGTTGGGGAAATCTCATGAATCAATCAGTATTTTTTCTATTTATTTTGCCCTTGCTCTTAAAAATCTTAGAGATACATAGTTAAGGGGTTGATACAAAAGAATTTCCCAGAAGCCATTTAGAGGATAATAGTACCAAACCCATGGCTTTGGGATAACAGATGGAACACTAGAACAAACTACTAGAGATTTCACTTGCACAAGCAACTGCCCAGACACTCGAGCTTCTGCAATTACACTAATGATGATAACAGCTTCATCTCTTATGAGGGTTCTATTCAATTACTATAGATGCAGGCCACCAAAGAGGAGTCAGTGAACTTTTCCAGAGAAGCCTCTGCTCTTCTCCTCACTGTTCCAGTTCTGGTGATGCAACAGCACAGTAACTTAAACGTCAAATAAATCCTTTTAAAATTAGAAGACAAACAAATGATCACAGCTCTTGGATGACTCTAGCCATACCTTCCTGTGCCTCTACCGCTTCTATTGTGGCTGTAAGACAGCAGGGGCAGTGGCATGTGAAAATGAAGACAGAAAAAGAGTGAGTGAGCTGACAGCTTTACTGCCAGTATTTAAATCCCAGGTACCCATCTTCCATCCTTCAATCCATCCATCCATCCATCCATCCATCCATTTATCTTTGCCTGTCAATAATAAAGACTAATTGGAAAAGGGAAGTGAAAAGAATAGAATTTGGTTAGCTATAATTTTCTTAACACTTAAAACTTCTTGGAAACCTTTATCACCAATATTTCTTATAATTAAGCTACTGGATCTGAAATACTGATTATAAGAAATAAAAAACAGGGTCACCACCCCACATTTAAAACTCTAAGGAAGAAATGAACAACTGTGCATTTGTGTCTTGATGTCTCTCAAGTAAACATTTGAAATTATTTTGAAATAATCTAGAAATGTCACCAATGCCTTAAGGTGGATATTTCCCCTGTGTTCCAGTTCAATAAATAAAGGACAAGTGACTCCTTTTTGCTGTCTAAGTGGAGTACTGTTGCACTCGAAGCCTGGGAAAGACTGTACCAAGTCACCTGTAGAAACTCTAACTGTTCAACTGTTCTTTTACCACTCAGACAGGCTTGCCCTCAAATAACAGAGCAGCATTTGGAAGAAAACAAGTAAACTACCAACAGGAGTTGTTGTCTCGGCTATTCAGATGGTGATGCAAATTCGTGGTATGCTCTGGGTTTGAAGCATAGCAGAAGCTGACATTTCTAATTTCTAATGGTATACATATACACACACACACACACATACATATATACATACATAAAAAAGACTCTAGCTTTCTAATTAGAGAGAGAATAAGTTCTTCAAATTCCCTAGTTTAAGCTACAGTACTATTCTCTTATATTATAGATCTTTTTTTCTAATGTCCTCAAGGCTCACATCAACTTAGACAGCCCAGTGTTTATCTAAAAAGCAGTATCCAGGAAGGGGACACATTTGGGGCTACAAACATATGGCAGATAAAGAAACTAGAAAAATAATAAGATAAAATGGTATTTATCATAAAAATCAAGACTCAGAGATGGTCATGCTTCTTCATTCAGAAAAGAAAATCTTATTTTACGGATATTGTCTAAAGGAGACTCAATTTGTTTGAAAACAAAACAAAAAATACTTGAGTAAAGCTTCATGGTCTACTAAATTCCCAATCTTTTTTTCTGCAAAGTTGCTTATAATTGTTTTCTTTTTTTTCTGTATCACTAGGTTAATTCCTTTGTACTCCAAATGTAAACAAAATGAAACAAAACCCTTACTGGAGATGCTGTGTTGTAGAGCAAAGGACCTGGTTTCTTAAAATACATGTTATGTGACTTAGGTTAAGTCCCTTCACCTCTCTAGGTTTACTTATCTGAAAAATGAGAGCGTGGATAAGAGGATCTGTAAAGTCCCTTAAATCTCTAAATCCTACAAGTCTCTTCAATGAAAAATTATACAGTTATGTAGAGGGAAAAAAGTAGTTTTATTGGACATTTCAAACCAACTTTCAAATTAAACATGCTAACTGCAGATGCTCAAAAAAGACTCATATACCTAAGCTATGGTATACCATTATCAGATTTTAAGAATGAAGAATTCAATTCTATATTAAAAAAAAATTTCAGATAGTTATAAAGGAGCCAATTCCTACTAATCCATTATAACAGTGGAAAGAGTTGCATATAGGAGGCAGTAAATATGAGCAGACCTTAAATGGAAAAGTTTGAATAAAACTAAGGGTGGGTAAAAACAAGCAGTGATATGTATGTCCAAGGCTGGACATTAGTCAGTGTCAGTTCTCATGTCTCACAGACATCCAATAATATTAGCTGATGTCTTCTTTCCTCTCTAGTCTAGATTTGTCTATTTCTACCAAGTCTCAAACTTTTTATTCCAACAGTTACTCTCCTTAGACCTTTAGAACTGGCACTGTGGCAACAGAAACATTCCTGGCCACAGAAAAGAATCTGGCTGACCAAAGATGAATAAACTCTTCAATCAGGACAACAGGAAAGGGGTTACAGGAAAGGTTTATAACTTCCAGGCTGAGAAATCCAGATGCTTTTATTCTACATGGCAACGATTGGGAGCAGGATTCTACGCTTTCATGGAAAGAAATTCTTTTCTACACTCACCTGACTGGATGGTCTGCTTTCCTCCTGAGAGGACACCCAAAGGCAGTGTACCTGTAGGAGTCAGCCCTTTGAGAGTCAGCACACTTTCCCTCTCTTCTCTAGAAAGGAATAAAAACATTCAGTTAACTCTTGATCAGCATATCAGATGAAGGTAGCACTGAAGAAAGGAATATTCCTTCCTCTATCTTCATTCCCTAAAAAGTATGGAGAAATCAGTTTCTCCCTCTCCTTCATCTCCTAAAAACAGTATCTTCTGGTAACATCTTAGGGTTAATTAAGCAACAGCAAGTCCATACAATACAAACACAGACATTTGATGAGGGCTTTATGAATATACATGTTAGTACGCTTTTACTTAAATTCGTCATGGGGTTCTGGTCCAAACTGGAGTCCTAGACCACTGAAGGATCTTATTTTGACAGTAACCTCAAAAAAAAAAGGTAGTTCTAAAACTGATCTCTAAGATTTCTTATAATACCATGCAATCCCATTTCACCCCCAGTGTTTTTGAAAGCCAGGAAATAATCCCGAAAAACACAATTTCACACTCGTGAAAAAGTCCCACAAAATATGACAAAAGGATTTATAGTCTACTGTGGTATTATTTTGAGGATATTATATATAGAATTCCATTTTAAGGCTGTTGGAAGAAAATCAAAATTGTCATGTTATAGCGAAATTTCTTTAAAAATGGCAACTACATTATAGAAAAGACATATATTGAAGTATTTATTTGTTACTTCAGAAAACATAAGATTTATAATATATCTGTAAAGAAACTAGGGGACAGGAATAGTGGTAATAAATGTAGCAAGTATATTTTGCTAGTTCCAAACGGCTATATCATTGTAACTATGAATGCAATGAAAACTTCGTTTTTCAAAACGTGAAAAAGAAATAAAAATGGCCCAACTCAATTTATCTGGATTTACTATTCAAATTTGAACTCCTCTTTCTACTACATGCCACTGTCGAAGTCTTACCGAAGAATTGAAAACACTCGTGCCATCTTTCCAATAGCCCTGATTTTATTTCTTATGATCTCCTTACGAACTGATGCACCTACTGAGAACGGAAAGATCAACTGAGTTAAAAAATCTTTTTTTTAGGGCCAACAGGTTGCTTCAAATAAAAAAAAACACAAAACAAGAACAACAAAACAGGTCAGTGTTAAGAATTCTGCTTTTAATTTAAAAATAAAAAGAGAAATTAAATCTTAAATTATTTGAATAAACAAAATCCTGGGCAGTAATAAGGAAATCAGAATATGAAAGAGCAAGAAACAAAACAACAGGAAAGGCTGAGATTTTTTAAATGAGGGAAGGAAGAACAACAACAAAAAAAAGACTGGATTGGATGGGTTTGTCTCAGATAAGATCCTCTTGGTGAAACTCAACAGGCAAAGGATACCATATAATAAAACAATGAAACACACATTTACATACATATGCACACACCTCAAAAAACACAAACACAGTTGGTGAAACAAAGTTTTCCTATCTGATTGCTGAGACATCTTGGGATGCAGGGTTGCGCCTGCCAAATGGCAAGTGATCATTTCAAGCAGGTTCTTCTGCATGTAAAGACAATGTGTGGCTATCCTGAACCTGGTGGGAGTGCTTTTATTTCTTTAATCCCCACTTACATGTGAACTGGTGAGATCTTTTACACTACTGACAACTATACAGACAGAATTGTGGGAGAAGAGTAGAAAGTGTGGAAGATATTTTCTGAAGCAAAGAAAAAAAAAGTGCAAGGTCTTATGTTCCTACTGTCATCTGAGGTTCATGAAAGGACTCACGCATCACAAGCCAAACTTCATATCTTGCATGCACTGAAGGTCCAGGCATGCATCAGGTTACCGCATTCAGAAGTCAGAAACAGAAATGTGATACCACCCCTGCAGTTTTCAGTATCCTAAAGAACCACAGTAGGATTCACACATACAAAGCATTTATGTTAAAATAAAAAAGAGACGAGAAAGGATGGAGAGTCTGCTTCAATTATTCAGCTATCAACTATTTAAAAAAATCTATCCATGGGTTCTAGTGGTACAGGCAGCATGTATAAAGCTATTAGCACATTCTAGTTGGGTACCTTTCTGATAGCTTGAAATGTAGTGATCTTCAGGGAGAAGAGACACCAAGAAACAAGGAATGAAGATAGAAATATGAGAAGAGAAATTTAAGTTTTCATGGGAGGGAGAAAAAAAAGTCAAGAGGAAATGAGACAAGGGCAATGGGACAAGCAGCTCACAAGAGACATTTCCTTGTAATGTGGTAAGATAGCAAATTTCAGACTTCCCTAATTACATATACTTTGCCAGTTAGTCTTTCCCTTTAAGACTTTGTAGTTTTATGTCAATTGGTCTGAGATCCTCCAATATGCTTTCTATCTCCACACAACATTAAAATAAACATCACTAAATGAAGTCGAAGAAAGATTATTTCTTGAATAATGTTGATAATGAGGGGGAGGAGGGGAAGAGCAGATAAGCTTAACAATCATTAATTTAAAGTATATGCAGTAGTGAGAAGCAGCAGCAAAGACTATAATCTGGACTCCTTCTGGAAGTCACATGCTTTACAACTAGGGAAAGAGAAGAGAGATAAACTAAACACATGCACCCTAGTTGCTTTTACAATCAAGTCTCAACCAGTTTGCTTAAATTAGTTGAAACCACAAACTATTAAGTCCAAAGTCAAAGTCCTGTTACCACACTGAACCAGTAAGCTTTGCACAATGTAAAACCCAGTTCTGTGGTCCCTCCTAAGTTTAACCCAAATGCACAAATGTGTGCTTCTGAAATGCAATCCATTTCCACTACTGAAAAACTATGCAAAGCACTTGTCTAACAAACAGCAGATCCTTTGTGTTTTCTCTATACAAATGGAGCACACTTCCTAACAACATGAAGCAATTTTTCATTTGTCTCATTTATCTTTACACAGATACAACAAGCTGTTATTGAACTTCACTGACTTCAAAAGGATCTAAAAAGACTAGTAGCTCAATAAACAAGACTGACTATGAATTAAGTACTTAAATCTTCAGGTGCTAACTTATCAGAATCAGAACATGAGCAGTGGGCACGAATCTTAACCTAGCTTTAAAATCAAATCTCCTCCACTTTGGCTCTTATTAAAGACAATCCAAGTTTACCTTCCAATGCTTCCTCACCATCTGAAATCAACTCATCATCAGAGCATATGTTGAGAATGTTAACCAGCATCTCGGTGACTATGTGAAGTGAAAAAAAAAGAAAAGAAGACTTAAAAATACTTTTTCCCCTAAAAGAACATGTGTATATATGAACACATGGAATAGAATTATCTTTCTATTTAATAGGTTTAATTGACAAATTTTGCTTTTGTTATCACCTGGATTCCTGTCCTGTATCCCTTTCTTTACCCCTCCCAAAGTGTCATCCCTTATAAAAATAAAGATAAAAAAAGTTATCAAAATTCATCAACACATTAGAAAAAAATTTCACACTGTATGCAATTTTCCACACTTGTAGACTCTTCACTTTTGTAAACGAGTGGAGGGAGGTGTCTTCTTAGATTTATCTTTTAGGGACAACTTATTATTTGTAATTTCTAACTACTTATGCGAAGGAAACCCTAAATTCATTATCTCACGCAGATGCTTCAGACTATGAAGGCCAAATATCTCATGTGATCCCTAACAGAACCCTCAAAGAATTTACCAATTCCTCGATAATATGCTAGCTAACTTTTCAGAATACCTTACATTTATCTACACAGAGGAACAGTTTCATTCCACAATCAACTCGCCAAAAGGACGATGTTTGTACAGTTAATATCAAACGCCATAGTGCGACTCTGAAAATACAGTAACAATTAAACTGTTACATTCCCATTGATAGAGACAACCCTGTGAAGGAATAACACTTTGCACAACTTCAAGTGCTCTATAGATACTAGTAACTGCTACTGTTATAATCCCCATTTTATAGATGAGGAAACTGAAGTTAAAGGTAAGTGGTGTGCAAGGCCATGCAGCTCAGAGAAAATCTGCACCTAGGTACACTGACTCCCAAGTTCAGTTCAACACATGCAGGGACTGACTGTATTACTTTTAATACTTGATCAAATTGGACTTACTCCTTCAAATAGCTATTTTAAATAAATCAAATATAATCCATTATAATTAAGACTAAAAATCAACTAAAACACACTACATGTAGTCAAAATATACAGTTAACAAAAAAACCCAACCTCAAACTGAATTATTTGTACATTTCTCTAGGTGCCAGGGACTATGAATAGACATCATCTGTGATGAATCACTGATTTAGGCATAGGGAGATCTAGATAACTTATTTCCCCTACCTTTCTCCCCAACAAAAGGCAAAGACCATGTGAAGACATCCATAAAGTTTGGAAGCCAGTACGGGTGTGGAGAACAGTTAAACTGTCTGATATTCATGATATTGTTTTCATATTTCAGTACAGCAGCTGAAAGAGAACAAATCAAGAGAAATTGGGCACATTAAGAACATGCTACAACAACTGTTTCTCTTTATGTAGCTCTGAAAACTTATAATATTTACAATTCAGGCTGTTTTGTTTATAAATCCAGGACGTGTGACTGGAAAGAAAGGAGGCTCACAGTAATTTATAACAGTTCATCTTCTCAGTTAACTATCCCAGGGAATTGCACTACCTGCAAAGTTCAGTATAATAAAACTACAGAGCAGAATAGGCAGAGCTTTAAGACTTCCAAAGGGCATTACAGTAACTTTATAGGTCAACTGGCTGAAGTTACAACTACTCTTGGATGGCTTTACATTATACAAGTAAGCCTGTTTTACTGTTTAGTCTCCATGGGAAAAGATTTGGTTCTTTGGAGGGTTTTAGGGTTATAACTGGACAATTATTAATTCACATTAGTAGCTGCAAACTGTTATATTGTGTGGAATGACTTGAAATCAATGGCTCAAGTCTTTTCTGTGCACAATAGGGGAAAAGATCTCTCTCTCTCCCCCCCTCCTCCATAGCCAGTATATTGTTGCTGTGCAAGAGATATAAAATTTTAACAGATTCATGTAGTTACACACATTTTAGTGATAAGTTAAGATATTAAAATGCCAATTTGTCTAATAAGCAATAGTTATTAATTGCTACCACTGTCATACTAAAAAAGGAATATGACTTCTTAGAAAGTACAGAAAAGGTGATTATCTAGCACTTATTTTTGTTAATGTGAAATTATTCCTAGTTACATAGTAATCCCAACAGTAGGCATTGTAGAGAATATTTCCCATTCTTTATATGCATGCTTTTTTGGGGGTAAATTTTTAAAAAATTTTAAACAAATACAAAATGAGAAAGAAAAAAAGTTGCCATGTACACAGCAGACCATAAGAGAGGATTCAATATAAAACAATAAATTTCCATTTCAAGAAAACCTATATAATAAATATCACACACTGTTTTCAAAGCTGCCTAGCTTGTCTTTGCTACCTTCTAGGTTTTCTTTTGCTCTCTACTGTACTTTCTGTACTTTACTTTTTTTCCCCTCCCCATGCCCCACTTTCCTCAAGGCTACAATTAAGCATGAATGTATATACATAAATATCTATAAACAAACACACACACACACACACACATATATACTCATACACACATATATATATATGACTGTACTATGCTTATTTCCTTCTATTATCTGGTTCTCTGAAGGTAGATAGCATCTTCCTTCATAAATCCAAGTCTTTTCATGTTTTTCTAAATCAGCAGCTCATCATTTCCTACACCACAGGAATAGTTGAACCCAATCACATTCTATCTGAGAGACTATGAAAGTTTTTTCCCCCAATTTTCTGCATTCCTTCTATTCTTGGCTACATAGGTTTTATTTATACAAGAAAATTTTAAGTTAAGTTATTTCAGATAGGGCAGGCACCCTTAAGCAATATAGGAGACAAATCTGGGAACTGGACTGTGGGAAGAGAAAACTATGATGGGAAAATGCTAAGAGAAGCAGCAACAAAGCCTTAGTGTACACTTGTTTTAAGAAATCAGGGAAGGATGCAGAAAAGCACATTAAATTAAAATAGAAATCGACAACAATCTTTTAGCTTTCAAAGGGAAACCAGTGGGATTAAAAATAAATGTGGGGGGCGGAGCCAAGATGGCGGAGTAGAAAGACTCACATTTGCTAGCTCCGAATCCACAGCCCATAGATTTCCTGTAAAAAGAACTCCTGACAAATTCTGGAACAGTGGAAGCCACGCAGCAACACAGTGAAGGAGATTTCCGTTGCAGAGAGCCCTGAAAAACCGACCCCAAAGGTACCTCTGACGGGAATGGAGCCCTGCCCTGCGGAGTCCTCCCCTCCCCCGCCCCGGCCGCACCGCACTGAGCCCAGCAGGCGTCAGGGACCTGAATCTCCGGCAGCCGCGAAGGTCCCTCCACCCACAGACGCACAGGTCAGTGAGAGAGACGGGCTGAGAGGGGAGCGGGTATCTCCGGGACTCGGACCCCCTCGAGAGGCAGTAGCCGGGGCAGAGGCAGAGGCAGCTCAGCCAGAGACTCCCAGAGCAGGCAGGAGCTCCACCACAGCTCCATTACAAAAGATCTCTGCATAAACCCCCTGAGGGAAATGAGCCTGAGAGGAGGCCCTGCCCCAACCTGAGAACCAGCAGATAAGCTCCCATTGAAGAGCAGTCAGGCCTGCCGCCAGAAGCCCTGAGGCTGGGGAGCAGCATTTGAATCTCAGACCCCAAGCACTAGCTGGGCAGATCTAGGCCAG
>CM053769.1:204745315-204796508 GCA_028658325.1 Potorous gilbertii | reverse complement strand
CAGATTGGTGATATGGGTAATTAGAATGTCCAGTGTATCGAGGAGGGGGGAGGGGACAAATGGGGAGAAAATTTTGGAACCCAAAATCTTGTGAAAATGAATGTAAAAAGTTAAATAAATTTATTTAAAAAATAAAAAAAAATAAATGTGCATATTCCATCGTCAGGCTTAAGGAATAGTCTGGGGAAGAGGAAAACAGGGAGAAGAAAGGTTGGAAGGGACAGAATCACTTAGAGGGAAGTGGCAGAATGCTACCAACCAGTGGCCACTCAGCTTTTCCTAAGGGATACTTAGGAAGCAGTACAGGAAAGTAGGAAGCACTTACTGAATAAGGATGGTGAGGGAAAGGTCAAATGGAAACACTGTCTTAAGCAGTTTGCCAGAGTGCTTGGCACAGACTGCTTGATGACAGGAATACCAAACACATAAAGCAAAACTAGACTTGACTAGGACTGTAAAGCAACGAGAATAGGCAGAGGCAGAATGTTATCTAGTGCTCAATCATGTGAGCAGTGAAAAAGTGTTACAAATAATGTAAAAATTAGAGGGAGATATTACAGGGGTTGAGAAGGACAGAAGAAAATGTAAGGATGTAGTGACAACTTAAGTCTACCTGAATACGTGAGGCAGGTTATCTCCAGATTACCTGAGTAATCTATATAGAATGCCAAACTTGGGAGTCAGAAAGAACTGGAGTCAAATTCTATCTTTGATGCTCTGTGAATGCAGAAAAATCACTTAATTCTCTGGGACTCAGTTGATAACATCAAGTGTAGGGGTAGACTAGATGGTCTAAGGTCCTTTCTGGTGCATCAGTAGAATACAAGCCATCTTCCACACTGCTGAAAAACTATTAAGATTAAAGCACACATCTGACTACATCATCTCCCTACTTAAGAAGCTTCAATGGCTCCCTACCACATCCAGGATAAAATACAAATTCTTCTATTTGTCACTTAAAGTCCCTCATAACGCTGGCTCCAAACTATACTTACTTATTTTGGATAAAGACCTGGGATTTCATCTACAAAGGGAGCTCCTGGTGAAAAATTCCCCTACCAATGTAGATTTGCTTCTTACAATCTTAGAGAGCCTCTAAGGCCCTAAGTGGTTAAGCCACTTGCCCAGGGTCACAAAGCCAGTATATCTGATTCTGAGGTCGGCTTTCTAGACACTACTATAACATGTTGCCTCTTTATAAAGTGATTATATTTCTTTCAATGATTGATATATTTTTTAAAAGTCCACCAAAGACTGTGAGATAGTGGGTCACTGAAAGAATAGGAGCTCTTTCCAAAAAAGTGTTCCAGTACTCAACTAAATAAGTTGTATATATAGCTCAATATCAAAGAATTTAAGTTTGAAAAGTTCCCCTGCTCAATTTATTTCCATGGAAAAGAAAAATCAATTTCTCCCGCTAGCAAATAAGAGGTGATTAAAAATGAGATCAGGTTGGAAAAAACCCACACAGATAAATGAGTACTGCCTTTTAAAAACAATAATTATAGATACTACTTTATTCAACAAACAATTATAAAGCACCCATCATGTCTGAGGCATTATGTTAGGCACTGAGGATAAAAAGGGGAAAAAAGTTCCCATGGCCTCAAGAAACTTACATTCTACTGGAAGGATAGGATATGATGACACGTCTGGGCAAATCTGTAAAATAGAAATAATGTCTACAGCATCCACCCTTGATGGTTTGGAAGATTAAGTGAGACCATATAAAGAATCACATAATGTGAATAATTGGAACTAATTAATGGAATAGAAACTAATCTGAGGGGAAAGTGTGCACACCCTCTTGAGAGTATATGAAAGTGAGATATAGAAAGCAAGAATGAGAGATAGACAGACAGACATGAACACACACGCATGCATGCATACATCCACCCACACACACACGTTCAAGGGAGAGACCAGAGAGGAAAGGAGAGGCCTCAAGGCCTCAACTTAGAAATGGCACATGAGATGAGCTTTAGACCTGCTGCTCCCTTAGGACAACCCTGGGTCTTTCTATCTACTCTATAGCTGAACCTTTTTATATGTGTAGTTTCCCTCAATTAGAGTTTAGTTTCTTGAGAACACGGACTATCTCACTTTTCTACTGGCATACTCAGCACTTAGAGTGCTTTGCACATATAAAGTGTTTAATAAATTATGGAACATAGTAAGTAAGCCCTTAATAAAAACTGATTGATTGATTGAAAAGATAGCACCTAGTTTGGCTGTAATGCAAAATGTATGAAGGAGAATAATATGAGGTAAGTTTGTGTACCAGCAAGGACCCCAACATACACAGGAGGGCCTGCTGTACAGGTTCATAGATTTGCTTTCCTAAAAAGGAAAGCAACTTTTGAGGGGTCAACAATCTACTTTAATCAAGTACATATATCATTCACTTAATTCAGGGGGAAAAGTCAGCACCCTGAACTTCAGAGAATATACAGAGAACTAAAGATCAACAGACAGAGCTACCAACTGTCTGACCATAAGCAATACATACATAGTTATCACAGGGAGTGAAGCACCAATATCTGAGTTTTCAAAGCCAGGGGCCCTTTAGTGGCTTTCCCAGAGTCTCATCTGGCATACAAACCTTCCAAAAACTGAGCCCCAAAGTAAAACCTCACCTCAGAGTCTTTACACACTTTTCAGAGCCAGAGGGCATCACAACCCCAGAGAACCAGTGCTTCAATAGAAATCAACAAAAGGTGTAGGTCTCCCCTTAAGCTTCCCTTAATGGGCAGCCCCTTCAATGCGTGGGGAAGATCTGTAACTCTCTAATTAATATTACGGTCTGGGAAGAGATGTGAAAAACCAGACTGATGATGAGATTGCATCTTATTCTGGAGGTAATAAAGAACCGCGAAAGAGGTAGGGATTAACACAACTATGATTTCTATTTTAGAAATATTAATTTGGTAGCTATATGGAAGATGGAGTAGGAACAGAGAGATCAAAGAGCAAACTATTGCACTACTGTAAATGAGAGTGATTAGGGACAAACAAAGGGAGGTGACTGCAGGAATTCTACCTGAGGAGGTAGAATTGATTGTATCTGGCAACATACTAGAAGTGGAAATCAAGGGTAACTCCAAGGTTGTGGACCTGAGTGTGAGGATAGTGGAGCTTTCAAAAGAGGTTTGAGAATGAATGAAGAGAATGAATCAGATGTATCAAGTCCAAGATGCCAATAAGACATCCAGGAGAAGATGTACAGCAGGAAGAAGTGATTAAGGATTCAGGAATGAGATTAGGATTATATAAATTTGAGAGTTTATCTACACAGAAACAATGACGAAGCTGCTAGGACCTGATATGAGCAAAAGAGGCTTATAGGGTACAGATTTCTAAGTTTCACAGGCAGAGGCAAGTTAGATCCCATTTGGGCATATCATTATGCTGCATTTACTGTCAGTCTGAGTAAACCGGTGGTGTTAATCTTGCTTTTGCTGCTCTTGATTTGAACACTGTTTTCATTTTTAAAGGTGTGGTCATGAGGGAATTGTAACTGAAGATACTCAGTAATTCTGACTACTCATTCAGACTCCCCCCACCTTTAGTTTGGAATACTGTGTTAGAGATAGAACTTTGGTGCCACTTAGAGCTCGATGGCTGAAGATGAAAGATGATCTAGCAAAAGAAACTGAGAAGGAATAGTCAGAAAAATAAAAGAACTAGTAAAGAACTGTGTCATAGAAATAAATTCTAACTACATTTATTGGGCACTCACTCTGTGTGAACACTGTGCTAGGTCCTGGGGTTACAAAGGCAAAAACCAAACAATCCCTCCCTTTAGGGCCAGCTTATGAAAAAGAGATATATATACAGATCAGTAATTTCAGGAAGGAGACAACACGATTTACAGGGGTGGAGAAGAGGACGGTAAGGAGTTGTGCTTTAAGAAAGCCAGGGATTCTAAGAGTGGAAAAAGCAGGTCTGCAGGGCCAAAAGAGTGGAGATAGAATGGCTCTTCTGGGGAGAAGGACTAGGTGGGAGCTAGGTCATGGAAGACTGAGGGGTTATCCTAGACTAGCCATTGAAGACTTCTGTCTGACTTGGGACATGAGATGGTCAGGTATGCACGCCAAGAACACCAATTTGACAGCTGGATAGAAGACTGAAAAGAGACCAATTGGGAGGTCACTTTGATACCCTAGGCCAGGGGTGATATTAAGGCAGAAGTTATGTAAGCAGAGAAAAGGGGACGCTGGTCAGGGGCAGGGAACATCAAAGAATGGCTCAAAGGATGGTGGTGCAATCGAAAGAAATGAGGATGTCTGGAAGAATGATAGGTTTAGGCAGAATATAGAAATTTCCACTGGAGATACTGAATTTGAGATGCCTGCAGACATCCAACTAGAGAGGTCCATCAGGAAAAAGGAAGTGGACTTTGTAAAAATATGCAGATAAATAATCAAGCAAGATGAGGACTGAGAAAGAGCTATAAGATTTAAGCCATCTTGTGAGTGCTGAAGAATTGAGCAAAGGCTAAGAATTAAGAGGGAAAAGCCCTACATAACCTGGTCTGTCACACCTTCTTAACTCATCAAGATCACCAGGATCTTCATTCCACTTCAGCTTCCCACCGGGATGATTCACCTTAGACCTCAATTCTAACTCTGTGGCCACTCTACAATTCCTCTCTCATTCATCCCTATCTTCATTTGCCCTTCTGCTTTATTCCTCCTACACTTAATCTCTATCACCTCCAGTCACTTTTTCTTTATCTTACCAGTCTACCACCCTGTGTGGCCTCACTCTTCTCCCTCTCTGGTCTGAACTTTATGGTTGACTGGTTCAGTTATATGCTATCATTTATTCTTTAATCCTATGCCCTCTTTTCCCACCACTGCTCCCACCCACCTTATCAAGTACAACCTGGTTTTACTTGTTACTTTCCTTCTCCATTTTGACTTACATTTTTGCTGCTAAATGCCACACTGAAAATGGAACTTTTGAATACATCTACCATAAATTTAGGTTATCAAATCTCAACTGGCTGAGCCAAACATTGACCTTTTCAATGATGGGAGAGGAACCAACCTAGAGGACAGAAGAAAACTGTGACAAAGATATGAACTGAATGCTATAGATAAACGAAGGAAGAGAGGTGACCAACGAAAAAGAATCAAGGCATATAATAGTGGCTGGGTGAAGAAGGATCCCCTAGCACTGGAAAGCATGACCAAGGATGAAGTGTTATCGGCAAGGTTTAAGATGGAAGACAAAAACAACAAAAATACACACTTTAAGTCACATGAATAATCCAGCCTAAATTTGTACCCCAGTCTCCTAACTTCTAAACCAATGCTCATGACACCATTATACTTTTCTATACATGTATTCCATCAATGCTGCATTGCTCAAATAATTTCTGGAAACTCCCCAAAAGTCAGTTAAAAAAAAAAACAAACAAGAAAATCAGTTTTACTGCCTTAATGTTAGACTCCACTTTTCTTCTGTATTTTGAAACTGAACCATTTGGCTTATTCACCAGACTTGCCTATGAATAACTTTTGTCTATTTCCAAAAATCAAATCCATCCTCAAAAGAGGGAATTTCCCAGGACTGAGGATATTCAAAAGAACATGTTCAAGGTCCTAAGGGCAATTCCAGAAATGTTTTGAGCAGTGACAGCATTGCTAAAGTGTATAACTTCTTAATTTGACAACTTTGAAGAAAACAACTCTTATATGGATTTATAAATTCTGGTCTATTTGTTATTTTAAGAAATAGATGACTTTATACATAACTGAAGTACTCAGAAAGATCTAGGGCTCTGAGGAGGAGTCCCTGCTCTGAAAGAGATATAACAAGAAGAAAGGGGGTACCACTTTCAATTTCACTGATATAGGGATGCCTGGATGAGGGAATTTCTTTGCTAAAGAAGGTTGGCACCAACTCTACAGCTTCTACAAAAGAAAGCTGATCAAGGCTTTTAGAGGTTGAAAGGCTTGTCAAAGGTCACATAATGAGTAAGTGTCAGATTTGAACTTGAACCTAGATTTAATTTAGGGATCTTAAAGACCAACTTCTATCCACTATACCAAAATATCTTTTGTCCTGATAAAATTCTGTTATTCAGCCATGTCTGACTCTGTGACCCCATTTGGGATTTCCTTGGAAAAGACACTGCAGTGGTTTGCCACTGTCTCCTCTAGCTCCTTTTGTAAATGAGGAAACTGAGGCAATCAGGGTGAAGTGACTTTCTCAGGGTCACACAGCTAGCAAGTGTCTGAGGCCAGATTTAAACTCAGGAAGATGTCTTCCTAACTTGAGGCCCTTGGTGTTCTACCCACTGCATCACCTAGCTGCCCTTATCCTGATAAAACACATGTGAAATTCAGAATTACAGATTTTTGGAGGGGAATAGATCTCACAGATCACTCAGTCCAAACTCTCTGTTTTAAGAGATGAAGAAAGCAAAGGCCATCCCAAGGTCACACAGTCATCTAGTGATGGAGCTGGGACTGGAACTGAGATCAGCATAATAGCACCTATACAATGCCACTTCTGGGACCCAGAACAGCAAGAAGAGCTTGGCAATTCAAAAGTATTAAAATACTAAGAGATGACTTATTTTGAATGAAGTAATACTTTAAAAATAGATATTAGACAGAAAATAATAAATTGTGCTGAGCAATCTGAGAGAGCCAACAAGTGTAAAGACATGTAACACTAAGCTTTCTAAATCCAAGTCATATACTCTTCTTGCATTTTGCCTCTGGAACCCAAATGAGATCTACCTTCATTACTCATGTCCTCTCCTAAGGTTCTAGCCCAGCAATTTTGAGGGTGCTGAGATACAGCCAAGTAATTAATATCACCTTAGGTCCCTAGGTTATTCCCATATAATATTAAGTTAGTATTCATATTTACCCATCAAACTCAAATCCAAACCCTGTCATATTCCTTTACCTTTGTTGTTATAGACATCTAGGTAATTTGGGGCAGAGAAAATTGTAATGAGTGATGGAAAGCCTGTTGTCTGGCTCTTCCTATACATTCGATACCTGGAAAAGAAATGACAGCTTGTCTGTCCTGTTGTGAAAAGGAAAAACTCTCCAGTGACACTTGATGCAGTTCTAGTATTACTTACCCAGAATCCTGAGCTTCATGGGCTCTGATTATTGATAACAAACTATTGCTTTGCAAAAATTCACAAACTGCAGGATAGCTGAAAAGAAAGTTTTTAGAAAATATGTTAATTCCGAGCTGAAACAATTCTATTCAGGGTAAGGTGGAATGGGATAAAAATCACAGTATAGATTTAGAAGCAGAAGGGATCTTAAAGGCTAAGTCAGCCTCTTCACTTTAAAAAAAATTTTTTTTTTTCAATGAACAAAAATCAATTTTCACCCCCTTCCTTCCTCCCAGGGAAAAAGTTTTTATAACATAGTCAAGCAAGAAAAATCTTACCATCTGCCATACTTAAAAAAAAAAACTGTCTCATTCTATACTGAATCCATCATCTTTGTCAGGAGGTACCATCCCTTCATTTTACAAACTTTGATTTTAAACATCTAACAAATTAAGAATTGTAGAAGAACTTCAAAAAGATCTTTGTATGTGATCAATTTAGGTCACTTGGTATGATCATTCCAAATAAAACATATAAATTAGGAAGGTTCCTTATGTTCTATTTTTTTAAAAAGGAAAAAAAACTTTATAATATCCATCTTCAGTTCCCTTCTCTTCTCTTACTAATTCCTTTACCCTTTGCAATATGACTTCAGACCACATCAGTCAACTCAAACTGCCCTATCAAAATTTACTAATGATCTCTTAAATGACAAATTTAATGATTTTTCTTTATAATGTATTTTATAGAATCTTAAAATACAATATTCATTCATATTTCTTTTGTTGAGTTTTGCTGGTATTATGCAGGCTGTAGATTTCTGTGAGTTCATTTTATTTTTAAAAAGAAAAAGAAAATAAAAAACAGAACTGAGCAATACATTGAAAAAATCCAAAAATATGTCCAATGCAACACCTGTGAACCCAACCACCTCCATGAAGAGGTAAATTGGAGGCATCTTCTCAAATCTCTGGTTTGGTGAACTGCTTCATCTTTATAATTTTGTTAATAATCACTTCTTGTGTCACTGTTCTTCATTTACATTATTTTAGTTATTGTACATATTCTTTTCTTGGCTCTGCTTACTTCACTATGAGCTCATGTAGATCTTTTCATGTTTTTCTGTATTTATCACACATTTCTTACATTCCATTACATCACAATTTGTTTAATCATTCTCCAGTTGAGGGGGAACTTTGTTCCCAATTCTTTGCTATCATTAAAAAGTGTGGATACATTTTGAAATATATGAGGATATTCTTAGGGGTACAGAAGTCCAATAATGGAAGTCTCTAGTTCAAGGCTTGTTAACGTTTTAGTCATTTTATTTGCATAATGCCAAGTTGCTTTCCAAAATGACAGTACCATTTCACAACTCTATCAACAATGTATTATTAATGTGCCTATCATTTTACAATCCTTCCAAAACTGAGTATTGCCATTTTTTGGTTATCTTCTCCAATTTGCAGAGTTGTGAGCTAAGTTTCAAGGTTGTTTTGATTTGTATTTCCCTTATTATTAGTGTTTTGGAGGATACTTTTCATGTGGTCTGAATGCTTTGTAGTTCTTTTGAGAACTATTTGTTCATATACTTTTTGACCACATATCTACTGGGGAATGGCTGTTATTCAAACATATTTATTTTTTATGTATCTTAGATTCCAAACTCTTATCAGAAAAATATGATGAAGATTTTTTTCTCCTTATTTGGCAGCCTCCATTCTTATCCTAAGTGTATTAGTTTTTTCTGTGCAGAAGCTTTTCAGTTTCATGTAATCAAAATAACCTGTTTTATCTTTTATAATTGCTTCCCTCTTGTTTGGTTAAGAATACATCTACACATAGTTGTGAGAGGTATATAATCTGTTTCTTCTAATTTTTTTTAATAGTATGTGTAAGTTTATTTAAATCTTGCTCTTTTGTTAATTTTTAAATTGAATTTCTAGAGTTCTCTAACTAAGCTAGGTCACTTTATTACCTGTAAAAAGTGTTAATTTTGTTTGTTCTTTGCTTATTCCCTTAATTACTAGTGTTTCTAGCACCATATCAAACAATAGTCATGAAAATGGGCGCTCTTGCTTTACCCTCATATTCACTGGAAAGGTCACTAACATTTCAAAATTTTACATAATGCTGACTCAAGGCTTTATTTAGATAGATGCTTCCTATAGTATCATGGGCAGCTAGGTCACACAGCAGATAGAGCAACAGGCTTGGAAAGCTGAGTTCAAATCTAGCCTCAGATACTTACTAGCTATGTGGCCCTGGGCAAATCAGTTAACATCTGTCTGCCTCAGTTTCTTCATCTGTAAAATAAACTGAAGAAAGGAAATGGCAAATCATTCCAGTATCTTTGCCAAGAAAACCCCAAATGGGTCATGAAGAGCTGGAAATGACTGCAACAACTCAACAGTAAGTTATCATATCAATGAAAGGCCCATTCATTCCTACGATTTTTAATGGAAAGGGGTACTGTACTTGGTGAAAATCCTATCTACTGATATAATCGTGATCCCTATTGTTTTCACTACTCATATGGTGTATTACATTTGTCCTTTCTTAACAGGAAACCACACACGCCTGTAAAAGCCTGGACACTGGATAAAATTCTCTTAGTATTTTATTGTGGCTTCTTTGCCAACAGGTTAATCATTATTTTTGCATCAATGCTGATTAGGGATAACAATCTAAATTTTCTCTTTCTGATTTGTTTTCCCCTAGTTTGGGTATCAAAATTACATATCTGCAACATAAAAAAGTTTGATAATATTCCTTCTTTTCCTATTGTTGAAAACAGATTACACAGTACTGGAATTATTTTGTCCTTTGAATGTTTGATACGAAAGAATTTTTTTAATGTAATTCACTTATAAATCCATCTAGACCTGGACTTCTTTCCCTTGGAGTTCATTTATGGTTCAATTTCTTTTCATGAGATTAGATATCTGAAATTATCTATTTCTCATTCTCTCAATCTGAGTATTTTATGTTTTTAAATGTCTACTTCACTGAATGTATCAAATTTGTTGGTCAAAATTAGCCAAATTGTTTCTAATAATTCTCTTTACTTCATTTGTTGTGAATTTTCCTTTTTCATTTTTGACACTGGCAATTTAGTTTTCCTTTTTCTTTTTCCCCAAATTCTTTTAGCACTTAGCACACTGCCTGCCACAAAGAAAACATTTAATAAATGTTTATTGATTGATCTATTTCATTAGTTCCTCAAAAAAAATCCAGCTCCTTGTATTTATCAAATCAAATGGCTTTTGCCTTTATATTAGATAATCTGTTTTTTAATTTATTGAACTATTTTTTTGTTGATGAAAGCAGTATTTAAATATATAAAATTCCCCCTAAGAAATGCTTTGGCAACATTCTAAAAGTTCTGGTATACTGTTTCCTTTTTGTTCACTTTCTTTGAAGAAGTGATCTACTTTTTTTTAGGATTTGTTCTTTGACTCATCAATTCTTTAAAATTGTTATTTGATCACCATTCAAGTTTGAATCCTTTCCTCAAAGGTTCTTTATTGATTATTCAACTGTTCTTTGGTTAAGATGAGTTAAGTTCATATGACACCCAATCCTCCATCTTTCCTCATTTTTGTACACTTTTCATCTCGTGTCCAATTATGATAAATAAGTTCTGCCCATTTCTCCTTTATTTCTTTTTCAGCATACTACCTTTTCTTTCCTGTCTTAAAACCAAGAAAACAGAACCAAACTACCTGTAGTCCTCCTTCAATTCCCTTGGACACATATCTTTCTTTCACTATTAGGAGGACTTCATTTAGTCTCTTCAAATTGCTCAAATATCTTTATTTTACTGTTTTTCTTGACTTTTATATTTGCATCTGAAAATTCTCTTCAGCTCTGTTCTTTCCATCAGGTATGCTTAAATGTCATCTACTTCATTAATGATTTTTTCCTCCCTTCAGGACTGTACTCAGTCTTGCAGGATAAACTGTTTATGGCTGTTAGTTTTTATTTTTTGCCTTGTCAATTATCACATTCTAAGATTTTTCACTCATTTAGTAACTTTCTAGGTTTTAGGCAGTCTTGACTATAAATTCCTTGGTACTTAAGGTTTCTTTCTAGCTGCTTAGAATACTTTTTCTTTGACCTAGAAGCTCTGGATTTTTGTTAGGACATTTTGAGTGTTTTCATTTTGGAAATTTCTTTAGGAGGTAACCAGTAGATTCTTTCTGTTTTCATTTTGTCCTCTATTTTAATAGAAATTGTGCAGTAATTATTTACAATTTCTGAAAATGTGAGATCCAGACCTATTTTTGTGGGATAGGGACACTGAAGCTCAGGGTGGGAAAGAGGAAGGTTAAGTTGTGGTTTGCATAGAGTCTGATGATTTTTAAATTGTCTTTCCTTGAACCGTTTTACAGGTTAATACTTTTTGACAGTAGATACATTATATTTTCTTGTTTTTTTCAATATTTTGATTTTGTTTCAATACCTCTTTTTTCCTGAAGTCATTCAGTTCTGTTTGATCCATTCAAAATTTCAGGGAGTCTCTGATACTTAGGTAAAGTTTTTCTACTTTCCGTTCTAAACTATTTATTCTCCTTTTAATACTTGTGTTCAAAATTCTTATTTCACCTATAATTCCATTTAAAAAAAAGTCTCTTGATTTATTTCTTCCAGGTACTTCCATAGTTCTTTTGTTAAAGCCATTTTTTCCCCTGAGGTTCCATTTGTAGTTGTTACGGAATTGTTTCCTTCTTGTAGATTTATCTCTGGGTCACTGTTTGATTCATAGTATTTGATAGTATTCTGTGTCATCTTTTGTTTATTCATGTTTCAAATTCAGTTCCTGATTTGGGACTTTGTGTCAAGATTAAGCTCCACTCATTCACACATTATTGAATAGGGTGGACAGGCCTTTTTGATCATGGCCTTGTTTTCTTGGATTTCTGCCACCAGCTTCCATTTCCCCAGGTTATATGCTCAGAACTCTGGTTGTTTCCAGTCAGGTTGCTTCTGCAGTTTTCTGTCCCTGCTGGGGTTTCCCTACTCAGGATGTTGCAATTCTCTTCAGTCCCTCCTGGGGATTCCCCTGTTTACCTGTACTCATGCTAGTTTCTCTGGCAGGATCTTTCATCTAGTATTCATAGCTTCTGGGTGTCTTTTCTCTTCAAACTTGAACTGGATGAAGGAGCTTAGGAATTCTTGTTCATGGTTCAGTTTTGTATTCTTTTTTAAGATCACTGCTGAAGTAAAAGTGGGAGATTTGTAGGACATTTCATGTATCTATATGCACCAGAAATTTGTTGTCATTCAATAAGCCTAATATGTAACAGGCACTTTACTCAGTGCTGGGGAAACAAATGAAGGGAAAAAACAAACAAACAAAAAACTTTACCTCCAAACAGTCCCTGTTCTCTAAAAGTTCACTGAAGAGAGCAGGCAAACAAGATTCATAAAGGGCAAATTGGAGATAATCAACAGAGGGAAGGTACTAGCATTAAGGGGGATTAAGGACGTTGCAGAAGATGGGATTTTATCTGGGACTTGAAGAAAGCCAGAGAAGTAAGGAAACAGAGATGAAGAGGGAAAGAATGTTAAAATGCCTGGAGTTGAGAGAAGCAGTATTTTGTGCAAGGAACAGTAAGGAAGCCAGTGTCAGTCGATGGTAGAGTATGTGGAGGGGAATAAGGTATAAGAAGACTGTATATTTCATTATCAGTATTTTGCTTCTATTTATTGAAGTCGTGTTTTGTTAAATGCATTCTCCTTGAAAGCAGAGATTATTTCTTATTTTCTTCTCTATCTCTGTTGTCTAAAACAGTGCCTGCTATACCACAGGCACTAATGCTTGTTAATTGCTTGTTTAGTCTTCTGCCAGTAATTTGCATTTATGAAAAGGCTCCCTCCATATGGGTATGGGTTGAAGTTCTTCCTTTCTTCCTAAGTCCAGATCAGGTGCCACCCAGAGACAAACCAATTAGGCTACTTGGGGACACATGATAAAAGACAATTCTTAATACGACTTTTTACAAATGTACAAACATTTGGTACCAGAAGACTTCACTAATGTGTGTGTGTATGTGTGTGTAAAATGATAAATTAATTTTCAAAACCCCTAGAGGTATGGTTTTCAAGCCTTATCTAGGGCACACAAATATCTGAACCTGACTTTCATGCCACTTTCTCCTTACTTTTTTCTCACACCACCTCCTCCACCACAAGAAGTTACCTTTCTCTTAGCCTAAATTATGTCTAACTGACCTTTCTCTGCACTTTCTACCTTACAAAAAAAAGATTCTGCCTTACAGTTATTTATGTCTTCTCCTCTATTAGACTGTAAACACTGTAGGGGCAAAGAATGTGTATGCCATTTTATTTTTCTATTTCCAATGCTTGTATATAGCAGACACGATGGATGGAAAACCAATACAGCACAAAAAGCACAATGCTTGAATGTCAACAGATAAATACTTAAACTAAACTGAATAACAAGTCTTCATATTTATTTAAGATCCTAAAGTTTACAGATAATTTTTCTCACAATAACCTTGTGAAGTTCACTTCCATTCCGTTAAAAGAGTAAAGATCAAAGGACTATAAAAAAATAAAAGAACCACTTTAAAACCATGTGGCAAGTACCAGAATCAGAATATGGCCTTTAAAGCTGTGTGCTCTAGGAACAAACATAAAAATCTGATATGATCCTAGTGAAGGGCAATAACTTTAAAATGGGTATCTTTAGGTATCAAATTTTTCTAGGAGAAATAGTTGGGGCTTGAGAAGCAAAGCAGAAATACAACCAATTTGAGATTACCTGGGGTCTAATTATTTAGTAGGTAAAATTTTTTAAATTTGTCTTCATGTTGCTTAGCCTCTGGACAATGTTGGCATTTTCACTAGATAAAAGCATGGGGTGGAGAAGGAAAGAGGAAATCATCCAAAGAAAATGGAAATAATTTCATTTTGTCACTTATAAACAACCAGTTTAAAAAAAGAGCTGTTGGGAGAATAACGTTCAAAGTCTTGTTTAAAATTAAACTTCTGGCTTATCTGAACATTATAATTTATCAATGATTCATTTGAGCCTAATTATATAAAGAATAAAGAATACTGATTAGGATGCACATTACTGAATTGAATATAATTATAGGGTTATTTTTGTTTTTTAAATTTCATGCTACCTTTCCCGCTATCTTTTTCTAAGACAATAATATCAAACAATTATGATTAAAACATAGATTTAGTAAAAACTTAGTAAAAATCACCAATAATAATAAACTAAACCTAGATGTTCTGGGTTTAATAAACATCCAACTAATCTCCCATATCTTCATCTCCAGAAAATGATTATAGATTTGGATTGTCATGAGACACTGAAGGATCCTCAATTAGATTCAACCTACCATACTTAGATAAGAAGCTAAAACAAGAGTTATCTGGATAACACTCAATTAACCAGAAAACTACAATACAGGAGTATAGAGAAAAGGAAAAAGAGAAGCTGACTTACAGTTGACAACTTAAATTCTAAATAACAGCACATTAATACGAAAATTAGTCTATTTTACTGAACTTAAATTACTTCTTGCAAAATCTGAATACAAAAATCATTCTGGTTTATCAACCTTACTTTGTAACTTTAAAAAATGTTTACCTGTAAAAGAAGGAGCACCCTCGGACAGTGTTGTGGCTAAAGTGCTCCATGGTCTTCTCACTGCCATACTCCTCCAAGGGATCAGACCAAAGCAGGTCACACATTGGTCCAAAAGCTGGAGGTTCCCTAAACCTGTCTAACTAAAAGGCACATAAAAGGCAAAGAAAACCATGAAAACAAAATGATTTTTGGTATTTTGTAGGTCAAGCAATTACTCTACTTCCCCTTATTTAGTATAAGAAAAGTAAATAGCAACTTCCAACAAGGTTCGCATGTAAAAAGAGCACAAAAAAAGAAAGCTAGGTCCATTTTCTTGGGACACATGGTAATCCACACCTATTATCTTTCATGCTTACTTCCTCCTGATCCTTCTTTTTATTGCACTTGATAAATGCTGGGTGCATGGAGTTTTCTCTTTACTTAGATGAGATATTTTAATACAAGTTGCAGCAATTTAGGTTTTTTGGTGACTGATGTTTTAGTTATAACAGTCTAATCCCATCATTTTACAGGCAAAAAAACTGAGGCATGAGGTCTTATATTAATTCCCTCTAACATTCCAGTCCCTCCCCTTTCATGGGGCCCTAAGCACTACAGGGTCTCTTTCGTCAATAACTTAATAAATGTTTAAGACCCTACTATGTGCTAAGCACTGTGCTAAGTGCTGGGGATACAAAGAAAGGCAAAAGTCAGCCCCTGTCCTAAAGAGCTCACAATGTAATGGGGGAGACACAACACACAAACAGCTATGTACAAACAAACTATATGTCAGATAAGATGGAAATAATCAATGGAAGAAAGGCCCTAGAATTAAGGGAGATGGGACAGACTTTCTGTGGAAGGTGAGATTCTAGCTAGGACTTAAAGAAAGCCAGGGAAGCTAAAAGGAGGAAATGAAGGAGAGAATTCTAGGCATGAAAGACTGATAATAAAAATACCCAGCGTCTAGAGATGGAGTGTTTTTTTAGAGTAAGGAAGCGACAGTGATGGAATCAGAGAATATATGGGGGGAAGAGTACAAGGTATAAAAAGACTGGAAAGAGGGGTGTGTGACACAAGTTATGAAAGGCTTTCAAGACCAAGCAGAGGATTTTATATTTGTTAGGGAGCCATTGAGTTTACTGAGTTGGCAACATGGTTAGATCTGTGCTTTAGAAAAACCATTTTGGCAAGGGAATGAAGGTTGAACTGGTGTAGGGAGAGAAGGAGTACCAGGGAGATTAACCGGTAGACTATTGCAATAGCTCTAGCATAAGGTGATGAGGGCCTTCACCAGGGTAGGGACAGTATCACAGAAGAGGAGGTATGTTATGAGATACATTAAAAAGGTAAAACTGATAGGCCTTAGCAACAGACTGAATATGGAAATGGGTAGATAAGAAACCAAGTCAAGGACGATACCTAGGTTTTGAGCCTGTGTGACTGGGAGAATGGTGATGTCCTAAAAGTATTAGGGAAATTTGAAAAAACAGGAGGGTTTAGGAGGAAAGATAACGAGTTCAGTTTTGGACAGGCTGAGTTTTTTAAGAAGTCTACTGTACATCCAGTTCAAGATGCCTAATACAGATCTCTTATTAGAGGAGATCAATAAGAAAAGTCAACAGAAGAAGTCAATAGAGGAGATCAACAGAGAAGTGAAGGCTGGATAAATAGATTTGAGAATCATCAGCACAGAAAATGATAATTAAATCCATAATTAGATCATCACAAAAAATAACAAAGAGGAAGAAGAGAAGAAAGACTAAGGCAGAATTTTATGGGATATCCATGGCTACCTTAGATGAAGATACAACAAAGAAGATTAAGGAGTAATCCGACAGATAGGTAGGAAACCAATAGAAAGCAGAGTTACAAAAACTTAGAGAGAAGAGAGTATTAAGGACACTAGCCACCTGTCACCCAACTATCACTAGTGGCTCCAACAACCATAAAGGAATACTACAGCTTCTTAGATCCACTGGCTAAAGATGGGTGGCAGGTGGACACCAAAGGTGGAAAGCAGCCTTGAAAAAGGGCTTGGCAGCCCTCATACCACAGGTACTAGTCTTCCCTGAACATCCTGTATCCTGGGATATCCACAATATAAGTGATAAAATAACAATAGTAAAATAGTAGCAACATAATGACAATAATCTTACTTATATTAATATGCAAATGATCTGTGATGTTTTCAGTGTCTGGTACAATGAGTATGGATACTCCTTCTAACAGCACAAAATGAAATGATGGCCACTTATCCATGATTTAATAGATAAGACTCACAGATAATACAGAGGAATGGCTACTTACTCTCCTAATATCATCTAGAGAACTGATTTCTGGAGACAGTCCTCCATGTACACACAGAAACTGCTGGTTTAAGAGGGCAGCAAGAGGAAGACAATCGAATGTATCCATGCATGCATCATATATCTGCTCTGAATATTTGATTCGACCTAATAGAAAAGGAATACAGTGTTAGAAGAAAAGGGAAAGAGAAAAAAAGTAGAAAACTTTACCATAAGGCTAAATAGGCTAATCAGAAGTATGTAAAACAGTCTCAAACCTGCTCACTTTAGGTTTGTTAAAAGAAAATAAGCCAGGATTTTGGCAAAGTTGTTTGAATAGACAAACTAGAATTAGAACCAAAGGAAGACAAAAGATTGCTATTCTTGGTTAATCCAGTATTATAAAAAACAAACACAACCAAAAACTCCACTCTAATGATGGTCTGAGGATAGATTTTTGCTGAAGGTCATCTTTCACTTTCTTGAAAGGATAAAGCTTAATTCAGTTTCCTCAGGCAGCCTCTGAAAATAGTGTCTAAACAGGTCTGATCAGAATGGCTAACAAAGTGATATTCAGCAACTCACATTTTCTTTTGTTCTTTCTTTTTAGTTTATTTATTTTTGCTGCATTTTAAGTTGTGAAATGTCTCCCTCCCTCCACACCCTACACTAGAGAAGGCCACCATCTGACACAGATGTGTGTGTGTATGTGTGTGTATGCATAAAACTATATTATGCATACTTCTATTTAACATTTCTTTCTCTGGAGTTGGACAGCATCTTTCTTCATAGGTTTTTGTAACCGATTTGAGTATTCATAATACTTAGAATAACAGTCATTCACAGTTATTCTTTGAACAGTGTTGCTATTATTCTATATAATATTCTCTTGGTTCTGCTCATTTCACTCTTCATTATCACATTCAAATCTTTCCATGTTTTCCTAACTCCATCTGCTCACCTAGTACTACTTAGTACTAGTACTCATCTAGTACAGACAATCAGTAATATTCCATCACAGTCATATAAAACACCTTGTTTTGCAATTCTCCAATTAGTGGGCATCCCTTTAATTTTCAGTTCTTTGTCTCCACAAAAGAGAGCTGCTATAAATATTTTAAAACACAAGGAAACAGACCTAATCACAGTATTGCTGTGCCAAAGGGTATATACAGTTTTATAACTTTGAGGATTTAAATCCATGCTGTTCTTCAAAATGGCTGGATTAGCACATAGTTCCACCACTAGTGTATTATTAGTGTCCCAGTTTTTCATATCCTCTCCATATTTGTCATTTCCCCCTTGAGATAATAATCTCATGCCAATTTGATAGGCATGAGATAATTATCTCAAGGTGGTTTAAATTTGCATTTCTTAAGAGTGATTGAGCATTTTTCACATGACTATATAGTTTTGACTTCTTCAAAAAAAACTGCCTGCTCATATCTTTTGACCATTTGTCAATTGGGGAACAACTAGTATTCTTTTAAATTTAACAAAGTTTTGAGATATGAGACCTTTATCTGAGAAACTGTCTCTACATATTTTCTCCCAGTTTTGTTTTCCTTCTAATTTTGGCTACATTGACTACGAAATTTTTAATTTACTATAATCAAAATTATCCATTTTACATCTCACTTTGCTCTTTATGTTGTTTATTCATAAATTCTTCTTCTATCCATATGTCTCTGATAAGTAATATATTTCATGTTCTTCTAATTATGATATCCCCCTTTATATCTTTCTAGGTCATGTATCCACCTTGACCTTATCTTGGTAAATAGTGTAAAATACTGACCTCTACCCAATTTCTGCCAGACTGCTTTCCAGTTTTTATAACAATTTTTACCAAATAGTGAATTCTTATTCCCAAAGCTTAAATCTTCACATTTATCCACACAAGGTTACTATAATTATTTGCTGTGTATTATATATCTACTCTGTTCCAATGATCCACCTTTCTATTTCTTAGTCAGCATTAGATAGTTTTGATAATTACACCTTATAATACAGTTTAAGATCTAGTACTGCTAAACTTCCTTCCTCTATATATGTTTTTCATCAAATCCTTTGATAATCGTGACTTTGTAGTCTTCCAAATTAATTTTAATATTTTTCCTAGCTCAATAAAATAATTTTTTGGAAATCTAATTGGGCTGGCATTGGATAAACTGATTAGTTGGAATTGTCATTTTAAGTATATTGGCTCAGTACACTTATGAACAATTAATATCCTCCAATTATTTAAATCTGACTTTATTTGTAAAAAAGTCTTTTATAATTGTGTTCATGTAGTTCCCAGGTTTGTCTTGGCAGATATACTCCCAGGTATTTTATGCTGATCACAACTATTTTAAATGGGTTATCTCTTACTATTTCTTCCTGCAGGGTTTTGTTGGTGACATATAAAAATGCTGATGATTTATATGGGTTTATTTTTCATACTGCTATTTTTGTTTCAACTAGTTTTTTAGTCAAATCTCTAGGATTTTCCAAGCATACCATATTGTCTGCAATAAGAGATAGTTTTACTACCTTATTGCTCATTCTGATTCCTTCAATTTCTTTTTCTTCTCTTACTGCTATTGCTAATGTTTCTAGTACAATACTGAATGGGGGTAGCTAGGTGGTGCAATGGATAGAGCACCAGTGCAGGAATCAGAAGGACCTGAGTTCAAATCTCACCTCAGACACTTGACACTTACTAGCTTTGTGACCTTGGGCAAGTCACTTAACCCTCATTGCCTCATCCTGGGTCATCTCCAGTCATCCTGATGAATATCTGGTCACTGGATTCAGATGGTTCTGGAGAAGAAGTGAGGCTGGTGACCTGCACAGCCCTCCCTCAATCAAAACAAAGTCAAGTGCAAGTCATGTCATTATTTCTCTGATGGCATAGTCTTCTTCGGCAATGAAGGACAAACACACACACACACAATATTGAATAAAGCTGGTAATAATGGATACTGTTTCACTCCTGATCTCAGTAGGAAGGCTTCTAGCTTATCCCCACCTCAGATAATGATTGCTGATGGTTTTAGGTAGATGCTTCTTATCATTTTAAGGAAAAATTCACTATAACCATGCATTCACAAGTGTTTTTTAATAGCAATTAAAATTATAGTCAAAATTAGTCAAATTATAGTCAAAAGTTTTTTCTGCATCTATTGATATAATCATATGATTTTTGTTACTTTTGTTATTAATATCATCAGTTATGTTAATCACTTCCCTTATGTTAAACTACCCTTGCATTCCGGGTATAAATCCTCCTTGGTCACAATGTTATAAGCATTGTGATATATTTTTGTAATCTCCTAGCTATTTTATTTAGGATTTTTACATCAATATTCATGTGAAATTGGTCTATAATTTTCTTTTTTTTTGTTGTTCTTCCTGGTTTAGGTATCAACATCGTATTTGTTTCACAAAAGGAGTTTGGTAGGACTTCTTTGTCTATTATTCCAAATAATTTTTTAATATTGGAATTAGCTGACCTTTAAATGTTGGGTAGAATTCGATTGTAAATTCATCTGGTCCTGACATTTTTTTCTTAGGAAGCTCATTTATGGCCTGTTTAATTTCTTTTTCTATAAATTTATTTAGATGTTTTATTTCCCTGTCTGTTAATCTAGCAGTTCATATTTTGTATTATTCTTCCATTTCACTTAGTGTTCAATTTATTGGCATACAGGCGGGCAAAATAGCTCCCAATAATTGCTTTGATTTTATCTTTATTGGTGGCATATTCAATTTTTCATTTTTTACACTAGTAATTTGATTTTTTTCTCTCTTTTTAATCATATTAACCAATGGTTTATCTATTTTGATTTTTTAATTATACAACCAACTCCTAGTTTTATTAATTCAATGGTTTTCTTGCATCCAATTTTATTAACCTCACTTTTAATTTTTAGGATTTCCCATTTGATGCTCAATTGGGGGTTTTTAATTTCTTCTTTTTCTAGTTTTTTTACCTGTATAACCAATTCACGGATCTGCTCCTTCTTTATTGATTTAAGCATTTTAAAATATAATTTTTTTTCTGATTACTCCTTTTGCTGCACTCTCCTTATTATAATTCTCTTCAATAAAATTGTTTGTATGACTTGTTCTTTAACTCACTCATTCTTTAAGATTAGATTCTTCAGTCTTCAATTAATTTTTAATCTGTTTCCATGGTCTCTAATGAATATATTTTTAATTGCATTATGAGCAGGACAGGATGCATGTAATATTTCAGCTTTTCTGCATTTTATTATAAGGTTTTTATGCTCTAATACATGGTCTATTTTTGTAAAGATACCATGTACCACTGAGAAAAGGGTATATTACTTTCTATTTCCATTCAGTTTTCTCCAGGTAGCTATCATATCTAGCTTATCTAAGATTCTATTGAACTCCTTGACTTCTTTCTTATTTTTCTGTTAGATTTATTTAGTTCTGAGAGGGGAAGGTTGAAGTCCCTCATTATTAAAGTTTTGTTATCTATTATTTCCACCTGTAATTCATTTAGTTTTTCCTTTAAAAATCTGGATGCCATAGCATTTGGCGCATAGAGGTACAGTATTGTATTACTTCATTATCTATGGTACCTTTTATCATAATGTAGTTTCCTTATTTATCTCTTTAAATTAAATCTATTTCAGCTTTAATTTTGTCTAAGATCATGATTGTTACCCTTACTCTTTTTTTTTATCAGCGGAAGTATAATAAATTTTACTCCAACCTTTTATTTTTACTCTATGTGTCTCATTTTTAAATATGTTTCTTGTAAACAACATAGTCAGAGTTTGGCTTTTAACCCAGTGTTCTGTTTCCATTTTATGGCCAAGTTCATCCCATTTACATTCAAAGTTATAATTACTAATGGTATATTTCCCCCCATCCTACTTTTCCTTGTTTGTTCTTCTCTCCCTCTCTATTTACCTTATCCCTCTTCTTCAGCAATGCTGTCATCTCAAATGCTCTTACTCCTTGCAGTTCCTCCTGCAGCTGCAAGCTTCAGCTCACCCCTCTGTCCTGGAACCAAAACCAGGGATTCTGCTCTCTTGTGACTATAGCCAGCAGGGATCTCTCTACGTCTCTTCGACCACACTCACCAAGGTGTGCTCGCTCCTCCTTGTCCACAGCTACTGCTTGGGACTTCATCTGGTCAGTGTACCTGGGACCTAAGTCTAGTACCAGCAGAGGGCCCTGCAATCTTCCTCTGATCAGCTGTCTGACCTCTACACTGTCCATGGGACAAAAGTTCCTGAAGGTGAGGCTGCTGACAACACAGCTGCTCCCAGGGCTTGTTATCTGTTGATATGTTGATATCTGCCCCAAGTATCAGTACCTCAATCATGCCATACCACCATCCTGGGAGGGCAGGATTTTCCTAATGTCCTCCCAAGTTATCTTAGGCTAGCCAACTGCTTTAGCCCAACTTCTAATTATTTCTGGCTCTCTGAAGTCACTCTGAGGCACTATTTTAAATTATCTGTGGGAGAATTTGGGAGAACCATGTAATTTTCTGCCTTATTCCACCATCATCTCAGAATCCTCTTCAGCAACTCACATTTTCAATTACAAAGCTACGGTATTCTTTGAAAACGTTAGGGATAGGGACCAGACACCAAAGAAAAAAGTCTGTCTTGTCCAAATCATCACTTTTTCCAATTTATTCTAATAACAATGTTGCTTTGGTTACTAAAACCCAGAAACTGGCTTTCTCTTATCTATTAAGTTGTTGTTTACCTGTGTATCCAAAAATGATCAAATTTAGAAATAAATAACCAGCTTGCATTAGTTGTTCTAAATTCTAAGATCTCTGACTTTTATATATGATAAGATATCACTTTAAAAGCACTAGGCTTTCAATTACATCATGGCAAAAAGATAATTTTAGTCTGAGGAGACTGAGTAAGCAAAGTGAAATTTTACCTTCTGTTTTTCTCTAAAACAAAACTAAAAAACTCAAATCTGGTGTTTGAAAAGACAAAGGGTGAGAATTGTTTTTAACTAATAAAATGTAAAGCTTCTCCCCAGTTATGTATTTTAACAGGGGAATGAAGTCAATTATTTTCTTCAAACTGTAAAAAGATCCAGCTGCACAATCAGAAACTAAATATCACTTGGTAGTAATTACAGGTTGCTGATTCTAAAATTCAGGGTGGCCCTTTAAGAGAGATCAGCCTGTCAGTGCAGAACAGCATATAGATATCCCTTATGCAGGAATAAAGCAAAAACAAACAAATTAAAAAAAAATCCTATGATTGCATTGAGGTGAATTTTTTCACAGTTCAGACTCAATGCTACACAGGAACTAAAGGAAAACAACAGACATTTAAAAAGGAAAGCAAACTGTACGGAATTTTCTCCTAAAATCATTTTGCTTTATACAAACTACTTATCATTATGGCAAAATCATGTCAAAACCAAATAAAACTTCAGAGATGGAAAATTCCACAGAGAAGACACTTAACATGTCTCTCTATACCAGGGGTGGGGAACCTGCAGCCTCGAGGCCACATATGGTTCTCTAGGTCTTCAAGTGAGGCCCTCTGACTAAATTCAAACTTCACAGAACAAATGGATTTCTGGCCCTCTAAAGTCACTTTGAGGTACTTATCTCCCTTATAAATATTATATTCTGCTGACTTAATTAGTTCAAATTTTTTTTGGATATTGAAAAAATGCCTTATCTTTAATTTTGCCAATAAAAGCTTAGTTAAAAAGCCCTTGAGTAACCATCTTTACTATCCAACTAAATTCAAAACTACTCAAATGGACTTGTTCTGTGAAGTTTGGATTGAATCAAAGGGCCACACATCTGGCCTTAAGGCTGCAGGTTCCTGACCCTTGCTCTATATCTTCCCCAAAAAGGTTCATTTTAATGATCAGAAAGAACTTAGTAATAACAGGGAGAAATGGCATAAATTTTCACTGAAAATAGAAAAATGCACTCTAATTCTGATTAATACACCTAGCTTTCTTCACTACTAATCTTCTAATAATGTTCAAAACTAGCAATAATATACTGAATATTTCAGATTAAGTAGATTGTTAAAGATGATTGTTAAATTTGATCTTATGGTTTCAAGAAAAGAGTTTACCACCTTATACCAGCAAACACCTTCATGGAGGCAGGGGAAGGAGTTCCTGAAATTTTTTCAGGTCCCTCTTCACCTCCTCCCATGGTTAAAGGTAAACAGAATGACACCACCATTACCACCAACAAAAAGAGGTGAAGGTAGGAATAGCTATTGCTATAATGATTTTAATTAGAAGGCATCAAGACTTTAAATAACATGATCATATATTCCAAACTGATTATCAAACTGATCCAAACTGATGCGGCCGGGAACCCCTCTCTCCCATCATAAGATCTCTTTGAATGGAAAAAATGGAATACAATGAAAAATTACATAAAATTACTGTATACAAAATATGGTAGAACTTTTCTCCCCCTACAGGTAAATAATTACAATATATCATCTCACAGCAAATTAAATGGAACTCAGGGAAATGGGGGTGTTGAGTATGGCAAACAGACATTAGCTATTTTCTCAGTCATTTAAAATCTAATCAGATGGAACACTTTCACTTGTATTCTCTTACCCCATGGCACTCCTCTCTTTTTAAAACTTCACTCTGCTACAAAGTTTAAAAATTCCACTATTTCTATGAGATCTATCCATCTACAACTCCTGACATTTTTTTTCCTCTGCTCTGTTATATATATATATCACACACATATATAACATATAACATATTATAACATACATATACATATATGCATGTATACTTACATATATATTTATGTGTGTGTGTGTGTGTGTGTGTGTGTATAAACTTCACAGACCCATGTCTACTGCCAGCAGTCATTTTACAGTCAGCCACCTACTTATATGTGGGAAATACCAACAGAGCCACAAGATAAGTTGCCACCTCTTTAGGAAGGGGGAGTTGACAGGGTGTAAAAGGGAAGGGGAGAGTGTATGGACAAGTTTTACAACGAAATGCTCATCTTCAAGGAAGACAGAACCAGGGATGCAGGCAATCCCTCAGAGGCTGCAGGTGGGACTGGCTTACTACTGGCAACACTAGCAGTGGGGGCACTGATTCCTCGAGCACATGTGTGGCCCTGTGAGGATGTCAGTGATACTGCTGCTACTATGGAGACCACCTAGGCTTAAGCAATCTATGGTATTAAGAGCAAAATTATAGGCTACACTAGTGTTTCATAATGAATGTGATGTAAAGCAAACTTGAAATCCTAGGTCTGAACCTTGGCTCCAGCAGCAACAGGACTGACGTGTGACTATGGGCAAGTTTTTTAAGCTCTCTGGGCTTAATTTTTCTTATGTGCAAATAGGAGTAGGAATGTTTCATTTTCTATCTCACAAGGCAGTTGCAAAGGAAATGGTTTTGTAAATTTTAAAGTGCAAGACAGTAAACTAGATTATATTGAAGGGGGGAAATACTGGGCCCTATGTTCAGACTAATATGACTTTTTTTGGACAGTGTTTTGACCATGTTTTAGTGTTTTTTCAAACAAGGAATAAAAAAAAGTCAAAAGTTAACTAATTCCAGTATGTGAAAATAGTTTTAAAAGTTCCTTAGATAATTTTTCTTTTAAGGGAATAGCGCAAATCTAAGGTGTCATAATCAGAGGCAAATATAATGTAAGAAAACCTTCTGAGATACTGTATTCATGACCTGTTTGCTGCTTTCTCATATTTAAACTTTAGATTAAAAACAAACACATTCCTTATAAACTAGTAACATTATAACCATTTTATCTTTATAAGTACTTTTAATTTTGGGTTCAAACAGGTTTTTCTAAAGAGAATAAATTATACTTACATTCCTGTCTGAAAGTGAAGTATTCTGTGAGATGCCTGCATTCATGGTTGCCTCGAAGCAGAAATAATGTTCTGGGATGATGAATCTTTAAACTCCATAAGTACAGCACACACTATAAGATAAATTCAAGGATAGTATGACATTCAATAAATGATTTATAAGGGAGAAAAGTCCATAGGACATATTAGAAATGCTGAGGAAAGTTCCAAAAATTCCTATTAATAAGTTTCACAATATCCTAAGGAAATGGGCATTTAATACTATGTCTAATTTACAAACTAGACAACTAAAGTGTTCAAGACTGGATAAAGAGTTCAAAATCTAATAGTAAAGTTCAGAAATGAAACCCTAGATTTTTTAACTCCCAGTTCTAGAATTCATAGCACTAAGCTTGTTGAATTCTTCTGAAACAATAGAAGAAATGCATTTTCAAAATCTGTATTTTAGCAGGAACTTCATAAAACTGGCAGATATTATCACTTCCAACTGAAACTAGTAGATATCTTTTCTCTTTCAATAGCAGAGAAAGCAAAATAATCCATTTTCAAGGCAGCTTCCTAGTTTTACATAAGTTTAAAGGGAAGAAAGCAAGTAAAACTAGAATAGGAGGTTTTGACTCTAAAAGTTTTATTTGGTATTCTCAAAAGTGTAAGCTACTAATCAGGTATGAAACAAAGTTAATGTTAAATACAAACATGTTTCCTGTTTTACTATAATAATGGGGATAGCTCAAATGCTGTGGTGTAGGTCCCATCAGCAAACACCAGGCTACCTTTACTATTCATCTTTTCACACATCAATGACCAAGGTCTCTAAAATTTACTCACCCACATTTATTCTATCTACAGATCTCTCAAATTCTATGTTAAGTATACATATTGAAGGTGAATAAAAAGTGGATCTTAAGTTTAGGAAGAAAAGAACTTTTGCTGTTAGTTTCTTTTGGAATTTATATATTAAGACTCTTGTTGAAATTTTATCATCCATAATCACCATTATGTTTTTTTTCTCAAGACTACAAACTAGCACATATCATTTAAAATGGGATTAATTTTTTTAAGGTCACACCACAGCAAACACACATTTAAAAAAATAAATAACAAAAGGTCTGTGATGGTTTTTAAATTCAAAAAACATTCTTAGCTTTGTATCACAGAAACTGAGGCTATTAAGAGCCTATTTGTAGCAATGAGGAAGAAATGGATTATGTTTACATCTAAGGAGGGATAACTATAAGCAACCAGGATGATGATAAAGAAACAAATCAACTAAAAAAAAATATGTCAACACCACCAAAGGGAATAGAAAACTGCTTGGGCATTGCATATTTCCCTAGAAGTGCTTAATAAAATTCTTCCTGTTTGATTTTCATAACCGGGGATTAGTAGAGCTCTAATTTCTATAGCACTTTAAAGTTTACAAAGTACTTCACACAGTTGTATCACCTGACACACACATCACTTGCTTCACAGGGATGTCACTCAGCATCACAAACACAACCCTATGAGGTAGGCGCTATTATTACAGATGCTAAAACAGAGATGACAGAGGTCAGATGATTCGGCTAGGTTTATACAGTTGTTAAATGGAGGAGGCTGGATCTGAACTCAGGAACTCCTGACTCTAAGTTCCACACAGAAGAATGAGTTCAAGTTTGTAAGCCATATAAATATATTCCAACAGAACTCCATAAAAAGCAAGAAGAGTCACCAAATCTATATAAAATAAGAAACAGGAAAACAACTCCATCATTCTGTTCTAGAGAAAGCTGTCACCTTTACATATTGCTTTTTTCTTGAAAAGAATTTAAAATTTCTATTTAAAAACTTCTAGGATGCATTAATACCAAATCAAAGATCTACCAGTCTTGCTAAATAAAAATATGAATAATCCAATCTTTAACAATAGTATAGTTAAAATTAAGTCTTTTCCTTTTCCAGAAAAAAGCACTTAAAAAAACCAGCACTATATAAACATTACTCTTATGTCTATTAACTCATTTGATCCTCCTAACAATCTGGAGAGGTTAGGTAAAAGGCATTTTTTCCCCTTCAACTAGGGCAGTGACCTCCAAATTTTCTGACTGCACAACTCATCAATAAATAGATTTGGGGGTATGCATATAAATGATATACACATACTATTGTAATTTATACATATGCTATACATTCTAAAGAACACAGAAACCAAGGATGAGACAAAGATGAAATCAATAAAACTCTAAAATGATAATTAACACTATTTTTAATGAAGGTAATGTGATTAAATTTATTTCATTATTCTGGAAACCTTGGAATAACATTTTAGGATACAGCAGTTCAAAGGCCTGGTTCTACGTTCAGTATATTTTAAGATTTGAATTTGATACCTATCATAGAGTAGTTCCCAAAGATAAGATCCCAAAGAGTTGCATCACGAGCTGTGTTTAGAAATCATTATTTTATATGTTTATATCGGATTGCACACGATAGGGGCGGAAAGGGAGTGGGAGAAAATTTAAAACTCAAAAGCATGTAGAACTGAATGTTGAAAACTAAAAATAATTTCAAAAAAAAGAAATCATCTTAATTTTTCAATCTCATCTAACAATTATGCAAATGTTTTCAGTGAAATGTGTCCAGTAAATTTCCTTCTTTCCTAACATCATTCATTCTTTTTACAAACTAATCAGAAAATGTTATACTCACTAAGTATTTACTAAATGAGGAAATGAGTTTAAAAACCTACTATAAGTCTTTATTTGGAAGATTCTGAAATAAGTTATAAAATGTTGACTCTAAGTTTAAATAATGCAGATAGGAAAGTTTTTATAGATGACAGAGATATCATTTTAGCAACAAAATTACAAGTCCAAACACTGACTTTCAAAATGCCCATTCTGTAGAAAAAGTTTCCTTTTTGAAAAGTAAGTATTTTCTCATTTATTATTGAAAAGCCATCTTTTTACCTTTAAGGGACAGATAAATATTTTTTTTGGTCTAATTTCTAGTAAGATCTCATTAGGTCATCATTCTTACCTTGTAACATGGTTGATAAAGAGCTCACAAAGTAGAAGTACGAGCTCTGCTATTGGTTTGTCCACTTCTGCTTGAAATGGTATTATCTTCAATCTGCAGGTTGCCTTGCCAAAATCTTTTCAAACCATTTGTCCATTTTGTGGGGGCTACTTTGGTTAGGCCAAGGTCTGTCAATTTCACCTCTGCAACATCTCTCCATATATGATCCCCCTTCTCTTCTCTGACATTGCCACCACTCTTGTACAGGTCCTACCTAGCTCACACCTGGATTACTGCAATAGCCTGCTAGTGGGTCTGCCTGCCTCTAGTCTCTCCCATTCCAAATGATCCTCCATTCAGTCCATAAAGTGATTTTCCTAAAGGGCAAGTAGGACCACATCATCCCCTTACTCAAGAACTCCAGTAGCTCTCTATCACCTTCAGGATTAAATACAAAATGCTCTGTTTGGCATTTAAAGCCCTGTGTAACCTACTGATGGGCACTTAGTAATTAACTTTTCTATCTTAGGTCCTAGAGATACAAAAATAAAGCAGTCCTTGCCCTTAAGGTACTTAGATTCTATCTGGAGCTGAGTTTTGAAGAAAGCTAGGAATTCTAAGGGAGCAGAAGTGAGAGAAGAGATAATTCTAGAAACTAGGATCATCCTGTGTGCAAAGGGACAATGGAAGGACTACAGAGTAATGTGTTTAAAAACATGAAGACTGATTTAGATGGACCATACAAAGTGTGAAGGGAATAAGCTCTAATGCATCTTGAAAAGAAGGTTGAAGCTAGATTTGATAGGAGTTTTAAGTGTCAGAGGAGTTTATATTTGCTCCCAGAGGTAACACAGAACCCCTGGAACTTATTAAACAGAGGAATGACATGATAATACCTGTCACACATATACATTATCTCAGTAGATTGCGATGCTTCCTACTTAGAAAATTAAAGTTCCCTAATATTTTTCAACAAAGTTAATGTTGAAGCTCCCTTTAAAAAAATTATTGTTCATTCTCACTGTCTCCCCCACACCCCTAATAAAGCTCTCCCATGTAAGAAATAAGTGTAGTGAAGCAAAAACTTTTGCCTTGTTCTATACCCTGATCCGTCACCTCTTTACTGGGACATAAGACAAATACTTTATAATTTGTCTTGTGAAATTATGATTAACCACTGCATTGACCAGAGATCTAAAATCTTTCAAGGTTATCTTCCTTCACATTACTGCACTCACAGCATAAACTGTCCTTCTGAGTCAATTCATATAAACTTTCCTAAGTTCCTCTGAATTATTTATATTGGCTGCTTTTATAATGCAATAATATTGCATTAAATTTTATTTTACAATTTGTTCAGCCACTTCCCAAACAGATGGGCACCTGTTTTCCATCTAGTTTTTTGCTGCCACAAAAATGTCCCTCAACACTGCTATACCTCTTCCTATACCTCTCCATAGTAACTCACTTGATGATCTCAGCAGCTCTTTGAGTTCAATCATCATCTCTGTTCAGATGATTCTCTTATTTACATATTCAGCCCTAGGCTTTCTCCTTGAGTTTCCTTCTTGTACCACCAATTGCTTTTTTGACATCTTTAACTCAATATGTCCAATTCATTATCTTTCTTCCCAAGTTTTCTATTACTGCTTAGGGACACCATCATCCTCCCATTCAACCAGGCTAACTACTCACTTGCTTTAATCCAATTTATTGTTAAATCTTGTTTCTACCATCACAAAATAACTTGTACATGTTTATTATGTACATGTTATTATGTACATGGTATTATGTATTATGTACATGTACATAGCCATAATCAAAATAGAGATCCCTATTTCCCCCCTTGCTTGGACTTGCCTGCCTTATAATTGGTCTCCCTGCTTTGAGTATCTTCCCACTCCACTAAACAGTCAAAATGCATAGGTTTGATCACATCACAAACACTGTATTTCTCTCCCTCACCACCTAATAGACTTGAGCAGTTCCCTATTACTTCAAAATACAAAATCCTCTGACTGGCATCTAAAGTCTCTTCCCACCTTTGGAGCCTTAGACTTTACTTCTTTCCCCTTTCTTTGCCATTCAGCTACATGGGCCCCTCCACACTGCTTCTCACACAGGACACTAGATCTTCAGACTGATACATTTATGCTAGCTGTCTCCCATGCTGGTATGCTCTCCCTTCTCACTCTCACTTTTTAGTTCCCTAACTTTTTTCAAATCTCAGATCAAATCCTGTCTACTACAAAAAGCTTTATTTTTCATTTCCCGCTACCCTGATAATGCCTTCCCCTCAAACTGCTATCTATTCTCTTTATATGTTGTATATATTTAGCATTTATATAGACCATAAGCTCCTTGAGAAGAGGGTCAGCTTTTTTCCTTTTCTTTTATCTCTACTGTTTACACAGTGCCTGACTCATAGTAAGTACATATAAAGGTTTCTGACAGACAAAAAGCATTATAAATATTTTTGTTCATACAGGATTTTTTCCTCTGTTTTAAAGGTACATAAGTTGGGAATTTAAAAGTAAAATTCCAATTTGTCTTTAGAATGAATGTAATAATTCAATGGTCTTATTTATCTTTTTCATTTCACTAGTGTCTTCCATAATGTTACACATAATAGGTATTTCTTGAATAAATGAAGATGGACATTAAAGTTTACAGAAACCTAGTTACCCAAAAACATGCCCAAAACTATATAGATATATAGATATCTATATCTATATCGATATAGATAGATAGATATAGATATAGATATATAAAGCCAATTTTTTGGCTTACTATCAGTGAGTATCAATTTTGCTATTTAGATGAATTGGATAAAATAATACCATAATATGGTCCTGTGGTATTGCCATACATTTAATAATTAGAATCAATTACTAGAGCCAATCCAGATTTTAAAAAAATGCATGAATTTATTTAATACACTCTACTGAAAAATGTTTTAACATGTGTGACACATTTTTGCCTACTGTGGCTATAATTAAGAAAATAGAAAGAGGAAAGTACAAATTCCACAGGGTTTAAATAGGGCTCTCCCTATTTAAAAAAAAAGAAGACTTTTTCACTACAACTACATGAGACAGACTTTTATCTTTTTATCCTCTTCAGGATAAAAGGGACCTGGCCCTTACATAACATCTCGTGTAGAGCTGGTATGTCTGCAAAACTAGAGATTTAGAAATATGAGGAACTGCTGAAGTAGTATGGGGAAGCAGTAGCCAGTAGGTTTTTCTTCTGTGGTGGTAGCAGTAACTTTTTAATGGGGAAAACAAAGGAGTGCAGAGGGTAAAATATGCTTTGGGACACTGTGGGGAAAAATAATCAAATATATTTCCAAGTGTATGTTTTTCTGCTTTCATTGTTGCTCCTGACATTCTGTCCTCTGATAAAATATTTCTACTTTCTGCTTTTCACTGAATCCACTGTTATGTTTATATTCTCCATGGATATTTTACTAAACTCTTGCCTTTCATCGCCTTGTCCTGAGATTCCTTAGTTACACTCTTACCTTTTTTTTTCCCACTGGAGAATTCATCAAATACATAAAAAAATAAGAGATTCTGTAATTTGTTCATGCCTAGTGACTCATACTTCTCTTTGAGGACAAAGGAGAATAAGACATATTAAGGTTGGTTCACACCAGTCAGTTAACAGAAAGAGAAAACCAAGTCACATAGCTCCACTTTGAGCCCTTTTCTTATAGACACTTCCTCTCACCCCTGGGAGAAGCCAGAGGGAATATGGCACCCTAAATACCCAATAAGAATTCTAATTACTTTACACTTAAAGAATATTTAATTTAATATGCATGAATAATGCCCCTACTGATATGGATTATAAATCCTAAATTATTTTTTTAAATGGTTTAATGGGATCCAAAATAAATTGTTAACTGGTAGTTAACTCTCTGGTGATGAAACTCTCAAAACTAAGGTTAGTTAGTCAAAAAACAATAGACTCAGAGTCTATAACTTGGCCTGTACTCAGGAAAGTGTAGATCTCTGAGAACTTTTAACCTGTTGACAAAGTTTAAAAAAAACCCCAGCATGACCTCTATACTCAACAAAAAGGAATCAGAACACTTTAGTGGAAAAGAATCTTAGTGAATAATGTTTCCTAATTATTTTGTTATCTAATAACTTGTCAAAAAGTACAAGATACTACCACTGAAGATGTCCAAAAAACTTTGGACAAGCCACAGGAAGGAAGGCTATGAAAATTTATGGATATACTCACTTTTAATTGCTCTTAAAATTTTTATTTATTCTGTCATGTAGATGCATGGCAAAATTGCAACACATATAATTTTCTGACTAAAGCATTTGATTTGGTGACATTAGAAATACACTACTATAAAGACCCAAAGAACTCCAGTACTGAAGTGATAAGGTTTCTCAACCCCAATTTTTCTTTATTTCCTGTTTCCTTCAATATCCCCCCCCTTTTTTTAAAGCATTTTGAGGATTGAAAAAACTCTTTACAATACCATTTTAAAATTCTGAATGAATGTTTACATCCCAGTAAGATAACTTCAAAATGTCTTAGTAAAATTCAATCCAAATCAAAAAGCATTTATTAAACACCTATTACATCCAACGCCCTGTGGTAGGCCCTGGGGTTACAAAGACTGTCAGGGAGCTGATATTCATTGGAATGATATAAGTAAACACATCATAATTTGAAGAGGAGACAGATTGAGAGTGAGCACAAATAACTCTGGGAATAAGGAAACCTCCAATTGGAACCGGCAGAAAGGCTGAACTAAGAAGGAAATTATGAACTCATATTTTTTCCCCTGTTAAATAGTATTTTTTCTAATTGCATGTAAAGACAACTTTTAACATTTCTTTTTCAAAATAAAATTTTGAGTTCCAAGTTTTCTACCTTCCCTCTCCCTCCTTAAAACAGCAAACAATTTGATATAGGTTATATATATCATGAATAATCATGTAAAATATATTTTTGTATTAGTCATACTGTAAAAAAAGCAGAATAAAAGGAAAAAAAAACTAAAAAAAATTTAAAAGAAAGTTAGAATGGAAACTAGGGATTCTAAGAGGACAGAAGGCTTGTAGATACAACTTGTATAAAGTTATAGAGGTGAGAAGTGGGGTGAGTTCATAAATTTCAAATTGTAAGGGATCTAAGAAAACTTTCTATTACAATTCCTCATTTTAAACATGAGGACACTGAGGCCCAGAGAGGTGAAAATATTTGCCCTAAGTCTTACAGGTAAGTAACAGAGACTGGATTTGAACTTGGTTTCTGTCATTCCAAATCCAGGCCTCTAATTCTCCAACTGATATGCAAAGAATATAAACAGGTAGTTTTAAAGGAAAAAATCCAAGCTATCCATAGCCATAAAGAAAAAAAAAGGTCCAAATCACTAGTAATTAAGAGAAATGCAAATGGAAGCAAATGAAGTTACACACCATACCCATCAGATTTGGGGAGATAGGAACATTAATGTACTATCGGTGGAGTGGTCTAATGAACTGGTTCCAACATTCTGAAAATCAATTTTGGAACAATGCTCAAAAAAGTCAATAAATTGTACATTCCCTTTGATGTGGCAATACTAGGCCTATACACTAAAGAGTTAAAAAAAAAAAAAGGAAAAAAATCCATATGTACAAAAAAAGTATTTAAAGCACCACTTTTATAGGGGCAAAGAAACAGAAACTAAGCAGATGCCTACCAACTGAGGAATGGATGAACAAATTACAGTTTATGAATGTGATGGAGTGTCACTGAATCTAAGAAACGATAAAACTTGGGAAGACTTTTATAATATGATGCAGACTAAAGCTGACAAAACAACTGTGCAACATGTAAGAACTCTAATCAATGCAATGGACAACCACAATCCCAGAGATGAAGTATGCTAATGATATGGTGACAAAGAGGTGAAGGACTCAAGACGGAGAATGAAAACATTTTTGATATGGACAATGGATCTATTCTGCAGGACAATGCATATTTGTGACAGAGTTATTTCTTTCTTCTCCCTTCCTCTAGTTTTTTATTTTGGGGGGGGGGGTGGAAGGTCAAGAAAATAAATGCTTGTTAATTGAAAATAAGTAAAATAAATGTTTTTATTTCAGGACTCTTATGCACAGAGCTGAACATATTTGGTTGCTTTCTTTTTTATCTTTCTGTTAGATTTATCCAGTTAATTCCTGAGTACAGTAACTTCCATGCTCCTCCCATTATGCTCCTGAGTCAAGGTATGCTGCAGATTACTGAAGTTCCCCAATAAGACAGAAGTTCCTTGGGAAGCATCTTTTGTCACTGTCTTCATATGGGTGAGAGACTGAGCAATTTTCTAATCAGCTTTTTCATTTGACAAGAAAAATGTTAGTTTTTGTTATATTTAATAGACTGACCTGTTTGAAAATCCTAAGATCTTACTGTTACTTTTTACAACCACTTGAAAGCAGTAAATCAAATCAAAGGACAATTTATATGCATATGTCACAATGTAATTTAGTTTTTACACCTCCCCTGTCCTCAACTTCAAGTTCTACTTTCTGATTCTGTATCAAGATGCAATTATACAAGTATCTCCTACTGCATTCAATTAAAAGGTCATGATTATTCTGTACAGACATTCGGTAACTTCTCTTCCACTTAATTCATGGAAATTTTGCCTTATTTGCTGAACCATGGTGGGTTAAGTCCAAAAACAGGCCAGGGTCACTGGAAATGTGAAGAGGACAAAAAGAGTAACCCATAATCCAAGATCAGTAATATGAAGGGTAACAACAGAGGATCAAGAACAAGTGTTCTTCAGAGTTCACTAAAGTGTGACTTAAGTCATTTGAAACTGTGCTGCTTCAAGACTGTTTTTACCCATGATCTGCAGGGATGAGACATATATAGATACATTTATCACAAAATATTCTGTACAATGTAGGCATGTAATAAATGTTTATTGTACTGCATTTCATCTCCCACTTAAAGGAATTTTTCTTCTGAATGAAGGACAATGGCTTGCATGAGTACTGCTAGTGGAATGATTAGACCAGTTTGTGTAAGGGGATGCTTCAAACAGATTCCTATATGAGCTGCTCTAAACTTCGTAATCTCTAGTTCATCAGTGTTGTAACTATCTTCACTGAGGTTAACTGAGGTTATTAACTGAAGTTAATACCTCCTAGGTCATAATGCTATGTAGCTGGGGCAAAGTGTCTGACTTTTGAAGTGGAAATAGAAACACAGGTCTTGCTGGATGAAATCCTGGAAAGGGACCAAATAGAGAAATATAATGCCTGATGAAGATATTCACTGGTGTCATGAAGGCTATCCTATATGAAGCCAAAATTGAAGAGGAATTACCCATTGATAGAAACTTTCTAAAGATGCTCTTATTTGAGGATAACCTTGTTCTGATTGTATCAAGCATTACAATACTATAGGACTTTCTCAGTGAGATGTACCACGGCTCAAAAGAGATTAGCCTAGTAATCCATCCATGCCTGAAAAACAAAGTGTATCTACATTGCCTTAATTATTAAATGAAGATGGTCTGGTGATCCATTAAAGCTTGGTCACACACTATGTATAGTCAAGTAGGCCCAAAACTGAATGAGTGATTGGATTGGATTACATTTGGGAAACAATCAGTGTTGCTGATCTCAACCTGCAGGTTTTTTTTTAAAGTCCATCTTCAAAGATAATATCGCTATTTTCTGGAGGTATTGTATTGCTACAAATTATGGAATACCATAATCTCTGGTATCAAAATTATAGGTGACCCAAAAGGCAGTGGAAAGATATATATTTGGTATCAATAGGATGCACCATATTAGCAATAATGCCTTTTGTTAAGGGGCTCCCTGAACCTGTCTTCTTGAGTTGCCATATTTTCCAGAAACACTGGATCCAGAGAATGCAAGAGGCCCTGACCGAGGCCTCCCCCTGACCTGACATTGGTTGTTTGCACTCCAAGCTGGGACTCTCTGTGTGTCCCTGGAAGCAGAACCAGCTACAAAGACAAGTTCCAATCAGTCTGCCCCAGAGTGAAAAACTGTGCAGCTAGGACCCTTGTAGATAAGTAGACCATCTTATCTTCATGGTCTAGCAGTTCCCAAGGAAAAAGAAGGGTGCTTTTTCCATTGACTTTCTCTTTCCCTTTGGGAAGTGATTAGTCCTTTTCCATCCCCTATGGACTTCTTCTTTTCCCTGTAAATAAAGCACAAGGCTTTCCTTGTATTGATGACCTCCTTGTACCTGCATAGGAGTTCCATATGCATATTTATTTCTCTTGTAATAAGTCCAGTTGTAACACATCTTATGAACTTGTGATTTTTTTTTTAACATTTTCAAGTGAAAAGCGACATAAAATATCAATGACTAGAAAAGGAAGTACACTCATTAAATGAGTGATGCATTAAACAGTTTTGCATTAACATCCATAAAAAAAAAAGAAGGGGTTGGACTAGATGACTTTCAAGAGATCTTTTAGCTTAAGAGATCTTTAGTCATAATTTAATAAAGCCAGATATTCTGACCCAGACAAGTTCCTCCTAGATTTTAGTCTATTCAGTCTTTAATGAATTAGTTTGCAAGGATGAGGTCCTTTCTGATGAAGTCCTTGCTCATCACCCTGAAAGTCTATCACAGGGCTAGGTTGGGAGCACTAAACCGGCAATATCTGCTGCAACCAAAAAATCTTTTCCTTTACCACTGCACAGCAACAGGGATTTTTCTAATTGTACTAACTCCACTTCACAAATTTGGAGCTAGAAGAGACCTTAAGGTTTTCTAGTGCAATCCTCTCATTTAATGAATGAGGAAACTGATGCCCATAGATGTCAAGTGCCTTATTCAAGGTCACTCTAAATCCAGCATTTTTTCCACTGCACCAGAGATAGACTATCTCACAACCCATCATTTATTTATTTATTTTGCCAGGGAGGGGAGTGGGTTTATCACCAACGACTCAAAGGTGTTAATCTACAAAATGATTAGAATCAATAATACAAGGAATAAGACTGACAAGTGAGTCTTCTTAATCCAAGATTAATAATAGCCAGGAAAACAATCTGTGGACAAAGGATAATACAGAAGAACAGAGGCAAGGTTTCTGAGACACTCATGACTCAGTTATGGAATCTGAGAAGGACCAAACCTGTCTTGAAATATAAAGAATATTCAAAGGAAGCACCATGGCAAGTGAAAAGGTTCTGCACACATTAATATTTTTTCACTTTTAAAAAATGAAACCAGGAGCAAAGTGAACACATCCAAATGTTCAAAGGCAGCAACTGAACTGCCATGCTCTTGTGCAGCCCTGCCACCCACAGCTCTTTTTGTTTTTGTGGGTTTTTTTCCACTCAGCAGCTTATTCCAGAGAATGTGTTAGCAAAAACCTACATTTCTTCTGTGAAGGATATTCGATTACCATCTTACCATGAAATTATCATTATTTCATTTCATTAGGAAACATACCTCTCAAAAGTCAGACAGCATTTTGTAGTAGGTACAAAAGGAATAAAGCATGTTATTAAATAAAAGGAATCATTTCCATTCTATTTTGTCAGTGACACTTGGACTGATCAAAGCTACTGCTTCTTCATAAAGATCAATGCTTATGCTATGTTTAAAAATAATCCATCGTAGCTTAACCATTCCTATAAGCTCAGGAAAAGGGAGCTTTCAGGGTAGAGGAAGAGGAATTAAAATGATGAAAAGGCTCCATGACCAGTTTGAGAAGTGGGGAAAGGGAACAAGGATTTACACTGCACCTATATTGTGCCTGACACTGTGTTAAGAACTATACACAGATATGATTTCATCTGATCCTCACAACAACCTTGGGAGGGAGGTGCCCATTTTACAGTTGAGGAAACTGAGGTAAGCAAGGTTTATAAGTGAACTGTCTAAGGTAACACGGTAAGTGTCTGAAGTTGGATTTGAACTAAGGTTTTCCTGACTTTAGGTCTAGCATTTTATCTTCTATGCCACCAGTTGTCTCTGGTATATTACTTTCAAACAGTTGGACAAAAAACCACATTCATGGTAATCATGATGACCATACATTATACAAGTGCTTCTCTGAACTTGGTGATATGCCAGGCCATATATATAATAATGAAATCACTGTAGTTTCTACAGATTATTACAACTGACAGCTTACTTCCATTATATAAGTAATATTTCTTACTGTAGGATTTTTATTTAACTGCAAAACTGTGAAAAAAAATAATTTAAGTTGTTCCATTTTTTTGTTTCCATATGATTTGTGTTCATCCTGAAAAAACACTGCTTTGATCAATACAAAATACCAACATATCCAAACATGTAAGGAGGCAAACAGTGAGTAGTCTATCTCTCACACAATTACTTGTTCAAAGATTTAACTTATTGCCTTGGGGGAAAAAAATCATCACAAGAAATAACATGGTGGTAGGAAATGAAGAATCTTGTAAAAGGCACAAATTTGCTGATAAGATCTTCCCCATCCTGAATAACTATTCCAAATATCTACTTCTAAATTATCTATCTGTTCCTTTAAACGAGTTTGTTAATTTACTAAAAGAACACTAAAAATGCCCCCTTGTAGAAAGTCTAATAACAATACTTTCAGATTTTGTTAGCATGCCTCACTACTTATAATTCTGATCTGAATAAGATTGTTCTCAATCTGTTTATATATTCTAATTAGGATACTTTCAGAAAGTATTTATATGTTCTGATGAGATTTCCATAAAGATCAGGGCAAAACATATTTAACTTCACAGACTTCCCGTAAAGGTCTATGAATCAGAAGGATAATATCGAAACCAAATTAGTAGAGAAGCCTGAGGTTACGAAGAAGAAGAATAACAGATACTTTGAATAGTGATTTAAAGTTTCTGAAACATGAGCCTCACAACATCGTGAGGCAGGTACAGGTATTCTTACCAACTTCATTTTATAAGCCAAGAAACTGAATCTCAGTGAAGTTGTTTATGGTTATGTAGCTCAAAAGTAAGGGGCAGAATTTGAATCAGTCTTCCTGACTCTAAGTCTAGCAGTCTATTTACTATGCCATGCTGCCTTTTTTCGGTTTGCAAAGGAAGGAAGATATGTAAAAATCTGGGGGGCTGCATGACAAATGGGAATTCCACAACACGTGGGGGATGGGATACTGTGCCAAACCCTTTACAAATATTGTCTCATCTGATCTTCACAACTACCCGCCTCAATCCTACTCCAATTCCTCCTCCATTTAGCCCTTAAGTGATGGTCCAACCAAGTCAAACTCCATCCTCCCACCCCCACCACCTACACTTAAAGGGCAAATACAAAATGCTGTTTTGGCATTCAAAGCCCTTTATAACCTAACCCCCTCCCACCTTTCCAATCTTCTTACACCTTACTCCTGACTTGTACTCTTTGTTGCAATGACACTTGCCTCTTGACTGTTCCATGATCAAAACACTTCATCTCTTCGCTCTGATCAATGCTTCTCCCTCATCATCCCAATTAAAATCTCATCTACAGGAAGGCTTTCATAACTCCTCTTAATTCTAGTGCCTTCCCTCTGTTAATTACTTACTATTTGTCACATGCACGTGCATGTGTGTATGTAGCTTATTTAGACATGTCTGTATACTTATCTCCTCCATTAGAGAGGAAGTCCCTTGAGGGTAGGTACCACCTTTGGCCTCTTTCTGTACCCCTCCCTAGAACCTCAGCACAGTTCCTGGCACACAGGCACTTGAAAAATGTTTACTGACTACTGACAACAACCTGGGAGATAGAAACTTAACATAAATAAAACAATGTAAATAAACAAAGGCAAACAGGTGGAGTGGATGGCCCAGGTCAGAGGGCCATCTCAGGCAGATGAGGCAGAATCTGAACTCAAGTCTTCTTGAATCTACACCTGGGGCTCTTTCCTCTTGACTATCAAATCAGGGATCAGCATCTAGAACTGCTCAGGCACGTTGGCTATAATGTGTTAGTAATACTACAGAAAAATAACATTGGTCAGAGTAATGTTATGCAAGACATGGGTACAGTCTCTTGTAGTTTTTATAACTGAAAAACTTCTAGTATTTGTCTTCAACAGGTACATCACAGTTCTCTAATGAACTAACATCCCAAAATAGTTTTTAAGACATATTATAGTTTCCACTATCTTAATAGTCACTTAGTCATCAAACACTTAACTATAACATCCTATAAATACTTTGTAATTCTACTGTTCATCTCTGGTTTTCACATACTTTAAAGAAACTGTTCCAAGTTTTCCCTCAATTTCTCAAGCCCACTCCCAACTTCCTCTCCTGCTTCATGTGTGAGAAAAGTGAAGTCATTCACTTTCAGCTCATTCATCTTCAGTCCTCTATATCAAAGTTACCAGGTGCAATCAGTTTGCAAAAAACTCCTAAGCACACCAGAACCTGAGTAAAATGTAACTGGGAAATGTTAAATATCACTGATAAAATTAATTTGTAGTTTTTATGTGAATATCCCCACTATATGACTGTGGGGATCCCTTTATATATGACACCGATCTTGTACACATCACCCACCCTCTTACGGTTCGCTCTAGTCTCAGAGGACAAAGTAGCTGCCCAGTTTCTGACCAAGACTAGCCCCTCTATTTGTGCCATGGATCTTACTCTACCTAAAGCCTCAAATCCCTGATCATGCCTTTTTCCTCACACTCTGGATGTTGTAAGGCCCAAGGAAAAAGTTGACTGAAGTTCTAACTTGGCAGCTCTATGATCCAGAACAAAAGGATGTGGATTTTATTGCTCCCCTTAATTATCATGGGACAAATTCCGAATTTAATGGGGGAAAATGATGGAAGAAATTCTTGGTGATATAACCTTATGAATACCTGATTTAGGCATCCCTTCTGTTTTATAGTCAGTAGCAATACTCAAGGGGTACTGGTATGTTTGCTTTACTCAGCTGTCTGTAGCAATTCTTCTAAGCTGCTTTACTGAAACATCCCTGGCACAGAAAATTCTGCTCACCTGGATTTTTACATTATTCTTCTTGATCATGGTGGTATTGAAACTGGAAGCAAAAGAACCATGGAAATGGTTCCTTATATTCACACTGGTCTGGGTATTTGATACTATCTTCCTTGTGATATTTATTATTAAAATGACTGTATAGTATAGATCTGGTTATATCCACTGCAATGAACTATGACATCTGAAAAGAAAGTCCTGGTACTTTATAGCAATGTTCCTAAACTGAAATAATTTACCAACATGAAATCATCATATGTCTTTATTCCATTACTGGTTGGGACTATGATGTAACTTGGATAGAATGTCTGTTTCTGCTTAGAGACGAAATGACTATGATATATCAATAACAGCCTATCACGTGACACCAAAGTATTCTGAATCTCTACAACTTTCAAGGATACCAAGCAATCGAAAACCACAACAAATGTAGTTTTAAATTGTTTCAGTTAATGTTAGATCAAGTAAATTATTCAAGGACTTCAAGAGATAGCATAGAAAGTATTCAGTCTATATGAGTCTATTAGTCTCCTTAACCCTTTTTATATAAATAAAACTTTGTTTTTAGCCACAAAAAAAGATGATTCAAAAGTAAACTCTTTTAAACATTAAAATTAAATTAACACTAATGCTACGCAAATTGTTTGCAATAAGAAAAGAAGTTACTTTTCCAATCTCTTTCAAAAAACAGTCTTGATATCTAAATGAGACAAAACAGAGAAAGAAAACTACAGACCACTATTCCTAAGGAACACTGATGTAAAACCATAATATATTAGTAAGTAACTTAAAACAAATTATTAGAAAGATTATATACTATGACCAGACTGGGTTTTTTCCAGGAATGCAGGAATGATTCATACAAACAGACTGTTCCTCAACATAGTAAACAGTATTTATTTAAATTCAGGAGCAAACATTATATGTAATGGAAAAAAGTTAGAGGTCTTTCCAGTAAGATCAGGGATAAAGTAAGTATGTCTATTATCTAAACAATTACTATTTAGCTATTTAGTGCAAAAAACACTAGCTATATCAATAAGACAAGAAAAAGAAATTAAATTGAAGGAATGAGCACAGGCAAAAAGAAAACAAAATGAATTCTTTCTGCAGATGATAAGATGGTGTGCTTAGAGAACTCTAAAAATTAAATAGTAACTTCAGCAAAATTGCAGGATATAAGGTAAATTCATATAAATTGTCAGTTTTCTTACATATAACAAATGAGGGCAGCTAAGTGGTACAGTAGCTAGTGTTGAACCTGAGGTCAGGAAGACTCATCTTCCTGAGTTTAAATCTGGCCTCAGACACTTATTAGCTGTGTGATCCTAGGCAAGTCACTTAATGCTGTTTGCCTCAGTTGCTCATCTATAAAAATGAGCTGGAGAAGGAAATGACAAACCACTCCAGTGTGTTTGCCAAGAAGACTCCAAATGAGGTCATGAAGAGTCAGAAAGCACTAAAAATAACTTAACAACAACAATCAACAAAACACAGTAAGAATAAGAAAAGCTGGAAGGAGAAATTCCATTCAAAATTATTATAGAAGTTATACTTAGGAATTTATTAATCATTAAAATTACTTGGTACTGGTTTTATTAAAAAAAAAAGTCAATTTAGCTACACAAGATATAGAAGCAAATGGACACAATAGTAGAATGTTCAAATCCCTTAACTCCATTTACTGTGGGGAAGGACTCAATATTTGACAAAAACTGCTGGCAAAAGTGGACAGTAGCCTGGAAGAAATTATGTTTCTTCCTTATTTTCATTCTCTCCTGCTCCCTTGGTTTTGATTAAAACCCTTTGATGAAAACATGTTCAGTTTCCTCTTATCACGAGAAGACACAAAATTCAATCCTTGACTCTGCAATGTCCTTAAACTAACAATATCTCCTTGTCCCTTCTACCTATAAACTTCTAACTGCTTCTACTCCCTTATCACTCTACCATTCTACTGAAATGCAAAAAGACCTCTCTTCTTAGTTCTCAATGTACTTTACTTTTCTGTTGCATTTGACACTGCTAACTACTTCCTCCTGTTTTATTATATTTTCCCCTGATTTCTGTGATATAACTCTTTTTCTGGTTTCCTTAATGAAATAATCAACCACTATCAACAAAATTTTATTATGTGACTGCAGCAGTATCATGTTAGATGCTGGGGGAATAATAAATTGGATAAGATAAGAGTCCCTTCACTTCATGTCTAGAAGGTAGATAAGATATCAAGCAACAGATATAGGTATAATAGAAAATATTACATGATAAATGCATTCGACAGCTACAGGACAACATTCCATGTGAGGTCTATAAGGAAGTAACATTAATGAATGCAGAGTTGGGGGCAAGAAAGACTTTTTAGAGGAGTAGAGAAAGAAAGCTGCTGAATTTGTCTAGGATAGGGATAGCAGATAACATGATGCAAAGATGGAAAATCAAGACAGTATAAAGTTGTGGATGACCTTGCAAATGGCAAAACTTTGAGCTTTACTTGGTCAACAAGAGGAAGCAGGTAAAGATATCTCAGCAGAGGAATGATATGACCAGGTCTACACATAAGATTATTTGAGTAGAGACAGGAAGACATGTAAAAATATGTGTGGGGTAAGAGGGTAAGTGGGGGCACTAAATAAAGGTAGTGACAGTAGGAATAGAAGGTGGTGGATATAAAATATTTTCAGGTGAAATTAACAGGTTTGGGTACCACCTCATACCTATCAGAATGGCTAAAATAACAGAAAAGGAAAATGATACATGTTGGAGAAGATGTGGGGAAAATGGGATGCCAATGCATTGTTGGTAAAGTTGTAAACTGATCTAATCATTCTAGAGAACAATTTGGAATTATGCCCAAAGGGCCATAAAACTGTGCATAATCTTTAATCCAGCTACTAGGCTTATATGCCAAAGAGATCATAAAAAAGAGGAACTACATGTACAAAAATATTTATTGCAGCTCTTTTTGTAGTGGCAAAGAAATGAAAATTGAGGGGATGCTCATCAATTGGGAAATGGCTAAATAAGTTGTGGTATATGAATGTAATAGAATACTATTGGCTATAAGAGATGATGAGAGGTGGATTTTAGAAAAAACTGGAAAGATTTACATGAACTCATGCTGAGTGAAGTAGCAGAACCAGGAGAACACTGTACACATTAATAAAAACATTGTATGACGATCAACTATGATTGACTTAGCTCTTCTCAGCAATACAATTATTTAAGACAATTCCAAAAGACTCATGATGGAAAATGTTATCTACATCCAGAGAAAGAACTATGGAGTCTGAATGTAGATCAAAGCATATTATTTTCACTTTTTTTGTTTTTGTTTTCTCTTTCTCACGGTCTTCTCCTTTTGTTCTGTTTCTTCTTTCACAACATGACTAATGTGGAAATATATTTAATATGATTGCATATGAATAACCTATATAAGATTGCTTGCCTTCTTGGGGATTAGAGAGGGAAAAAATTTGGAACTCAAAATCTGATAAAAAATGAATGTTGAAAACTATCTTTACATATAATTGGAAAAAATAAAAACTATTTACAAAAAAAGGAAATTATTGGATTTGGTATTTGATTAAATATAAAGTGAAGGAGAAAGATGAGTCAAAGATAATCACAAGAATAATTAATTAAGCCATGACAAGTAATCACTTATGCCACTTATTTTATTAACTGCATATTAGCTACAAGGAGGGTAGGTTAGTTTAAAAAATGATTCCTTGTAATGCTTAATTAATATAATCCCTTATGTGAGTTCTATTGCTATATAAGAAATAATTTTTGCCTAATGTTATTAAAGTACTTTTTTCTATTTATAAAAAGCAACAAGGTATTTTTTTTTTTTACAACAAGAAGTCCACCTCTTCTTTGCCATGTCTTCATGCTGCTAATTTTCTCATTTCAACTACTTCACTGAACCAAAAAAAGAAAAGCACTTTGTCTTTTATATAATAATTCTCATGTGTCCAAATATTTTACAAATCTATTTTATTTATTTTTCCAATTTAATTTTTACCTCTATACTGAAGTAACCTCTGTCCACATAGTCTCCCAGGAAGAGGTAGCGTGTGTTAGCAGGTGATCCCCCAACTTCAAACAATTTCATCAAGTCAAAGAATTGCCCATGAATGTCACCACACACTAGATAAGAGAAGAGAGCATACAGGGAATAATATTTACAATTTCAGAAGAAAAAAAGCATTATAACGAGAGGAATTATTATTATGACCAGCATTTTATAAAATCGTATTTAATTTGGCCCAGCAAAATGCTCTTCTAGAGATATTTCAAGCTTTTTTAATAAAATACTGTAGTAATGCTAACAATATCTCACTATACCAAAGAAAGTTAGCATAGTGTACTTCTTCAGCAAGAACATCCATTACTAGTAGTAGTGTCTCAAAATTGACCTATATATGTCATCATGGAAATACTTCTCAGACCTGTAATAGGTGCCTCCAGTTCTATCATAGTCTTTTCATTTTTCAGAATGGTAGCTCCATCATTGATTATCTTTAATGCTGCTTCCTCTTCTAGTCTACCTTCCTTCACCAAATGGCTTTTCAAGATATCAAGTCTAGGTTTTCCATCTTCAAATACTTCTTTTAGTGTGAGTCTATGAGTCGGAGGAAAAGGAACAGCTAGAAATAGATAAAAGAATAAAAATACTTATGTTTAGAAAATGTGGCAATATTATGAATATAAATGTATATTCTCTGTTAACACAGTGCCGATTCTCTATCCATAACATTTAAATTGTATAATGAAAAATTTCTAAGATGCTGCATATTAAATCTCATCTTTTATTGTTTTTGAGAAAGGCTGCAGGTAAATCCAAAGTCTGTTTTGAAACAACTTATTAAAAAAGTAATATGTCTCATATTTGATCATAAAAGATTTTTACCCAGCATACAGTAGGCAATTAAAAATGTTTCCTGAATTTGAAGCTGATTTAAGCAAGTAAAATATAAGAAGACTTTCCCCTACATAAATGCATCTTTATCTGAAAGAGAAAGATAATCCAAAACAACAAACATTTACTAAGTGTCTACTATGTTAAAGGCATCGATTGTGCTTTATTTTCTGGAGACAGTCAAAAAACAAGATAGTCAAGGAATTTACATTTTACTAAGGGATGTAAAAAACGTGACTCCAAACTATAAACTTCTTCATTTAAGAAGATTAAAAACGAAAAATTACAATGTTCAAAGAAAATGTCTACAGATCTGTCCTAATAAAATCATATGCTTGCATAATTCCTTTAAATTTGAATTAATTTGGTGGCCAGAGACATTGGTCTCTTACTGTGCCATTTACTTACTACCTGTGTAACTTTGGACAGCCAAAATAAGACAATTAGATTACATAAGCATTAAAGTCCTTTCCAGCCTGTAAATCCTATGATGCTATAAACTCTAGATCAAGCAGACAAAGTACAAAATTACATAATGTACATTTTATTTATTTCAAGTTACTACACTATGCATAAAAAGATTAAAGTTCTCTAGAAAGAAAATGGTGTATTTTAATTCTATTACTATCAAGAATATCACTGTGGTTTATATATTGTTCCAATAAACATGAGCTTGAAAAAATTAGATATGAAAGGGACAACTCTGTTTAATAATGACCAAGCATGCCAAAGAGGGAGGTTTCATATTTAATCATCCCTTTTTTCATCTTGTTGCCCACTTTGACTTTGGTGGATCTGAGAGTCAACTCAACCCATCTCTGATCATACAATTGGAAAGGTGACAATTTATCTCCATTATACGTGTGGTGCAAAGTATGCATGATAATACAACTAATGAACAATCTTGCTAAAAAAAACATAACATTTTAAAATTAAATAGCTTCACTTAATGTCAATTATAGTGACAAATATAGCCTACTTTATTTCATTTTCCCTTAGGGACAACCTGAAAGTCACACAAACATCTCAAAAAAAAAAAAAGAGCTCAAATAAATGTATTACACAATTATCTTTTAAGTGACACTTCTGGTACTATGAAAGGGTTGAGAGACCCAAATGGGTAGCAGAATAAAATGACTTATTCTAGTCACATTTTGCATGATTTTAGAAGTACAAAATACTTTCCTTATGACAAGCTTCTTCATGAATCACATTCCTTACTACTAAGAAACTACTGTAGAAATTACAGTAGTTATTAAAACAGTAAAGCAAGATAGTACCACTTTTTACAGATGACAAGATTCTAAGTCTTGAATTTACATTACTCCACTAACATCCTCCCCACCTTCAAGGTCTCATTATGGCAAAAAAATGATCCTGAGTGCTCAAAGGTTTCATCACCAGAATAAAAAGATCTAACAAGTCCTACTAAGCTAGAAAGTCTTTAAGTAAGGGACTCAATATAGACAGACTATATGCCTGTTGTCCAAAAACTGACCATGCTGAGCCCTTACCCCAGGTATGCTTCAAGGTGAGGAAATTTTCAGCCATAGAAACTATTACAGAGTTATCTACCAACAGTTGTAGAAGGGTAGCAATGGAAATAACCATACCAAAGAAATAATAGATCTTTGCAAAAATGAAGTGATGTTTTCACAATCAGACAGAAAAGCAACATACCATTTAAAATGACAGTTCAATTAAAAAAAAAAACAAAAAGGTGACTAATATTTTACTTAGCTGATAAATTTCTATGGTAGTAGAAAGAGACGTGAATAAAGTTGCTCAAAACATTTCTAAACTGTGAGAGCACGGTCTGGTCAGTCTTCATAAAAGGCTACATAAAGAAATGAGGACAGTGAACCTTGGCTGTAGAAGAGCCAGAAAGCAGGGGAAAGCAAACATGTCTTGAGGGACAAAGGAGAAACACAAGTCACCTAAACAAAATTTCTTGGGGCTGTCTCCCTAGAAAATCACAAGGCCCTTATGATATAAGAGCCAAAGAACAAAGTGAAGTTTCATACTTAATCTCCCTTTCAGGTCTCACTGCCTATCTCAACTTAGTTGAATCCAAATCAAACCACCCCATCTTTTTTAACTATGATAATCAGGAAATGGGAAAATACCTATGGAAAACCTAAATTACAGTCTGTCCTACTTTAAACCTTTTATTTCTTTCAAAGTGATGTCTAAAACTGAGGTAGAATCTGAAGTTCTTAGATGAAGATGTTAAGGCAAAGAATAGGTGGCCCTCTTGTAAAAAGCAGTAAGTGTGTTAATACTTAGCTTTAACCTATTTTTGTCATTATTTATTCCAATACTTTTTTAAAAATCTAAAATTACATTGATGAGACATATGTTCCATCACAACCCAGCTATACCTTATGTAGTTTTTTGGTTTGAGTTTTGTTTTTTGGGTTTTTTTGAGTTGCTATGGACAAAACATCATTAACCTGGCAGAACCTTTCAGTGTTATGCTGGAATAAAATCTATGCTTTTGCTAACCCCTAAGGTAAGAGAATAGAGGAGAAACTCTTCCTTCCCTGAATGATGAGATATTGTCAGACAGAAAGTAAGCAAGCTTCAGATTTCTCATCTAACATGATAATTAATCTAAGTGGAAGTGATCTGAAGATAAAGAAAATCAGAATGGGTAATTTATATCGTTTAACTTTACTCTTTCTCCAGTTATCTAGGAGCAATAATTTCTTGCTTGCTTTCTTTCTTAAACAGGGCAAAAGGAAGCAAGTAAAAGTAAGTCTAAACCAGGTTAGGGTTAGGGGAGGTGACAGAAATGGGACAAGGACAAACCAGAAACAATGAATGGAGTTAAGTTGAGTAGGAGGTACAGTGGTTAATACAGGATCTATGGCCTAAGTCTCCCAGGGCAGATGTGCCAAAAATAGAATAGCATTATTAGACTGAGCCAAGAAGGATCTCTAGACTTCAGTCGGCAAGAAGGAATCCCTGAGGGGGTCTCATCAGTCTACTACATAAATGAAATCACAAAGAGTTCACACAGGGTAACTGTATCCCTTAGAATAGGTGCCACACAGTTCATTACAATTTATCAATCAACAAGCATCTATTAAGTACCAATCATGCCCCAAACACTGTGCTAAGTGCTACAGCTTAAAAGCAAAAATTTAAACAATTTTGGCTCTCTAGGAACTTTAAACCAATATGTACATAAATAGTACAAGGGACTTTGCTGGAAATGAAGGGAGGCAAAAGATGTCAAATGTCTCATTAAGTGAAGAAGTTAATGCAGGGAGAAGAGAGGAAGAGGAAAAGGATGCTAAGAGAGAGTATGCCACAACTACTTTCCATTCAAAAACCCCAGATTTCCAGGCCCTTTTCTAGAGCCTTCTTGTTTGCCTCAGGATACAAAGAAAGTGGCAAACACAGCAGCAAAACAGCTGTGGTCATCTGCTATTACAACATGGTAAGCCAAAATCATCAAAACTACTGGTACATTTTCAAATCAAAGCACATTTTAAGTATGCTTCTCTAGATTTTCTTTTTTAAATTTATTTTTGACACAGTTTATAACAAATAAAGCAATTCAAACTTTTGGTCAGGTGATACATCTTTTTAAAGCACTTACAATATGGACCACAAAAAATATATATTTTTTAAACATTAACCAACTCAGACACAGATAATATTTGTGTTGCTAACCTCACAAATTCTTGACCTAATTATCTCCACAGTATTACTAAGAATTAAAGGACCCTAACTTAATATTGTTGGTCTAAAGTCCTATGCCTAACAGCTTAAATCTAGACAACCTCAAATGTTCCCCTACCCATAATGTATAATTGAATAGATCTGGTATTAAGCTTACAAACCTTTTAACTATAGGAAATTGCCCCCAATAGTAAGGACATTGCAGGGATACAATATCTCCCCCAAATTCATGTCAATTCCAGGCAGGATTAGATTATCCACTTGCATTCAGTCAGGCTTAAGGTCTGCCAGGTGTCTGTGGGGAAATTGAGTAAGGAGAATCCCACCTCAGCCCATGCTGAACAGCGCTCTCCCACCCTTCTCTTGAGATCACCTATGCAGTTTATACCTGCATCTCATCAGCTTACTGGCATCATGTATTGGAGGCTCAGATCGCCTTTCTTGCTACCCATACTTGGAGTTAGACTCAGAAGAACAGTTACTTAATAGTCCCATAGCATCTAAAATTGGCAAGTTCCAATAACCAGGTTTCAAATATGATTATAGTTTCACTTTAGCTAAGGAACATCTTTTGAGGCAAGTCTTAAGTGGTTTACATGTCTTTCTATACATGTTCTAGTTCCTGATTAAATGGCAAGCATAAAATCAAATTTACCATTAAAATCTTGACTTTTCCATCAATGCCAAATTTTACCTGAGGTTACCTTCCTCTAGGAAATTTAGACTGAAATTCTTTTCTCCAAACTAAAGATAT
>CM053769.1:204704692-204744815 GCA_028658325.1 Potorous gilbertii | reverse complement strand
TACCCAAATACTGAGAAAAGATTCAAGAGTTAAAATATTTTCTTTCCATGTAGTAATGTAAACAGTTCAACTTTAGAGAGTCTTTTATGATTTTTCTTTTCTGTTTACCTTTTCATGCTTCTCTTGATTCTAGTCTTGGGAAGTCAAATTTTTAAATACAGATCTGATCTTTTCCTCAACATGAAATCTTGAAAGTCATCTAAATCACCGAAAGACCATTTTTTCTCTTGAAGTATTATATTCAGATTTGCTGGGTAGGTGATTCTTGGCTTCAATCCCAGTTCCTTTAATTTCTGAAATATCCCACTCCAAGCCCTTGGATCACTTAATGTTAAAGCTCCCAGATGCTGTTATTCTGATTGTATTTCCACAGTACTTAAATTTTCTCTTTCTAGCTGCTTTCAGCATTTTCTCTTTGATCTGGGAACTCTGAAATTTGGCCACAACATTCCTAGAAGTTTCTCTGTTCGGGTTTCTTTCAGAAGGTGATCGATAAATTCTTTCAATATCCATTTTGCCCTCTGATTCTATAACATCAGGGCAGTTTTCCTTGATAATTTCATGGAAGATAATGTCTGGGCTCTTTTTTTGATCATTGCTTTCAGGTAGTCCAATAATTTTTAAATTATTTCTCCTGGATCTATTTTCCAGGTCAGTTGTTTTTCCAATGAGTGTTTCACCTTATCTTCTATTTTTTCAAAGTTTTGGTTTTGTTTACTAACTTCTTGGTTTAACTCATAGTCATTTGTTTCCCTGGACTCAATTCTCTCTTTCAACGAATTATTTTGTTCAGTGAGCTTTTGAATGTTCTCCTCCATTTGGCTAATTCTGCTTTTTAAAACCTCCTTTCTCCTCGTTGGCTATTTGAACCTCTTTTTCCAATTGACTTAGACTCTTTTTAAAGTTGTTATTTTCCTCAGCATTTTTTTGGTTCTCCTTTAGTAAGCTGCTAACTTGTTTTTTAAGGTCTTCTATTGCCTGAGCCCATTTTAAGTTCCCTTTAGGGGCAGAGGCCTTGACTTCCTCTGACAGTATGCCTTGTTATTCCTCATCTGAAAGGATGGGGAGAGACACCTGTTCCCCAAGAAAGTAACTTTCTATGGTCTTATTTTTTCCCCCCTTTTCTGGGCATTTTCCCAGTCAGTTACTTGACTTCTGAGTTTCCTCTCCACAACCACCTCATCTCCCTTTCTGCCCAGCCAGCACTTGGGGGCTGAGATTCAAAAGCCTTAGAGGCTTTGGTGGGGGAAGGGCTGCTATTCAGTGTGAGATTAAGATCAGCTGCTCAGCCACCACATGGGGCTTAGTTCACTCAGGGGGTTTACGAGACCTTCATCAATGGATGCGGGCCACTGCCTGCTTTGGGAGCCCCTGTCTGCTGCTGCCTTTGCTGCTGCCTCCTGAGGGGACCTGATTTATGGGGACACCCTGCTCCCCTCTCAGTCAGCCAAAAAGACTCTCTCACTGACCTTTGGCACCTGTGGGTTGAGGGACCTGCTGCCACTGGAGATTCCGTCCCTGAAGCCTGATCAGATCTGCTCCTCTCAGTGCCATGTGGCCAAGGCAGGGCTGGGCTCTGCTCCACTTCTGGTGTGCAACAAACCTTTCCTGTAGGATTTTCAGGTCTCTCTGGAACAGAAATCTCCTCTACTCCATTGTTCTGTGGCTTCTGCTGCTCTAGAATTTGTTGAGAGTTCTTCTTTATAGGCTTCTTTATATTTTATGGGCTGTGGGGTAAAAGCTAAGCGTCTGTGTTTCTTTCTACTCCGCCATCTTGGAGATTTTCTAAACTATTATTCATCCTTTCATAAAATTTCTTCAGATTTTATTTTTAATTTATGGAATAAAACAAACATTTCCATAATATAGTACAATACTACAATAAAAAAGACGACTATACGTGAAACTGCAAATCCACTATGCACAACTTGCTATTCCTTTTAAATATACAACAAAAGTATCATGTAAATTTTTTCTCCCCACTCCCAAGCCTAGAGATGGCTACCATTAGACACAAATAGGTATATATATATATATACATATACATATGTAAAATTATTCTACACATACTTCTATTTGTCAGTTCTTTCTCTGGATATAGATAGCATCTTCATATGTCCTTTATAGTTAATTTGGGTACTTATAACACACAAAATAATTTATTCACTCAAAGGTATTCTTAAAACAATATAGCTGTATATATTGTATATACGATGTTGCCTTGGTTCTGCTATTTTCACTCTTCATTACTTCATGCAAATCTCATGTTTTTTTAAAACCATTGAGCTCATCATTTCTTACAGCATAACAATCATATACTACAACTTGTTTGGTCATTCCCCAATTGAGGGGCATCTCTGCAATTTCCAGTTCTTGGCCACCACAAAGAGAGCTGCTCTAAACATTTTAGAACATATGGCTTTGTTCCTGCTTTCCCTAATCATTTCTGGAAATAGACCAAATAGTGGTAATGCTGGGTCCAACAGTGAAGAGAACCAGTGACATCACAGGGTAACATCCTGACTTGTGTGTGAACTGGATTTAAGTGAGGCAGAGTTGCACCAAGCTGTCAGCCTCACTCTCTTCCAGAGTCCTCAACGTCCAGTCTGGTAGCAAGACAAAAATCAAAACAACTGATGATGACCCAAGATGCAGTGGATGACCTTAGTGTCTTCCATGTCTAACCAAGCTCTAAGTGCTCCATAGCACCTGTTGCAGTTGTCTTCAAGGCTTTTGGAACACACTGTTTTCATCTCTTCATTCTACCAGAAGTCTTCACATGCTGTGGGGTAAACATCCCTCTACCTCACTGATGGGTTCTGAGGCCTATTGGTTACCCTCCATCTGGTTTAGTCCATTTGCCAAAACTAATTTACCATGTTGTGGCTGCTGTGCATGCTACAGTTTCTTGGAGCCAGAGATGAGAGCTAGATTAGGTCGATACCAAAAGTAGATGAGAAATAATCTCAAGATGAAAAGGTGATAGATCTGACACCCTCCCCCCATTTAACTGGAGAATGAAGGCATCAATCCTATTACCTCTCAAACGCTAAGGAAGTACTCTACCATTTGAACAAATCCCCCTTATATTTTCTAAGTTAATACTAAGTAAACAAAACTGTTCAACTCTATCAGCAATAAATCAAGTAGATGAATTTCCAAGTGTTTCAGAATAATTTAGGGTCCTATACATGTCCTCAAATTTGCCAAATCTACATAATTTTTAATAAAGAGATGGGCTAAAAGTATAAAAACAGGTAGAAATTGATAATATGGATCATTTGATTTGTACTGTAATGCTTTGTCATTCAATGAATGGCAAAAAAAAAAAAGCACTCACTAAATGTTTAGTATATGCAAAGCACTGGGGATACAAACTAAAAATTGAGACAGTCTTTGATCTTAAGCAGCTCCCATTTTAATAGGGGGAAACAACATATAGAAAAATTCAGCAATGTAGATGGAAATTTCAGTGGTACTTAAGAGGCAACTCTAAGGTAGATGTAATATGTTAGAGATGCACTTGACACACAAAAAAGTATCAAGGAAAATTTATTAAAATAGAGTTCAAAGGAATTGAGCACTTTGGTCAAAACTGACTCTATCCCTTTTGAGGAGAGAGTGCCTTTTACATTCATTATGAGCCTGAACCAGAAGCTTTCCAGTAAGGCTACAGGAAGACAACAACTTGTTCAGATTAATGGAAGCTTCTTACCCTGTTCCAAAGTTTTGACTCTATGCCCCACCTTCCCCTGACCATGTGACTTCATGTTCTCCTCTCTGATAGGCTTTCCCTTCAAATAGCTCATCAAGCCTATGGACAAGTTTCTGACCTCTACTTGACCGTGTTAGGTCACAACTCTGTAGAAACAGGACTTCTTTGTTTCCCATATAATACATTGTTAGTGTCACTTCTATCGATAAAACTACCAGTTTCTGATGTTCAGCTATTTGATAATGCCAAGGATTTTGGGGGAAAAATTTATTCCCTGGGTCCTTAGGAGCTAGGGCTGCTAGGGAGGTAATTATTGTGACACTTACAAAAGTGAATACCTAGTTCCATCAGTACAGGGCTCCCCTGGATGTTGGCTAGAGGGGCTGGATGATATTATAGGAACTCTTGGGCAACGGGTCCTGAGGTGCCTACAAAGGAGTCTGACGGAAGGTGGCAGATGAGCTGGTGGTATGCTGTGTGACTGAGTTTGAATCTCACCTGAGACATAACAATAAAATGATAAACAAATAATATTTATATAATACTTTAAGGTTTGTAAAGCACCTTGTAAATATTATCTTATTCAAGCCTTAAAATGACTCTGAGAGGTAGGTGCTATTTTGATCCATTTTACAGATGAAAAAATTGAGGCAGATGGAGGTTAAATGACTTACCCAAGGAAAGCTCATAGCTAAATTTGACTCAGATCTTCCTAATTTCTGGTCCCTGATTGAGCCTCTCAGATGACATGCATTAGTTGTGTGACCCACAATCTCTCTGAAGCTCAGTTTCCCTAAATGTATAATGAAGATAATAAAAACACTTTACAGAAGATTGTGAGGGTAAATAGAGACAACGTATGTAAAATGGTTTCAAATCTGAAAGATCTACATAAACACAATGCGTTTCCATTTAATCATCCGAGAGTAATACCAACTTCAGTATTGAGACAGCAGATCTCATTGTTGCTCTCTCCTTTGTCATTACTCTCACAAAGGACAGCAAAAAACCCCAGAACGCATCTCCTATTTGTCTTAGTTACAGCTAGCCTCTCATAGTCTGAGCACTATGCATACATATGTACAGCACTGTCCACAAATGATTCTAGAATCTGCCCTTTAACCTACTTGTAATCTATTTATTCTTCTTGAGTTGGTAAAACTAACGAGAACAACAACTTCAATTGGTTTTATAAGCATTCCTGGTCTACCAGGAGGCACCCCCCATGTTCCCTTCGCAACAGTCTCAAGATGAAGCAAGAAGATAATGCTACGGGGGTAGTGTGAGCATCCTCTAATAAAAATCATACTTTTGTGTGAAGTCCTTTCAAAAGTTTGGCCTTTTTCATTTGATTCTTTATCTATGTCTTTTTCTTTGAATCTGAGAAAAATCAAAGTCCTAGTTTCTCTTCCCCAACCTAAGGTTTAGATGTTGGCTATAGTGAAGGATAAAATTTACATTTAACTGTTGCCCTAACCACCACTATCTCGGGTCCATCTGTTCCTATACAGACTGACTTCTTTTAAAGAGAACTATGCCCACTCCAACAAAAAGTATTCAAACTTTTTAACACTTTATACATAACTTTAGACATACTATGCTTAACTATGCTTATTTGTTATTAAGGTCACTCCTGATTCTCAGAATAAATACTTGATCATTTAAAGAAAATTTAATGTAAAAGATATATGTGTGTATTTATATATACACATACACATATATATATACATACATAAATATATGAGCAACTATATATCATAGGTGAGCAACAATTCAAGAATTTTCTAGGATATTTTATGCTATGGTGCCATGCTGAATTTTTCTCTTTACATGAATAAATGAAAAAATATTAAAAGTCTGCTACGTACAAAGTAAAATGCTAAGTACTATGGCTACAAATAGAGTAAGACAATCAGTCTTTGCTTTCAAGGAGGAAGACAACATAAATAGAAGAGTTTGGCTGCAAAACAGATGGCAAGGCTCAATAGTTCTTCGGGACCAGCAGAAAAACTAGGCATGGTAACTTTAGAACATATTCCCCTCCCCTAAAAGAAATTAATCTACAATTAAAGCTATTATTTGATGTTCTGATTTGTGAGATTTTTGTCACAAGCACTGAATATAAATTTAAACTACAAAGGATATTTGAAAACACGATTCAAAATGAAGGACATTAATAAGAGTAAATAAAAGGGTAACTGAATCTCATTGGTACATATTTTCATGTTGACCAATTAGGAATACAAGATTTCTCAATGGTTGTTGTTGTTCAATCTCATCTGTTTCATGACCCCATGGATACCAAGGACCATAGCATGTCAGGCCCTCTAGCCTCCTCTAAGTCTGTCCAAATTCATGTCCATTGCTTCCATAACATCATTTATCCATGTCATCTTCTGCCATCGCCTTTTCCTTTTGTGCCTTCGATCTTCCCAAACATCAGACCAAACTGGTCTCTTCCAATGAGACCAGTCTTCTCATTATGTGGCTAAAGTATTTAAGCTTCAGTTTCAGTATTTACTTTCCAGTCTATGACCTGCATTAATTTCTTAAGGTATTGACTGATTTGATCTCCATGCTGTCCAAGGGACTCTCAATAGTCTTCTCCATTGCCACAATTTGAAAGCATCAATTCTGTGGCCCTCAGCTTTCCTTAGAATTCCAAATGTCACAACCATACATTGCTACTGGAAAAATCATACCTTTGACTATATGGCCCTTTGTAAGGAAGGTGATGTCTCTGCTTTATGGTATGCTGTCCAGATTTGCCACAAGGAGCAAGAATATTTTAATTTCATGGCAGCAGTCACCATCTGCAATGACTGTCAAGCCCAAGATTATAAAATCTTATATCGTTTCTATTTCCCCTCCCTCTATTTGCCAGGAAGTGATTGCAACAGTTGACAAAATCTCAGGATTTTTTATGTTCAGCTTCAAACCACCTTTCATATTCTCCTTTTTCAACTCATCAAGAGACTTCTTAATTTCTCTTCACTTTATGCTATCAGAGTAGTATTGTCTGCATATCTGAGATTGTTGATATTTCTCCTGGTAACCTTCATTCCAGCTTTTGAATCATCCAGCCTGGCATCTTGCATGATGCATTCTGCAGATAAGTTAAATAAGGTGACAACATATAGCCTGGTTGTACACCTTTTTTAATCTTAAGCCAATTGGTAATTCCATGTGTACAGTTCTAACTTTTGCTTCTTGGCCTGCATACAGTTTCTAAGTAGACAAGTAAGATGATCTGGTATTTCTATCTCTTTGAGATCTTGCCACATTTTGCTGTGATCCACACAGTCAAAGGCTTTAGTGTAGTCAATGAAGCAGAAGTAGATGTTTTTCTGGAACTCCCTTGCTTTCTCTATAAAATCCAAAAAATGTTGGCAATTCGGTCTTTAGTCCCTCTGCCTCTTTGAAAACCAGCCTACTTTTATGGTAAGTAAGACTTGTGTGAAAACTCCCTGGGAGATAACAGAAAATTTGTGGCAAACTTTCAGATTTATTTGAAAGTTTTATTGGCTTTTAAGTCAAAGTTATCTCTAGCTAGGCCCCTTAAACAATTAAAAAGATAGTTCTTAAAAATATAACCAACCAACCAACATTAATACTCCTTGAAGTTCAATACACAAATAACCTCATAGGCACAAGGAAAATTGTTTAGTAGTGTAGACAATAACTTATCTGGTCTCTCTTGTATATTTCTAGTTCAAATTTACCTATAAAAGTTAGGATAATAACCTGGATCAATGGATTATAGATTTAAAGTTGTAAGGGGCAATAAAGGTCATCTGGCACAAACCCCTCATTTACAAATGAGAAAACTGAGGCCCAGCGTTATATTGATAGTTAAGTGGCAGAGCTGGCATTCAAGATTCCTCCAAAGAGAGTCTATCTCACACAGAAATATTCTGATTTTAAAAATATTTTATAGACAACAGCACAACAGTCTGAGTGTTCATCTATTTTCCTTTTGTTGTAAACAAACGTAGATATTGGTGGAACTTGGGAGGCATGACTTAACCCGTCCCCACATTCTTATACTAGCAGCCCCAGATGTTGCGAGCCAAGAACTTGTGGTACAGACATGGGGTAGTTTGGGTTAACTGTGCCCCTAGGTATATTGATCTGGGACTCAACTGTTGGCCATTTGGACAAGAAGATCTTAAAAGCATGTTATAGATCTTTGATGGAAAGTTCCTGAGACTACAGGAAACCTTTTTGCTGACTGTTTTTAAATTCCTTGCTGTGGTTTTATTTGCTTTTACCATTCTGAACTTTTTTTAAACCACTTTTGGAAACCAGATTTAACCTGAGAACACTTGAATGTTTTTATTAAACAGACTGTTTATCTAAGTTCTTAGTCTGAGTCATTCATTGCACCAGAATTCTAAACTTCTACATAGGTACCTTTACTCATTAAATGATCCAATTACCTCAGCTAAATGGCAAACTGGGTAGGGTGCTGGACCTAGTCAGGAAGATATGAGTTCAAATTTGACCTCAGATACATATTAGTTATGTGTCCCTGGGTAGGTCACTTAGCTTTTTTATTTCTGTTTCCTCAACTATAAAATGGGGATCATAAAAGCATCTACTTCCTAGAGTTGTTTGTAAGCACCAAATGAAATCTCTATAAAGCACTTAGCAGAGTGCCTGGTACATAACAGGTTCTTAATTAAATGCTTGTTTCCTTCCTTCCTTCTATGTTTCTCCAGTTATATGGGTCTTTGATGCAAATTTTCACATGAATCAATATGCCTGAACCCAACAAACAGATTCTTCCTAATATTTGTTAGGTCACCAGTATCTGTGACTTCTGAAAAAGGCAGCAGGGGATAGTTTCATAATAATTTATGACAATAATAGACAATATGATAATAGAGTATTATCAGGAATGTACTGGTATTAAAAACAAGGACTTTCCCAAAAGGAATCTTTGGAATCAAAGACAATGAACAAATTAGTCAATCAACAAGCATATATGGGCACTTACCATGTTAAACACTAGAGAAGTGCTGGACATTCAAAGAAAGGTCATATATGGTCCTTGAACTCAAGCTCATTTTTGAATGAAGAGAAACACAGAGGATGACTAGGTAAATACAAGACAGACAAGGTATGAATGGAAGGTAATCTCAGAAGGCAGTAGTTATGAGGGGATGGGGGGAAGGGGTGACTAGAAAGGCCTCCTGTAGATGGGATCTGCACTGCATCTTAAAGGAAGTCAGGGAAGCTAGGAGTAGGAGATAGGGAGAGACAACATATTAGGCATGAGGAACAAGCCAGTAAAAAGCTATAGAACTGGTAGATGGAGGGTCAAGCACAAGGAATGACAAGTCATCCATTAGAGTGGGAATATAATACAGAAGAATGGGAGTCAAGTGTAACAAGACTATAAAGGTACCAAGGACTCAAGGTTTTGAAGGACTTTAAAATACTTTTATATTTGATCTGAAAAATAACAAGGAGCTCCTGGAGCTTACTGAGTGTTGGGGGGGAAGAGAGGGATGTAGCATGGTTAGACTTAAGCTTTAGAAAAATGAACCTGGCAAGTGAGTGGAGAATGGAGTAGAGTACAATGTGATTTAAGGCAAAAAGAACAAATTGAAGTTTAATGAAATGGTTGAGATGTGAGGAGAAGGGGCCTGAACCAGGTTGATGGATGGGATATATATGAAAGATTTTGTGAAAGGTGAAACAATAAGATTTGACTGGATAGACTGAATATGTAAGGTGTGAGTGAGGAGTTGTGGATGACACTAAGGTTGTAAGCCTTAGGAAGATGATGGTACTCTCAACAGTGAAAACTGGAAAAAAGGGACTGTTTGGAGAGAAATTATGAATTGTCTTATACCTGCTGAATTTGAGATGTCCAATAGACAGTGGGTGATGTGGACCTACAGCTGAAAGGAAAGACTAGGGCTGGATATATAGATTTCAAAATCATATATATAGATAACTGAATCCAATGAGATTTTCAAAGGAGACAGTATAAGGAGAGAAGAAAAAAAGGGTCTAGCTCAAAGCCTTGGGGAACATTAATGGTTAGTAGGTAGGTGTGTCCTAAAGATCCAGCAAAGGAAGTGGGAAAGAATGATCAGTCATGTAGAAAGAGAATCAGGAGAGAACAGAATCACAAAAATCTACAGAGAATCTAGAAGGGAGTTCTTGATCAATGGTATCAAAAGTCACAGAAAAGTCAATCAGAATGAAGACTGAGAGTCATTAGAATTAGCAGTTAAGAATCATTGGTGACTCTAGAGAGATCAGTTTTATTTGAATAAAGTCAGTTTACGAATGGTTTAGATGTGAATGAGAAGAAAGGAAGTGGAATTATTCAGGCTAGATGACTCTCTCAAAAAGTTTAGCTGGAGGTATCTATGCGACACAAATAAAGCACAGGACTCAGGAGTCAGGAAGACATGAGTTCAAAGCCTGTATCAGACACTAGTTGTGTAACACTGAGCAAGTCCCTCTCTCAGTCTCAGTTTTCTCTCATCTGTAAAATGAAGAAATTTTCATAATAGCACATACCTCAAAAGATTGTTTAGATCAATTGAATTATTAAATGTAAAGCACTTTTTAAACCTTAAAATGCTATATATAAATGCTAATTATTGAGAAGGGGAGGAAAACTGTTAGATAATAGCTAACAGGGGTGGTCAGATTTAGTGAAGGTTTTTTTTATAGATAGAGGAGACATGGTCATGCTTAGACAGAAAGGGGAGGAGCCAGTAGATAGGAGGAGAATGAAGATAATGGGGTGGTGGGGGGAAGTGCTGGAGAATAAAGGAGAGATAAAATAAAACATGTATGCAGAAGTGTTTACTTTAGGAAGAAGAAGAACCAATTCTTCATGTAGGAGAAGGGGTATATTGAAGGAGCAGAGAAGAGATGTCTGTGTAATACAACATGAAGAAGAAAGAATAATAGGAACTTTTCAGGAAAGCCTCAATTTCTTGCTGAAGCATTAATCGAGGTTCTTAGTTGAGAGGACCAGGGGCAAGGTTACTATGAGAGGCGTGGGGAGGGAAGAAAGGTGTGGAATCTACTACAGTAAGTATAGTAGTAAATGAGGGAGATGTAAAAGGTGTACCTTGTTGCATGCGATTACACAACAAATTTGAAGTAGATCCAGTCAACAAGGTTTTATAAATTTCTCTGGCTCTGTTCGGCAGCATGTGAATAAAAGAGCAGGAGATGTACTGATGGGAGTGCTCCAAAGTTGAGGTTTGGTAAGGGATTCAAGGATTAGGTTGAAATGATTCACCAAGAGTTTGAGAAGGAAGAGAAAAAAGTATAGAGCCACTGCAAAGGTGATGGTCTGGGAAAGAAGTAAGAGGTAGAGGAATTGAAGTAGAAAGGAAGACTAGGAGGTAGACAAAGAACCTGATGAGTAAGGAAAGATAATGCGCTGGGAATTGACAGTAGTTATCTGGAGTTGGATAAAACAATAAATCTGAATAGAGTGAATCTCAAAGGAGGAGAGTCTGCTGAGCTATGATGGTAGAGGGAGATTCTCAAAGCAGCAATGGGGGAGTGAGGAGTATTCATGTCCCCCACCACAACCAACTGGAGGAGGAAAGAAATAATAAAAATACAACGAATAATAGCAAGGATGGTGATGGAAGCAATGTCATCAAGAGGGAGTCACAGAATGAAAGGAGTAAGAAAAGAAGAGTTTAAGATGAAAGGAAGTTTAAGTAGGAGGCATCCTATGAGCACAGTAGAAGGGTCAGAGAGATCTGGATTTGGACACTGTCAGGGGAGAACAGGGTTAAAGGGAATGGGAGTAAGGGATGAATAGCTGGGGATTAATACTGAGGTCTATACATTGATAATTAAGGGTTCAGAGTCACTGGGAAAGGGGGAGGGTCTGAGGAAATAGGAGTAAAGGACTCATTGAGGAATAGAGTGTCAGTGGTTTGAGAGATGATGTCATGTCCAGTAATGCCCTGGAGACTTACACTTTAATAGGTAGGAACAGATAAGGATGTGGGGTTGGGGAATCCAATCGGAGGCAGGAGGAATCAGTGCAAGGTCTGTTTGATGGAAAGGATAAATTCCCAAGGGAGTAGCTTGGATCTGGCTGGTTTTAAGGCTGAAAACCCTGGAACAAAAATAGAGCTCAGTCCAATCTCCTATGATCAACTAAATTTAAAAATCTGGGCAATATTCGTTCTTTATTCACTTTGTCTTTCATGTAGGTGGAAGGCTAGATTAGTCTCTTCTGAACCACTGTGTAGTTCCCTGAGAAGGCCCAAAGTGGTTGAAGGCTTGATGCATTTTAGAGCAAGGGTATCCAAAATCAGGAAAACATTTTTTCCATTAATAGGGAATTCCTCTTGTATATGAACTTTGTATAGGAATTACATAATTTGAGAGGTGGATTTGTATCACTTCTTACACATCTTGTACATCAGAACTTCAGGGATGGATATTTCTAGCTGTGGCAGCAACCATTCCCAGTTTTGCTCCTGACTCTACCTTTCTCCACCATTCCCCAACTGTCTTCTCATCTTGGAATATGCCTCCACTCTCATCTGGCTCTTCCTATGATTGGTGAGTTCTTCCAGGAACCTTTATTTTAAAGAGGTGCCCAGGTAAGTTACGCTTACCCTTTCATTTCTCTCTTGGTTTTACTCTCCAGATTTCTCCACCATGCCACCCCACAACCTTTACAAGTACCTCCCCCTCCAACTCCCCAGTTTAATACCCTTTTATGTAATATCTTCTTCTAACAGAATATAATTTCCTTGAGGTCAGGGGCTGTCTTTCTTTGTGTTTTTATTTTTATTTCTAACACTTAGCACTCTATGTTATATAGTAAACACTTAATAAATGGGATAATCTGACTTAAGTAAATTCAATTTCCCTCAACTGCTTTTTAAAAAAACATTCTTCAGACAATTCAAATCAAAATCTTACACTCCTCTTTAATGAGCTTGAATACCAATTTTTTTTTTTTATAAATGAGCTTGAATACCAAATTAATGTTGCCTTTGGCTGCCATGACACCAAGGAGATCAAATGTTTCCTGGCTATGGTTTTGGGTTCTTTTGGTTTTCTATTTGTGGTAACTCTATTAAACTGGACATACTTCTTTAAGAAATGGTGATAGAGATTTTTTATTATTTGGTTTTGCTGATTTTTAAAAATCTTTATTTATAAAGGGAAAGACTCACTGGCTTCTAGAACAGGAAGAAGGGGCATAATCAGAAATGGGTATAATGTAAAAGCAAAAGGCATCAATAAACCTTTTTTAAAAGTTCACTCTATAATCAACTAATTTCCTTTAATCTTAACCTTTATCTTTCATGGTCCTTCCATTTTGTGGCATTCACTGAGACTATGCTCCCTTCTGAGGATATTCCTTTGTTGGCTACCCTTTCTGGTATTGGCTACACTCTCTTGAATACCCCCCAATTCTCCCATCTGCACAGTGAGGGAGTTAAAATTCTACTTGCTCCCCATTTTCAGACTCTTCCACCAACTCTTAGCAACTACCCCTCTTTTAAATTGCATGTTAACCAAATATATCACCTAATCAAGATACCTATGGCCATTAGGTATTAATTCCCAGGTCATTCTCCCTCCATCTTCTATGAGTTCAGTGTCTAACTCACCATCTCTAGACCCCAACTCCTGCCCTCACACTAGAGATCTTCAACATACAGGTTAATGCTTCTCCCTCAAATACCCTAACTTCTGAGTTCCTCCATCTACTTAATTTCAATGACCTACTATTCCCCCTCATTATTATCTCTATGCTGATGATTCTCAGATGTATTTATCCAGTCCTAAACTCTCTCCAATCTCATATCTCCCACTGACTATTGGACACCTCAGATAAGTTATCTGATCAACATCTTTAGCTCAACATGTCCAAAAACACCTTCTGAAAGGAATCCCAAGAGGAAAAGTCCCAGAAACGTCAAAGATAAAATCCAGAGCTCTCATAACAAACAAAAAGAAAATACTGTGGACATCCAGAAAAGAACCAGTTCAAGTTCGCACAACGAGGATCACAAAGGCCTGGCAGCTTCAACTAAAAATGTGATCTTAGAGTCAGTTGGCAGTAGGGACTAAGTGAACTCTTTGTTTCTTTTCAGCCACATCCAACTCTTCATGACCCCATTTGGGGTTTTCTTGACAAAATACTAAATAAAGTGGTTTGCCATTTCCTTTTCCAGCTCATTTTTTACAGACAAGGAAACTGAGGCAAACACAGTTAAGTTTGCTCCAGTCACATAGCTAGTAAATGTCTTAGGACAGATTTGAACTCAGGAAGATGAGTCTTCCTGACTCCAGGTCTGGCACTCTATCTACTCAACCACCTAGCTGCCCGAGATATTAGAATACAATATTCTAAAAGGCAAAGTCAAAGACTTACAACCAAAAATAATTTATCCTGAACAAAAGTGAATTTAATCATATGGGGGGAAAAGCATACCTTTAATTGAGAGGATTTCAAAGCATTTCAAATGAAAAGACTAGAAATGAGTAGGAACTTTAAAATACAAACACGAGAGATCCAGCATCTTTTGTAGTAACAAAGAACTGGCAACTGAGCAGGTACCCACTGGTTGGGCTAAGGAAATTGTGGTACCTGAATGTAATAGAATACTACTGTACTGAAAGAAAAAACAAATAGCATTTAACTACCTAAGGGAAGACTTATGAACTGAGGCAAAATGGGAACATAAGATTCAGGAAAACAATTTAAACAGTAGCTACAGCAACGCAAAAGGCAAAAACAAAAACAGACTGATGTATAATGAACAATAACCAACCTAGATCTCAGAAAAGATTTGCATTTCCCTCCCTTCATTTGCTGAGGTAGGAGATTGTCGGTATTTAAGACTGTATATACTGTCAAGCAAGATAAACATGATATCTACTTCTGCTGTTTGTTTTTTAAATTTTTGTAAATAAGGGAAAATTTGCTAGGTAGGAGAAATGGAGTATGATATAAAAAAAAGTAATATAAAATCATAAGGCAACAGAAATAAAATCAGAACTGAGATGAAGCTAAATCACTTATAGTGCCACTTTCTCATCTTTATTTTCTGAATTTGGCTAATATGGTATTGATTTTAACCTTTGTTTTATTCAGTTAACCATCTAACTGACTTGTGAAAGCTTATTTTGAAAATTATTCTTATACCAATAATGAGTCGTTTCCTACACATTAAAACACAGAAAGCTCTCCATGGGTTGATGCAACGTAAACTGCACTGCATATGATGTAACAGTAATATTGTACGATGACCAGTTGTGAACGACTTAGCTATTCTCAGCAATACAATGATCTAAGACAACTCTGAAATACTCATAATGAAAATACTATCCATCCCCAGAGAAAAAACTGATGGTGTCTAAATACAGACTGAAGTATGCTTTTTTAAATAACTTTATTTTTCTTCAGTTTTTTGGTCTGTTTTCTTTCACAACATGACTATTATTGATATGTTTTGCATGACTACACATGTATGACCTATATAGAATTGCTTGCTTTCTCGATGTGGGGGGTATGAAGGAGGTGGGGGTGAAAGGGAGGAAGGAAGAGAATTTGGAACTCTAAGTTTTAAAAACGAATGCTAAAAATTGTTTCTACGTGTAATTGGGGGAAAATAAAATACTAAATAAAAATTTTTAAAAAAATATATAAAGTTAATTTGGGGGATAGTTGCCATACCCTGTAAACCTCTCCCCCACACTTAAAAAAATTAACTTTACTACAAATTAAGCATCAACAACTATCTTGTTTAATTATTTCAGTTTAAATTAATTTCAACATAAAGTGCTGAGACTTGTTCAGTGCTTTTCTCTTAGTCCCTCCACCTGGATTCTTCATTCATTCCTGTTCACTTTTGTTCATTAATTTTCCTCTTAAGACTGTATTTAGTATTTACTCCAATTTTGGTTTTTTCTTTATCTTATTCAGAAAGGTCAGTGTTCCATTACCTTAGTGAATCACAATTTGTTTAATGATACTCTCCTGTTACTTTCGGCTACTTTCCAACTTTTTGCAAATACATCTGATACAAGTAAGAAAATCTTAGAACAAATAGTTTTTGATTGAAAGGTATATTCCAGTAACAGAATTAAGTCAAAAAGTATAATTATTTTTACAACATTTACTGCACATTACCAGACTGTTCTCCGTAGTTACATAGTTCCAGTTCTACCAATATTCTCTGTTAATTTGCCAGTATTGAGATTTAAAAATTTATTTTGGCCACTTTTGTCAAAATATCAAAATGATTTTTAACCTTTTTTAATATGTTTGAAAATTTGTCTCTTTTAAATCTTTTTATCTACTGTAGATTGAAAGTTACCACTGATGTTTTACAATTTCCTTTTATATTTCAGAACTTTTTAGGTTTTAAAGTTTTTATAAAGTTTTACATTTACCATAAGTTCTTCCCAACCAGATATTTTTATTTTACTTATTATGTTTTTTGCTACTTTTCTTGAATCAAGTTTTTATTTATACAAATATGAAGACTTGGAGAAGTATAAATATAACTTTCGTTTCTTTTTTTCTTAATGTATTTCCAATCAACCTGAAGTGACTGAGTATTTAGAAAAATGATTTAATTTGAAGATTTTGTCAAATTCTTCATAGAATTTCCCTCATTCATTTCCCATAATAGATGATAATGCACAATTTGCCATTATTTTCATAGAGGCCATATGATCAAGGTGATATGGGCATTTCAAGATAACAATGACTCTATGAAATGATGTTTATTGTTGCCTTTAAGAACATGACAAAACTCCTACACTTCTTTGTCTAAAAAGAACTTGTGAGCTGTCTCTTCTTCCCTTTAGGTGCAATTTCTTTACAGTTTCTTATTTTATTTTTAGGGTGTATGCACCCCTATGAAAGTGATTCAGTTCTTCTGATTCAAAGTTAATCTTCTTTGTGTCATGAACCCACTTTTGTCAGTCTGGTGAAACTTATGGAACCTCAGAAATTTTTTTTAGCCACCATTTTTAATCAAACAATCACAATGTTTGCACTTATTATGTTTGTTTCATAGATGACTGTAACCAAAGGTGTTCATCAATCACTGACAAACTATCTGTGATGAATTAATCTGTATTCAACTAGGCTGATCTTCAAAGACAGCAAGGAACACCTGGTTCAACCTATTTTGTTTATTAAAAGCAAAATGAATTAATAAAATTTTCCCCAGTTACATGTAAAGACAGTTTTTAACAATTAATTTTTTAAGAAAATTTTAGTACTCCCCTTCCAGAGACAGTAACCAATTTGACATAGGTTATATACATTCAATCACACAAAGCATATTACCATATTAGCCATGCTGTGAAAGAAGAGAGAGACTCAAAGAAGGGGGAATAAACCATGAAAAAAACATAGAAAGTGAAAAACAGTAGTCTTTGATCTGCATTCAGACTTCATCAGTTCTATCTCTGGAGGTAGATAGCATTTTTCATCATGAATCCTTTGGACTTGTCTTAGATCACTGCATTGCTGAGAATAACTAAGTCATTCACAGTCGATCATCGTATCATCTTGCTGTTGCTGTGCACAATGGTCTCCTGGTTCTGCTCACTTCACTTTGCATCAGTTCATGTAAGTCTTTCCAGGTTTTTATGAAACCTGCCTATTCATCATTTCTTATAGCATAGTAATATCCTACTAAAATTATATACCACAACTTGTAAAGTTATATCTCAGTTGGTGGGTACCTCCCTCAATTTCCAATTCTTTTCCACAACAAGAAAAAAAATAAAATGCCTTAAAGCAAAATGAATTAGGAAAATAATTTTATTTCAATGATCTGATATAACTTTAAAACTGTTTTAATCAATTATACTCAAGTAATTAAACACTGAAAGTGACTAAATCATCTTATCATTTGCAAAAAGCTGTAATTTTACAGATGAGTTTACTTTTAGAACACTCATGTCAATTAAAATTAAATAGCTGAGTGATGAAAACTAAAAATAAAAAAGACATGAATTGTAAGTTTTTTTAAGGAAGAAATTCAAGCTATCAATAGTCACGTGATCACAAGTAATTAAGGATATGAAAATTAAAGCAATTCTGAAGTTCCACCTCACATCCATCAAACTGGCAAAGGTGAATTAAAAAGACAAATGAAAGCAATTTAGAACCATAGCCCAAAAGTTATTGAACCGTGCATGCCTTTCAACCCAGTCATATCATACAGAAAAGGTTCTATATGTACAAAAATATTTATAGCAGCTTTTTTTTTTTTTTGTAGTGACAAAGAATGGGAAACTAAAGAGGATCCACCAATTAGGGAATGGCTGAACAAATTATGGTGTATGAATGTAATGAAATACTATTCTGCCTTAAAAAAAATGAAGTAATAGTTTCAGAGAAACTTTGAAAGACTGACACGAACTGATGCAGAGTGAAGAGAGCAGTACCAAGAGAACAATTTATATGGTCACTGTAAAAATAAACAATTTTTAAAGACTTAATAAATTTTGATCAATGAAATGACCAACTATGATTCCAGAAGTCCAATGATAAAACATGCTACAGAACTGTGCAAAAAGAAAGGAAGATTAAAACACACACACACACACACACACAGATATTGCTAAAGTAGCATTTTTTTCTTTATTATACTTATTTGTTACAAGGGTTGTTTTTCCTTTTTTTCCCTCCTTATTGGGGGACAAAGTGAGAAGGAGAGAAAATATAGTTTTAATTTAAAAAATCAAGTTCAATTAAAACAATTATACATAAAATGTCAGTATTCCTATTTACAACTGCCAAGAAAGAACTATCTCCACCAGCTCTATAACACAAAAGCACAGAAATCTATTCCTTCATACCTTACTAGATTTTCACTATCATCAACTTCTCCAGTTATGTGCATGTTTATATGCCCATTAACTATTGCTGATTCTCTGTTAATGTAATATTCCTATGTGGTCTTAGCTTCCACAAAGGTTTTGCCACTGTCATATTTACAAACTGTATTTTAATTTTTTATCCCTTTAGATATTTATTAAAATAATTCCTCTTTTTAAAAAATTCACAAAGCCAGAAAAACTACTTTTTTAAAGGAAATCATGATTTTTACACATGAATTTCATTCAAAGACTTCAAGGAGAACAAATCTAAAATAAATGTGGAATTGCAGTAAATGTGCAATACTTAAGTCTTACTTCTCAAGATCACTTCTCAGTTGAAGCATTAAAGGTTATTTACACAGCTGTTGCTAATTTAAAAGTCAAAGCAGGCATTTCCTAAGAACTACAATATAGTTTTCTGCTCCTCCAAATGGTATTGGTAATAGGTTGTTCCACAGTTTGTTACTTTTTGGAGATTATACAATATATAGCACAAGTTCTATTCAAAACACAGTAGAAACATAGAAGTGTAACCTAACAAGGACAGCTATCCTATCCCAACTATAACAGAATATTCCAAATCAAAAATGTATGCTTTGTTTTATGAAAAGCACCATCCAAATACCTAAAGAAATTTAAATGTATAAATAATAATGCAATGTGAAAATTAAGCTTATGCCACAGATATTATAAAGTCCTTAAGATAAAGAATTCTGTTCTGTACTTCTTATACATCATAGAAACTAGTATAGGGCTTTGCCTAAGTAGGCACTTAAAGTGAGTTGACTGATGTAAGACAACTATGAAATAGTACTTGCTCTAAAGAACTTCATTTTCTGGGCTATTTTATTTTTCAATTTAAATATACCTATCAACTATTAACTATCATATGAAATGCACCATAATATTCTCAAATCATTAATTTCACCTTTTCCAATTTCCCTCTACTTCCCAGTAACCTAAAGAGGGAAAACAAACATCCATTCAGATCTCACTGATAAATGTTTCCTCAGTTAATTTCCTATGCTACAGTTTTTATTCATGCTTTTCCTACCTGCCACAAATGATATTTTCACTTAACCTTTCTTCAGACAATTCACTATGCATACATAGTTACAATTCAACTTATCAAGTACTGCATATTTATTATATTGGTACAAACCACTATGTTAAGCACCAGGGATACAAAACCAAAATGAAACAGTGTCTCTTCTGGAGGAACTTACGTTCTATTGAGAGGATACAACAATTAAAATAATGTTACTCTCACAACCAAAGAACTACTCCAGGTCGTTCCAATATCTCTCCAACTCTTCTGTCACTTAGTTCTAGCACATCTTTCTTAGTTTTCTGTTTTGAAAACACGTATTAACATTTTATTTTTCTTTTGTCATCATTGTTATCCCAAGTATCCCTCTCCCAAACCTCCCAGAGAGCCATCTCATATGAGAAATAGTTTCTTTTCAGAGAGAAAGAAAAATCAGCACAACTGATTAACATATTGAAATTATCTGAAATATGTATCATGTATTACACTTGTGGACCTCTCACCTCCATGTAAGGGTAAGATTGAGGATGACTTTTCAGATCTCTTCATTTGAGTCTTGCTTGATCTTTATAATTTTGTTATATATACTTTGGATTTTTTGGTGTGTCATTCTTTCCATTTGCATTACTGTAGTTGTGCTTATTGCTTTTTTGGCTCTTCTTAATTCACTCTGCATTAGTTTATGTAGATCTTTCCATGCTTCTCTGCATTCATTACACACATTTCTTACATTCACATATCACAATTTGTTTAGCCATTCCCTAACTGATGGGCAGCTACCCAATTTTATTTCCAACTCTTAGCTATCACAGAAAGTACCCAAACAAATATTTTGGAGTATATGCAGATTTTCTTCTCAATGGCTTCTTTGGGGGTATAAGCCCAGTAATGGACTTTCGGTTCAAAAGGTATAGATATTTTAGTCACTGTACTTGTAAAATTACAAATCGCTTTCCAAAATGATGGTATCATTTCACAGCTCCAATAACAATGTATTATTACTGTACCTATCATTCCACAACTCCTCCAACACTGACTACTGCCATTTTTGCCAATCTGCAGAGTGTAAAGTGAAATCTCAAGACATGTTTTGATTTGCATTTCTGTTATTAATGGTTTAGCACATTCTTTCATGTGGTTGAGAATACTTTGCAATTCTTTTGAAACCTAGTCATAATTTCTGACCTCTTATCCATTGAGAAATGGCTATTAGTCTTATATATACAAATACATTTATTATTTATGTCTCTTGGGTGCCAAACTCGTATCAGAGAAATTTTATACCAAGATTTTTTTTTCCCATTTGAACATTTCCCTTCACTTATACATTACTTTTGTCTGTGCAGAAACTTTTTAGTTTCAAGTATTCCAAGTTATCTATTTTTTCTTTTGTAATTGTCAAGAATATATCCTCCCTCCCTATAGCTGTGAGAAGTACATGAGCTGTTTCTCTTCTAATTCTTAATAATATGATCTTTAATATTAGTGTCATATCCATTTAGACTGTATTGTAGAATATGGCATAAAGTACAGCTCTAAGCTTAATTTTTGCCAGAATGCTTTCCAGTTTTCCCAGCAGTTCTTTTAAAAATCAAATAAGGAGTTTTTTCCTAGACACTTTTTGTTTTCCACATTTGGTTACTGAGTTTTATTATTTATGATTCTCTCTTGTCTAGTGTGTTTCACTAATCACTGTTTTCTTAAAAAAAAAAAAATCAATTCCAGATAGATTTGTTAACTACTGCTTTATAATGCAGTTTGAGGTCTGGAAGTGCTTTTCTCCTTTCACCCCTGCTTCTTTTTATCATTTCTCTTGACATTATAGATCCTTTTTTCCCCAAAAATGAATTGTATTATTATTTCAACAAGTTCTGTGTAGTACTGTATCCTCTTGGTAATTTGATTGCTATAGCATGAAAAGTGTAAATTAATTTTGGTAGTATTGTTATTTTTATTATACTGGTACAACCTAGTCAGGAGCACTGAACATTCCTCCAGCTATTTAGGCTGTTCTTTATTTTTTTCAGGAATGCTTTGTAATTTAATCTGTACAAGTCTTTTAATAGCTTTGGTCGATTGATTCCCAGGTATTTCACGAATTTTGTAGTTATTTGGAATAGGATTTTGCTATTATATTTTCTGTGTTTTGTTTTTATTATATAGGAATACTGTTAGTTTTTGAGGATTTATTTCCTAGCCTGTTTCATTTTTTCCCAATTACATGTCAAGACAATTTTAACATTCATTTTTACAAGATTTTGAGTTCCAAATTTTTCTCTCTTCCTTTCTCCCCTCCTGTCTTCCTAAAATGGTAGGCAACTTGATAGAAGTTATATATGTGCTACCATGTAAAACATTTTCATATTAGTCATAGCTGTGAAAGAAGAAATGGATCAAAAGGAAAAAAAGTGAAAAATAAGCTTTGATCTGCATTCAAAGTCCATCAATTCTTTCTCTAGATGCGGATAGCATTTTCCTTTGTGAGCCCTTTGTACATGTCTTGGATCACTGTGTTGCTGAGAAGAGCTAAGTCTATCATAGCTGATCATCACACAATGTTGTTGATACTATGTACAATGTTTTCCTGGTTCCACACATTTCACTTCGCATCAGTTCATACAATTCTTTCCAGCTTTTTCTGAAATTCACCTGTTAATCACTTCTTACTGCACAACAGTACTGTATTACATTCACACACCACAACTAATGGACATCCTCTCAATTTCCAATCTTTTGCCACCATGAAAAGGGCTACTATAAATATTTTTGCACATGTAGGGCCTTTTCCCTTTTTTATATTCTCTTTGGGATGGACCCTAGTAGTGATATTGCTGGATCAAAAGGTATGCACAGTTTGGCTGCTCTTTGGGCATAGTTCCAAACTGTTTTCCAAAATGGTTGGATCAGTTCACAACTCCACCAACAGTACATTAGTATCCCAACTTTCCCCACACCTGCTCCTACATTTACATTTTCCTTGTCTGTCATATTAGTCAATCTGATAGGTGTAAGGTAGCCTGCAATTTTTCTGAATCTATTAGTTATCCCAACTAAAAGCATCTATGCTGATTCCTTAGGATTTGCCAAGTAAACCATCATCTCATCAGCAAACAGGGATAGTTTTATCTTCTCTTTACCTATTTTTATGTGTTTAATTTCTTTCTCTTGCCTTATTGCTGTTGATAGTATTTACAGAATGAGAACAATTAAGAGTGGGGACAGTGGACATCCTGGTTTCACTCTGGCATTTACTGAAAAAGTTTCTAATGCACTCCCACTGCATGTGATACTTATTTTTGATTTTAGACTGATGTTTATATATTTTTTGAAGGTTAACACAAAAGTGTTACACTTTGTTAAAAAGTTTTTTCTGCACCTATCAAGATGATCACATAATTCTGGATGTTTTGGTTTTTAATATGATTAATTTTATTGATTTTTCCTAAAGTTGAAACATCCTTCTTAGTATAAATTCTACAGTCATAAAGAATCATTTATTGGGCAAACTGATGTAGTCTGACAGGATTTTGTTTAAAACTTTTGAATCAACGTTCCTTTTACGAATTAGTCTACAATTCTCTGCCTATGTTTTATTTTTCTCTGGTCTAGATAACAGGACTTCATAAAAAAGATTCTGGTAGGGTGCTTTCTTTCTCAATTTTTGACAATAATTTGGGAAGTGTAGGTACTAACTATTCTTTAAATGTCTGAAAGAATTCTCCTTTGAATCTATGTGAACTAGGAGTTTTTTTTTCCTTTGGTAGTTCCATTATGACTTTTCTGAGAATGAGTTACTTAAGATTTTTATCTGGTCTTCTCATAGTTTGGCTAATTTATATTTTTGAAGTTATTCTTCTATTTCTTTTGTGTTCTCAAGTTTTATTTGCATAATTCTGCATAATATGTTCTGATTATTCTTATTTCTTCTGGTTTTGCTGTGATTTCACCTCGCTTATTTGTTATCTTATTGATTTGATTTTCTGCTCTTCTTTTTAATCAGATTGGCTAAGGAATTTATCAACTTTATTAGTCTTCCCAAAGAACCTGCTTTTAGTTTTATCACTTCTAGGATCCTATTTCTAATTTTTCTATTTCCCCTTTAATTTTTAAAATTGCCTCTTTCGTGCACATTTTAGGGTTACTTGTCTAATTTTTAAAAAATGCACGTATTCATTCCTTCTCTTTTTCTATTCTGTTAACATATGTTTATAAGAATATGTTTTTCCCCAAGGACAACTGCATCCCAGAAATTCTGATTTGTCATTTCATCACTGTAATTTTCTTTTATATAGCTATTAATTTTTTCTGTGGTTGCTTCTTGGACCCACTCATTAATTAGGATTTCACTGTTATCTCCCCTTAATTTTTAAGTTTTCTTTCAAGTAAGGCCTAAATATTTGAAACAATTTCCCTTTGACCAAAAAAAGTGTTCTCCCTAATAAGTTACAACTTATTATTTTAAGTAATTTTCTTATGGGGCATTTTTTAAACTAAGACTTTATTGAATCAGTGAGGTATAGCAGAAAGAGTGAAAGACTTGTGGTCAGAACACCTGAATTCAAATTCTGTCTCTATCAGTTTTTAGCTGTGTGACTTTGGATGAGTAATTTAACCTCTCTAGGCTAAAACTGTAAAATAAAGGAGCTATATGAGATGACCTCAAAGGATCTTTACATCTCCAAACTTACGATTCTATGACCTCTCAAAGTGCTAATAGGCATTCAAAGACCTAGCTACTATACATGGCTCCTTTTCCTCAAATACATATTAATCTTCTAGTGTTTATCTAATTTAAACTTTAAATCCCACAAGACACCATGCACTGTAAACACTCAAAAAATGTTAATAAGGTAATTCAAATAATATCAATAAGTTAATGATGATGACATGTATAACCTATATCAAATGGCTTGCCTTTTCCACAAAGGGAAAGGGGAAAGAGGGAGAGAATTTGGAACTCAAAATTTAAAAAAACAAATGTTAAAAGTTGTATTACATGTTAATTGGGGGAAAGTATTAAATAAAGTAAGCCTTAAGATGTTAAAAATGATAATAACAATGATAAATATTTTCTTGGTCAGATGCATATACTTTGTATGTATTTTCTGATCTTCTTTTCCAGACAGCCTGGTTACCAAGCTTAAATCCTTTAACAACAATATGTGAACAGAGTAAATGACAGATTTCACAACAAGCTAAGCTCACTAACAAGTCATTCTAATATACATCTGAACATTAAAATACTCATATATACATATACCTCTGAACAAACATGTGCTTTAACCAGATTCTGGTTAGAAAGCAGACAGTATTGAAATTATCAAATCTAATCTTTAAAGTAGTTTTCCTAAGTAAAAGTACAAAAGGGCTAAAAATTGGATATTAAAATTTAAAATAAAAGAATAATAGTGTCAAACTTCTAAAAGAACAGTAGAAGAGAAAGCAAAGAAAGCTCCAAAATTTCTGTTCATGTTTTGTCATCTTTTACACATGCACACACACACGTTTATTTACTTATTCCTATACAGCATACATATGTTTCTATAAACACATATGTATCCTATACACACAAATATATGTTTCAGCAAAGGATATTATTGCCCAAAAAAGATATAAAATAACAATACCTGAAGAGGCAAGTGTTTCTAAGTTATATTCCTACATACGTAGAATCAAAATGCAAACCCACTAACATTATTCTTTACCTTAAAAAGTCACCAGCAAAGCATCAAATTCTTTGAAGTAGCCTAGAGTTGAAAATAGCTATACTAATCTTTAATTTTTCACATCAAAAGCTCTTTCCCATCTTTATTATTCCTTAAATTTACTTCAAGTCATGAGTTCATAAGTCTGAAGCTTTTTCTGAATACTATATTTCTGTGCCTATCAAGAAGAAAGATGTTCACAATGCTTTTCCTAGGACGTTTTTCTTAACTGCATTCCCTTTACTTTAAAGATAAAAGTGGCATATATTTTATGGGAAAAAGAAACCACTTTGATACCAAATGTCTGAGTAACATTAGAAAAAATCTGTTCAATTACTTCTTGGATAATGCTTATGATTTAAAGAAAAAACTGTTTAGCTTGCCAGCAAACTACCACTAGTGCAAAAACACTAGGAAAGTAACTATTTCTTCTCCAGGGAATTCTCTCATATATATATACCCAGGAGAAAAATGATCCACTCAGACTTCCAACATTTCTCTGAACTAAAAGCTCATTACACTGATAAATTATTAAGTATGTACAGTCCAAAATGTAAACCAATACAAAACTCTTACATTGAAAGAATGCACAATTTTTCATCCAAAAATTGCCAACATTATATAAACTACATATGCATATTTGGCTATATTTATTCTCAAAAGTTTTTGGTCTAGACCAATGATTTAATAGTATCGTGAGGAAACTACCATCAATGCAAATCAACAAGTGGTAGTCTTAGAGAATTATCTAAGGGCATGAAAACTCAAGTGATTTTCTTAGGGGTCATGTCAGTCTGCAAGTATTTATTAATAAGCCTCTTAAAATGTGGTAGGAGATAAGTTCTAAACCAGGCAAGTAATGGAGACAAAGTGGATGATTTTGATTACATGCAATTGACAGGCTTCTATGCAGACAAAGTTAATGCATCTAGAATAAGAAGGGAGGTAGTCAAATGGAAAAGAAATCTTTTATTAGATTTTATTAAATTAAATTAAAATCCAAGATATGTAGACAAATAACAGAAATATGTAGGACCTAAAAGTCATTCTCCAATCGATAAGTGATTAAAAGATATGAATAAGCAGTTCTCAAAAGAATTACAAATTATTAAGAATCCTATGAAAGAATGCTCCAAATTAATAACAATAAAAGAAATGTAAATCAAAGCAACAAGTCAGTCAATAAGCATTTATCAAACACTTACTATGTGCCAGGCATTGTGTCAAGTATAAGGGACACAAAGAAAGGTAAAAGACAGTTCCTGCTCTCAAGGAACTCACAGTCTAATGGGGAAAATGACATGAAAATATGTATAAACTGAGATAATAAACAAAGGGAAGGCATTAACATTAAGAGGGATCAAGAAAGGCTTTTTGTACAAGATAGGACTTTATTTGAGACTTGAAAGAAGTCAGGAAGCCAGAAGATGAAGATGAGGAAAGAGAGTATTTCAGGTATGGCAAATAGCCAATAAAAATGCCTGGAGTTGGGGGTCAGAATGTCTTGTTTCAGGTACAGCAAGGAGGTCAGTGTCCCTGAACTGAAGAGTACATGTACATTAAATTATAAGAAGACTGGAAAGGTAGAAGAGGAGGTCAAGTTGTAAAGGGCTATAAATTTCAAAGGATTTTATATTTGACCCTAAAAGTAACAGAACCATTGGAATTTATTGAATAGCAGGTGGCATGGTCAGATCTGTGCTTTAGAAAGATTATTTTGGCACCTGAGCAAAGAATGGACTAGAATGGGGAGAGATTTGAAGCAGGGAGGTCAACTGACTAGCAGACTACTGCAATAGTCCAGGTGGGGAGGTGATGGTGGTCTGCACTAAGGTGGTGGCAATGTCCAAAGAGAAAAGAGGCAATATGTAAAAGATGATAAAAAATAAAACCAACAGGCCTTGGCAACAGATTGGATGGGAGAGTGGGGGACGGGGTGAAAGACTAAGGAAATGAGGATGTGAGCTGAGTGACTGGAATAATGGGTATACCTTGGATAGTAATACTTTGAAGATGATAAACAGTCATAATAATGTTGGAGGATTTTAGAAAGACAGGAAAAAGAATGCATTGTTGGTGGAGTTGCGAACTGGTACAACTGTTCTGGAAAACAATTTGGAATTATGAAAATAAAGCAACTAAAATGTCTCTGCATTTTGACCCAGTGCTAGGCATATAACCAAAGAGGTCACTGAAAAAAAAAAAAAGACTCACTATACTCCAAAATACTTGGAGCAGAACTTCTTGTGGTAGTAAAGAACTGGAAACAAAATAAATATCCATCAGTTTGGGAATGGCCAGGCAAATTGTGATGCATGAACTTAATTAAATATTGCTGTACTATGAGAAAGAATGAATATGTGAACATAGAGAAGCATAAACAGACTTACATGACCTGATGAAAAGAGAAAAGCCAAGAATGGGACTGACTATGGCAATGTAAATGGAGGGAATAACTATAAACCAACTGAAAATGAATAGTGCAAAATTGCAAAGAATAGGCTTATTCCTGAAGAAAAGGTATGAGAAGACACCTCCCCCACTCCTTTGCAGATGAGATAGGGGAGAGCCACAGATAAGGAAGTGTTATATTGTTGGTTTTACTTTTTTCCTCTTCTTCCCCTTTTTTCTTTTTTAAAAAAAAATCCTCTGTCATAATGGAAGGGATGGTTCTTAAGAGGGAAGCCTGGTGATGTGAAGACAACAAAGTATCAATACACTGGATATCTCAAAGAATTTTAAACTCAGCACAACCTAAACTGAATGTATTAACTCTCTCCCCTCCTTAACTTTCCTATTATTTGTGAAGGGACCACCACCCTCCAAAGGATAAGTACATAAGTATCATCTTCAGTTACTTACACTCTCACTCCTCAGATCCAACATATCACCAAGTTTTGCTGCGTCTACCTTCACAAAATCTTTCATGTATGCTCCAATCTCTCCTCTAACACTGCCAAAACCCTGATATAGACCCTTATCATTTCATACCTGGATTGCTGCAGTAGGTTGATCTTCTTGCCTCAAGTCTCTCCCTGTGTTAATCCACCCTCCTTTAGGTTACCAACATGCTCTTTCTAAAGTCCAGGTCTGACCAAGTCACCCTCTAGTCAATAAAATGCAGTGGTGCTCCCTTTGTGGTGGCCAAAAATTGGAAATCAAGGGGATGCTCATCAATTGGGGAATGGCTGAACAAATTGTAGTATATGAATGCAATGGAATACTATTGTGCTATAAGAAATGATGGGCAAGCAGACTTCAGAGAGGCCTGGAAAGACTTATATGAACTGATGCTGAGTGAAAGGAGCAGAACCAGGAGAACTTTGTACACAGCAACAACCACAGTGTGCAAGGAATTTTTCTGGTAGACTTAGTACTTCATTGCAATGTAAGGACTTAAATAATCCCCAATGTCCTTTCAAGGCAAAATGCCTTCCACATCCAGGGAAAGAACTACGGAATTCAATCGCGGAATGAAGAAGATCATTTTCTTTTGTATTATGTTTTGGTTTGTTTTATGATTTCTCTCATTCACTTTAATTCTTCTATGCAACATGACTAAGGTGAAAATGTATTTAATAGGAATGTATGTGTAGAACCTACATAAAACTGTATGCCATCTCAGGGAGGGAGTGGGGAGGCAGGGAGGAAGGGAAAAAAATCTAAGATATATGGAAGTGACTGTAGAACATTTAAAACAAAATAATAAAAATAAAATAAAATAAAATGCAGTGGCTTCAGGATCAAATATAAAATCTTCTGTTTGGCTTTTAAAGTTCTATATAACCTGGCCCCTTCCTACCTTTCCAATCTTCTATTTTATTTCCTTTCCTTGTAATATACAATCTACTAACAGTGGCAGCCTTGCTGTTCTTCATGTAAGACACTCCATCTCTCAACCTCATGCATTTTCACTAGCTGCTGCTCATGTCTGGAATTTACATTCCTCATTTTGCCTCCTGACTTCCTTCAAGTCTCAACTAGAATCCCACATTCTGCAAGAAGACTTTGCTTGTCCCTTTCAGATTTCCTCTCATTTACCCTGTTGTTTCTCTAATTATAATGTCAGCATCTAGACAGTAGGGACTGTTTTTGCCTTTCTCTGTAGACTCAATGCTTAGCATAGTGACTAAGAGTTTAATAAATGCTTGCTGACTGTCCTAATGTCTTTCCTGATTGTTCTCTATGCCCATCAAGTAGTCAGTAATCTCCACGTTCATGTCTCAAAGACACCTAAAACTCAACATGTCCAAAACAACTCATTTCCTTCCCAAACTTCCCTGTTTCTGTTAAGGATAGCATCATTCTTTTAGTTATCCTCATTTGCAACCTCTGAGTCATCCTTAACTTCTCCTTTTCCTTTAACCTCAACATCCAATTAACTGCCAATCCTTGTCAACACTCTATATATCTCTCACAACTGTTCACTTCTTGACACACAGTCTCTATTCCAGATCCAGACCCCACAGCAATCACGTTCTAATTGGCCTACCAATCTACTGTCTTACCCCCTCCAATACATCTTTCCATTCAAATGCCAAATACTTATAAAATAGAGACCTGTCTCTGTCGTCTGTCTGCTTTTTCTCATGCACCTCTTCCTCTCCTCACAAATTATCTTCAAAGGCTTCTTAGTGACTCTAAGATAAATACAAACTCCCCAGTCTGACATTTAAGGCCTTCCCAATCTTGTTCCCATCTACCCCTCCAGTCTTACTTCATATTATTTCACTTCATGTGCTCTTTATTCCAGTCAAACCAATCTGCTAGATGTTTCTTATACACAATTCTACACACATCAATACACATTAAAAGCCTGGGTGCCATTGCACAAGTGGTTCCCCCATGCATGGAATGCTGCAGTTCCTCCACTGTCTAGGTTCTTTTAAAGGATAACTCAGGTGCCACCTTCTTTGTTGCTGTTTAATCATTTTAGTTGTATCCAACTATTCATGACCCCATCTGGGGTTTTCTTGACAGAGATACTACAGTAGTTTGCCATTTCCTTTTCCAGTTCATTTTACAGATGATGACTGAGGCAAACAAGGTTAAGTGACTTGTCCAGGATCACACAGTTAGTAAGTGTCTGAAGCTAGATTTAAACTCAGGAAGATGAGTCTTCCTGACTCCAGGCCCAGCACTCTATATACTGCCCCACCACCTTCTACATGAGGTCTCTCTTAACACCTCAATTATCAGCATTCTCTCCACTTTCACTTACTTTGAGCTTACTTGCATATATGTCTGAATTTGCTTACATGTTATATCCCAATACAGTCCAATAAAACAATCATTCATTAAGCACCTAGTATGCACAATGTACTATGTTAGGCACTAGAAATATAAAAACACTAATAAACTCTCCCTCTCTCCTTCCTTTTTGCCCTAGCCTTCACCCCACTTTTCTCCCTCCATGACAATCTTTCAGAGAATCACAAAATTTAAGACTGAAGGAATCTTAAGTAGCCACTTAATCCAAACCATATATACATGGAATCTCTACTAAAAAATGCCTTATCACATGGTCATCCCATTTCTTGTTTGAAGACCTCCAAGGAGATGGAACCAGTCTTCAGGCAGCCCATTTGACTTTAAAACAGCTCTATTCATTAGGAAACATTTCCTAATACCAAATCTAAATTTGTTTTAATGAAACTTTCACTCACTGCTCCAGGTTCTGCCCTTGAGGGTCAAAGAGACTAAATCTAATTCCTCCTCCACAAGATGGACCTTCAGCAATCTGAAGACAGCTATTACATCTCCCCTTCTCTCCTCCAGATTAAACATATCTGGTTCCTTCAACAAACCCACATGTGACATGGACTCAAGGCCCTTCATCATCCTGGGTGCCCTCCTCTGAAATCTATTTAGCTTATAAACGTCCTCGTAGTGACCAGAAATGAACATGATACCCCAGATAATTTTTAAGAGGCTTTTAAAATTTCTTTAGATATTGTTAAAGGGTAAGGAATAACCTTGGCATCGTAGAAAAGATATAAAATACTTCTCTCTGATGTTCTTCTGAGATGGGAGAATCTAGGAATGTGGAACACTGCATTTAACATTGGATTTTTTTGATGTGTTGATCTATTTGGCCAAATTTTCCCTTCTCTTCTTCCTCTTCAAAAAAATTTGTGGTTCATCCAGAGAAAGAAATATGAAGTCTGAATGCAGATTGAAGCAGACCGTTTTCTTTTTTCGTTTTGTTTTTTTCTTTCTCATGCCTCCTCCCATTCATTCTAATACTTCTATATGACTAATATGAAAATATGTTCAATAGGAATGTATATGTAGAGCCTTTATCAGACTGCATGCTGTCTTGAGGAGAAAGGAGGGAAAGGAAGGGGAGAAAATTTAAAACTTATTAAAGTGAATGTTGAAAACTAAAAATAAACTTATAAAAAAAATTTATGGGTTAATAAGGACTGTACTGTGGGAGGGACCAGGAGGAGGAATAAAAGGCCATGCAGCAATGAAGGTTTAGATTAGATAAATTCATAGTAGACCTAATCATCAAGATTTTGTGATTTTCTCCAATACCATTAAATAGCACATGAATAAGAAGGTAAGCAGGTAAGAATCTGTCTTAGGGAAGAATTAAGAAAACAAACTTCTTTCTCTTTCTAGCAAAGTTGGTATAATGAAGCTAGTGATCTTGCACAGCCCTCCCTCACTCAAATCAAAGTCAACTCCAAGTTATGTCATCATTTCCCTGACATCATGGACCTCTTTGAAAATGGACAAACACAACCTGTGAATAGACCAAGCTGTCTGCTTGTCCTCTCCTTCCTTCTTTCCTTCCTCTCTCTCTCTTTCTCTTCACAAAAACTTAAACCCAGTTCACTCTAAAGTTCATAGATTGGACCACAATAGGTCTCTGTCCAAATTGCATTTTAATGGCTGTATTTTGGGCCTTCTGGCTTAGACTGAATGTCAGTGATAACTGTTTTTCTTTGAAATAGCAACCCTGAGAGTCTTCCCCTCCCAGCTTGATTTTTTTTTTCTTTTTTAATTAAAAGGGCCATCCCTTGATTCACTTCTTAAAGAGGCCTATTTGGCCTTAATGGGCGTTACCTCAAAGTGAGTACCTGAAAAGATCTTTGCCTAACTGAGCCACGGTCTCCCATCACATTCTGGGCCATCTCCAGTCATCCTGATAAATATCTGGCCACTGGACCCAGATGGCTCTGGAGGAGAAAGTGAGGCTGGTGACCTTGCACAGCCCTCCCTCACTCAAATCAGTCAACTGCAAATCATTTCATTATTTCTCTGATGTCATGGTCCTCTTCAAAAACGAAGACAAACACAACAGCTATGAATGGTGGACTACTGCACACACTCTCAAAAACAGATGATGTGATAGATCATTTTGCTGACCTGCTTTTTCTTTCTTTCTTTTTAAATCTCTAATACAAAGGATGGCTCAGTAAACAGGAGAGGAAGGAATGAGATATTTGGAAATGAAGATGCTATAAAAGCAAAGGATGGCAATAAGATTAAAAATATTAAAAACTATATTTCCTTGTTTCAAGAGAGAGTTCTTTTTGGGAGGCTGGAGAGAAATGATCACTTTAGGAGTCATGGAAAAGTGACAGCAATGTTAAAAAAACAAGAATATGAAAACTAAGCACACACTCAACAAATCAAATAATTTATAAATTGCTTTCTATGTGCAAGACACCATATGAAACATGAGGATAACAGAGATGAAAACCTAACAGTCCCTACTCTCATGAAATTTACCTTCTACTCAGGAAAATAACATTACATGTATTAATTGATTCAAAGCATATACAAAATAAGTATTCAGGGAGTATTAACACCTATGGAGATCAGGAAAGACCTCTCAGGTGGTGGTGCTTGGGCAGAGCTCTGAAAAAAGCTAGGCATTCTAAGAGGTAAAGGTGAGGATGAAGAGCAGGCAAGTGGGACAGCCTGTGTAAACATCCAGAGACAGGTGATGGGATGTTGGGTGAAAAAATATAAGTAGACCAATTTGACTAGGACTGTAGAGTAAGTGAATAAAGATGAGCAGTACAAAATAAATCTGAAAGGTAAGCTGGAACCAGAATATGAAGTGTTAATGCCAAATAAAAAAGTTTGTATTGAACTCTAGAGACAACAGGGAATGACACTATCAGATCTATGCTCTAGGAAAATCACTTGGTAGCTGTGTAAAGGATGGACTGAAGAAAGGAAAAATCAGAGGCAAGAGGACCAATTGAGAGGCTACTGAAACAGTCTAGGGAAGAAAGATAAACCAGAGGTGGCTATATGATAGATAGGCAGAATCAACAATACTTGGCAATGGACTAGAAACTAGGAGATTGAGGATGATTTTGAGGATGAGGTTTCTAACATTAGAGACTAGAGGAGGATCAGGATACTATTAAGAGAAAAAGTGAATTCATAACATGTATCCAGGGAAAGGGGAAGTAAACTAGTCATCCCCTATGATAAAGTGGTACACAACAGTCTTTAGATCATATGAATCTCATGATTCACATATATTTAAGCAACAGAGTGGATGAAGCACTGGACTGGGGGCAAAAAGGTCCAAATTCAAATGCTGCTCTGGATATTTACCTAGGAGTATAACCCTGAGCAGATCACCTAAGTCCTGACAGCCTCTATATCGTCACCTGGAAAATGGTAGTAATAATAGCACCTATCTCACAGGGCTGTTATGAGGGTCAAATATATGTAAAATACTTTGTAATCCTTAAAGCTTTATATAAAAACTAGTTATTATACTTATCAGTTCCATCAGAATGGGAGTACTTTGTCTCCAACAAAACAAGAAGTCTAACTTCTGCTAAGGTGTAACTACTTTGAAAATGAACTTTTACAAACAGGCTCTTTATATGTATACACACACACACACTGTTTATAAAGGTGTACATATATACAATAAATTAAGAAGAGCCTGTTTGAAAATATAGACACATATATGCACATACATGTGTGCGCATGCACACGCACACACACACACACACACACATACACACAGAAAGCATTAGGGACAGGACCTGTAATTTCACCTGTACATGGAACTCCTGAGTAATTAAAGTCCTTCCAAAGCAGGCTGCCACCTTCTCTGAAACTTACACTTTTTGAGAGTTCTAAGAGTATTGAGAGGGTGAGGTACTAAGGATCACATAGTATCTACCAAAGGTAGGACCTGCATCCAAGTCATCCTTGCTCCTGACACAGCTCTCTACCTACTAAGCCAATGAACTAGATCCCAATGGACTTAGAGAACCACAAATTACCATGATCTGTGTGGTATTGTATTTTTATTTATTTTTGTTCAACATTTCCCAGGTATATGCTAATCTGATTCCAGTCTCATTGGGAGTTTTGCAGCCCACTGGTCTACTCCCTGGCCTTGAGTCTGACACTTCTGCACTATGCCACACGAACATATGGGTGAAATGTATCTATATCTATATAGAAGTAGCTACAGATATAGATCATATGCACACTTGTATGAGTGATTCAAGCATTTGGATCTCTAGTTCTTTGACCCAGGTACTGGAAATAATGACATAATGAATCGGAATCATTAAAACAAATCACAGAAAAATTTTTTTTTAACCAAATCACCTTTATTTCATAGGATCTAAGAGCTAGAAGGAACCTCAGAAACCATCTAGCCCAGTCTTCTTATTTTGTGGATGTGGAAACTGAAGCCCAGGGAGGTAAAATGACCTGGCCACATAATTAAGTATCAAAGCAGAACATGAACTCAGAATCTATGACTCAAGAGTCAGTACTCTTTCCACTGGACCACACTACCTCAACACCTATTATTTTTTATAAATTCCAAAGCCACTTCCATACATTGGGAAGAAGTTAGTGCCAGGAACCAAAATGTCAAATAAGAATCTATGACTGCACAAGACAGGCATTCAATAAATATTTGAGCGAACTGAATATATTATAAAACTAATCAAATTATTATATGATAAACATTCCATATTAGTACATTTGTTATATGTATGCCAACATGATCAACAGAAAAATTTAGGATCCACAAAACTAGGAAAAATAGTGTATTAGTCTCTGTAAAGCTGCTTGTTCTGGACAAGCTATGTACATTTTTATGAAAGAGAATATTTTAATTCCAGTGCGAATTGTAATGTCAAAGACAAAAAGGACCTGTGATTTCATTGGTAAAGGATACTTCTGCATAAGGACTTTTTCTTTACCAATTCAGGTGATCACTTGGTACTGAGAGGGTAAATGATTTGCTTAAGGTTATCAAGCAGTGTGCAACAGCAGGACTTTCTGGCTTCAAAACAGCACTCTACTCACTATACCGCATGGCCTCTCCAATTTCCCCAAAGCTTATTAAACTTTCTGAGTAAAATTCAATGGTCAGTGGCTCCCATCATTAGGGACTCCAAGAATTATCTAAACTTATCATTATCTCCATCTCATCACTGAAATTACCTTGCACTTAGTGTTTTAAGCCTTTCATGTTCACTGCCATTGATTTTAACATCAAATCTGTGAGGAATTGACTAAGTATTATTATCCACAATTTAAATACAAGAAAACAAACACAAAAAAATTAAAACCTTTGCTCAAAAGCACTTTCAGCAAATTAGTGGCAGTAGGGCCAGAACTAGTACCCAAATCCCTATCAAAAGTCCAGTGTTATTTGTACTATTTTACTTAATTACTTTTGAAAAATCAGCGATTTGATACTTCCTCCACTCAATTCAAGTTTCACACCCCTACTTACAGCAAATACAGGGTTTTAAAGGTCCAGTACAATAACACTCATAATGATGACTGAGTCACCAAAAAATAGTAAGATGTGCTCAGTTTACCTTAAGGCCAGGAAGAATAGGATACATTTTGGAAAACTTTACAGTCAAAATGGTTTCATTTTTAAGTTTCAGTAACTAAAAAGGGTAAGTTCCAATTATTTGTAAAACACAGAATACCTCAAGCCCTGATGATGCCAGATAAACTATCATGAGATGACAGATGTAAGGCTGAAAGGACTTCAGAAGCCATGCAGTCCAACCGGGGAAGGCACTGAAGTCCAGGGAGGTTTAAGTAATTTGCACAAGGTTACATAGTATTGTCAGTGTGGAATTTGAGCCTCTGACTGTCCTCTGGTTTAGAGGCAGTACTCTTTCCACTATACCAGCACTTTATCTTCACTTGAACTAGAATATTTATTAAACACATGTTCAATCAACAACACCATGAAGCTGCTCTCTTAAAAAAAAAACAACAAAAAAAAAAACCAGGTTGGTTTTTCTCCCCTCAAAATTGGGGAACCTAGAAGGGACCTTAGAGACCTTTCTCATTCTTGTCATCAATCGCTATTTGTTCTTTCTTTTTCTAACACTAAAAGGAAAAGCTTGAATCTCTTCCTCAAACTACAGTTTATCCCCTCCATGTAAAGTGAAGGTCTCCTCTCAAGATTATGCAGGCACACAGTAGCGTTTTCAAACTAAGTTCCGCTACCCAGGAATGCCAGCGAAGGGTGTGACAAGACGTCTGAATAAAAGACATACTAAGGAGAATACACGCTGACAGATTTTGCTAGTTTAACAAAACACAAACTCTATCCTAATTCAGTCCAGCTGACAGCACTTAGCTTTCCGTATAAACCATCCTTATTACAAGAAAATCTTCCTAAGACGAACACCTAGACCGTAACACACAAATATCAAAAGCATGTTTTTAGGACATAAGTAAATCCCTTAAAGCGATTTGTTTGAAGGCTTACTTCACCATGTTTTAGGAGGACTTTGATGCAATGATGCACCAGACTAGGATGAAAGGGTTGAAAGAGGGGGGATGACTACTGGTATTTTCAAGCAAGCTATCACTAGAGGCTAACTCTGGGGGCTACTGGGAGGAAGTTGGAGCTCCGGCCAAGGGGTCGAAAAGCAGAGCCCGAGGTAGAGAAGAGCGAGAGGGATCAGACCCGGGAGTCGCTCCGTACCCCTAAGGAATCAAGGAGAGCCTTGGTCCTAGAGAGATCAGGGACCTTCCCAAGCATCGGCGCGCTCCAGGGCCTCTCCGCGCCAGCCCCACAGCCGGTCACCGCCTCCCGGGGCCCTCCGAGTCCGAGAGGCGGCCCGGAAGACCCCCCGGCTCTGCCCTTTCCCTCGCCCTCTCCAGCCGCAGAGCCCGGAGGCCGCTCCCGGGCGCCGGGCCGGTACCTTTGATGACGCGGTCGGTGGTAGAGAGTTTGCTGCGGGCCCTCGAGGACATGGTCCCCTCCTCTCCCTCCTCCTCCTCGTTCCAGGCGGCGGCCGGGCCCTGGGCCGCCGCCTCCTTTCCGAGAGGTCTCCGCTTCCCCCAGGGCCGGCCGGCCCGCTCTTCCCCGTCTCGGGCTCTTCAGGGCGGCTTAGGCCCGAGGAGGCAGAGCAAGCCCCCCGGCCCCGGGCTCGCGTTCGCCTGACAAAATCCCGCTCCGCGCGACCCCCTTCTTTTCAAGCGGCAGCGGCCGGCGGCGGCAAGTCCGCGGCAGCGGCCGGCGGCAGCAAGTCCGAAGCAGCGGCCGCGGCAACAGTGCCAGCGGCGGCTTCTCGCGACCCGTCCCAGCTCAGCGCGCACGCGCGCCGCCCCTCGTGGCGCGCGCCCCTCCCCCCCGCGCGCCGCTTCCACGAGCCCTGCCCAGAGCCGCCACTTCCCCTCCGCCCCGCGGCTGCTCCTACGCGCCGCCCGACTCCTCAAGTCCCGCCCATCCCACCGCCCCAGCTGCCCTTCCCGTGGCTGCCGCGCAAGCGCCCGAGACGCTCGTTTTCGTGCGCACGCGCGATCCGCCCGCCTCTCGGCGGGCTTTCCTCCTCTACTGTTTCCACTTTTGCTCCGCGTGCCTGGTGCTATCGCGCCGCGGGCATCTCTCTCTCGAGGCGGGAAGACCCAGGAGGGACGCGGCTTCTCGAGCGCCGCGGCCGCTTCAGCCATCTTGGGGGGCCTCGGGCCTCTGCCTTCGCCTCTCCCAGTGGGTCGTCTCCAGGTTCTCCATCCTCTTTCCGTCCCCCACTCTCCACGCGCGCAGGGCCGCTGCCGCCTTCGTCGTCCTCGCAGCCGCCCGCACGCGCTCTGCCCACCCGCGACTGGGTCCTCGGGGAGCCGTCCACTGACTTGTTCCCAAGCAGGGTCAGCCCGCGCCTTTGACGCCGAGGAAGCCGTGCTGAGAACCGATCCCTCCCGGAGATTCCAGTTTAAGGGGGGAGGGGGAGAGTGGACGACGTCTGGCACGTAGTAGGCCCTTCCTGAATGCCCGTTAACTGACCAGCGTGGCCGGGCTCACGTACCACAGGGTGGGACGTTGGTGCCTGTCGGATGTAAGAAACAGTACTTAGGAAGGATAATCAGGGGCTGAATGTAGGGCTTTAAATCCCAGGCTAAGTGTCTCACCCGTTCTAGAGACACTAAGAAGCCCCATCCACTTTTCAGGCTTTTGCCCCGCTAAGATACCTACCCCGACTATGGACAGTTATAATGACGTCAGCTTACCGGTGGATTTTGTTTTTACACTGGTCAAGGGAAGGTGACTGAAGTGGAATAGTAGGGCCGCTGCTGGTTTAGGTCAGTAAACGTTAAGCCCCTACTATGTGCCAGGCGCTGTACTGAATGCCTGGGATTCAAAAGAAAAGCATAAGACAACCCCTGCCCTCATGGAGCTAATCAGTCCAAGGATACACCTGGCAGAAGCTAGAGTGGAAGGGAGGCAGGACCTGGCTGAGGGCAAGAACCAAGAAGTTGTAAACATTGTGGGAAGTGATCTGAGGAGATTTGAGTTACAGAGATGAATTCATCTTGCAGAGAGATTAGTTTCTGGAGATCATGAAAACCAGGACGTCAGCTGGGTTTGATGAGGTGAATATTCTGATTGCCCTCTTTAAAGGGTAGTGTATTAGAGAGTTCTCCAGTGTCCAACCTCCACTCTATCCAATCTGTGTGAGGGAGATGGATTAGATCAATGTTTCCTGGTCAATATTTTGGGGCAAATTTGTCACAATCTGTAACTATCTCTACAATCCTCATTAAAGCCTATGCTATTGAAAAAACTATTCTCTCTTTTCCACCCCAGCTACCGAGCCTCACCAAAAGAGCAGCACAGAAAGTTCTTAGAGAATTCAGATATTTTAGGTCTGCTGTGGTTTGGTTTTGAATGAAAACCACTGATGTTGAAGAGCTCTTCAAGCTATGAAATTCCAAGCTGTATTCCTACTGTTAATGACCTTCGTGTGTACATAATATGATCCTTTTTTTCTCTAGAAGCATTCAGTCTACAGTTTTCTGACTTGGTATGATGACACACTTCACAAAATGGCCAGTTTTTGATTCTCTGAAACCCTATTTAAGTCATGTTGCCACTCACTGTAAAGTCTGAATGGATCTGAAACACCTACCAGACGTTCAAACCCAAAGGCTTAAGTCATTTCTATAGTCACTTAAGGGTATATCTGAGTCATTTAACTTCTCAGGGTTTCAGATTCCTCATTTGTAAAATAAAGAGGTTGAACTAAATGATCTGTAAGTTCCACTCCAACTCTTAACAACAACCCCTCCCCCCAATTTTTTTGGAGCCACTGGGGTTAAGTGACTTGCCCAGGGTCACATAAAATAGTAACTATCTGAGGTCGTATCAGGCCTTCCCCACTCCAGAGCCGGTGCTTTATCAACCTTGTACCATCTAACTGCTCCATTCTCTTCTTTTTTTTTTTAAATTTATTTATTTAACTTTTTACATTCATTTCCACAAAATTTTGGGTTCCAAAATTTTTTCGCCTTTTG
>CM053769.1:204644180-204704192 GCA_028658325.1 Potorous gilbertii | reverse complement strand
GCCTCCATCTGTTCCATTCTAATTTTGAGAGAACTATTTTCTTCAATGAGCGTTTGAACCTCTTTTTCCACTTGGCTAATTCTGCTTTTGAAAGCATTCTTCTCCTCATTGGCTTTTTGAACCTCTTTTGCCAATTGAGTTAGCCTATTTTTCAAGGTGTTATTTTCTTCAGCATTTTTTTGGGTCTCCTTTATCAAGGTATTGACCCGTTTTTCATGCTTGTCTTGCCTCTCTCTCATTTCTCTTCCTAGTTTTTCCTCCACCTGTCTAACTTGATTTTCAAAATCCTTTTTGAGCTCTTCCATGGCCTGAGCTCATTGAATATCTATTTCAGATGTTTGGGATACAGAGGCCTTGACTCCTATGTCTTTACCTGATGGTAAGCATTGGTCTTCCTCATCAGAGAGGAAGGGCAGAATCATTTGTTCACCAAGAAAGTAACCTTCTATGGTCTTATTTTTTTCCCCTTTTATGGCCATTTTCCCAGCCAGTTACTTGATTTCTGAGATTCCTCTCCACCCTCTCCCAGATCTGCCCAGCAACTGCTTGGGGTCTGAGATTCAAATGCTGCTCCCCAGCCTCAGAGCTTTCAGCGGCAGGCCCGGCTGCTAATTCAATGGGAGCTTAAGTTCTGGTGCTCAGGTAGTGGCAGGGCTACCTCCCAGGCTCAGTACCCTCAGGGGGTTTATGCAGAGACCTTCTGTAATGGAGCTGCTGCCAAGCTCCTGCCTGCTCTGGGAGCCTCTGGCCACCTGCTGCCTCTGCCGCTGCCTCCTGAGGGTGCCCGAGTCATGGAGATACCCCGCTCCCCTCTCAGCCCATCCAGACGTCTCTCTCACTGACCTGTGCACCTTTGGGTGGAGGGACCTGGGCGGCGGCTGGAGCTTCCATCCTGAAGCCTGCTTGAATTTGCTCACTCCTCTTGGTGCTGCGTGGCCGGGGCAGGGCAGGGCTGGGTTCCGCCCCCATCCGTTGCGTGACAGACCCTTGGGGTCGGTTTTTCAGGGCTTGCTGGAACGGACATCTCCTTCACCCTGTTGCTGCATGGCTCCACTGTTCCAGAATTTGTTGGGAGTTCTTTTTATAGATAATTATGGGTTGTGGGTTCGGAGCTAGCATATGTGAGTCTTTCTACTCTGCCATCTTGGCTGCGCCCCCCCCCCCATTCTCTTCTTTTAAATATCTTATTGATAACCTTCTATTATTACATTGTATTATTTTCTGAATTTCTTTTCCCTGAAACTACTAAGATGCATTTGTGGTCCAACATTTAAAAAGAAAGGGGAAAAAAAGCAATTCAGCAAAACCAACCAATACAGCTACTCCATACAATAGATAATCATATTTCACATGCCTATTGTGTATGTGTCCCATCCTCCAAACCAGCATCTCTTCATTGAAGTAAAGGAGCTATGTTTTCTCAACTTTTCTCAAGGTCTTTTTAACATTACTTTCTAGATTGTAAATTACTTTAGGAAAGAAACTGTCTTGCTACTCTGTGGCCAGCTGTGCACTCAGACTCCAGGAATAATGAGTCTACATCAGAAGAAAAGGAACATTTCTGTATTGCAGAAACCAATTAGTAAGCATTTATTAAGTGTCTCTTGTATGCCAGCAACTAATATCTGCTGGGGATACAAAGACAAGAATGGAATAACCCCTCACTTCAATGACATTGCATTCTGTTGGGGGATACAACATCTCTGTATATACAGAATAAAAAGGTAGTTTTGAGAAGGAGGGAGGGTCTTGCCAGTGGAGTAACACTTCATGTAGAAGGTGGAAACTGTAACATCTGTGGTTGTTGTGGAGGGTAAAATCTTTCGGGATCCTTCACCCATGGATAGGGGTGGAGATGAATTCTTCCCAGGCCCATCTTCCAAAGGAGTGGTAAAAAGTAATATTCACCCTTTTCTCTGAGGAGATTTGAAAAGCCACACCCTGTTACAAAATGAGCTTCCTCTTTTATCTTTCTTAAAGCCTGGAGGCAATATAATGATTCTGAGGTATACTTTGGTCCTTTGCTGTTTTATGGGGTATGTCAGATGAAAAGTTAGAAGTACAATTAGAATAGCTGAGAGCTTTCAGGAAAATTCCTAACATTAAGACGGAAGTTTGACTCTCTGCCCTAATATAAATATTTTCATATAACCTCGACCTCACATTTAAAACAGCAGCAGTATACAAGAAACAGCTAGGTAAAAAAAAGTGAAATAAATTAAACTCTTATTAGATAGCTACAGGGAAGGGAAAAGAAAAGTTGGGAAAGGATAGACCCCTTTTTAAAAACAACAAAAACTTGCCTCAGCTGTTGAAAAGATGTGTACAACTAATGATTTCTCCCTGAGTGGTGGACACTGGACCACACTGACCAGTGATGAGTTCAAATCAACATTTGTTAAGCACCTATTATGTGTAGAATGGCAGCTAAGTGACTCAGTGGGTAGGATTCTACTCCTGGAATCATCTTCCTTTGTTCAAATCTGACCTCAGACACTAATTAGCCATGTGACCCTGGGCAAGTCATTTAACCCTGTTTGCCTCGGTTCCTCATCTTTTAAAGGAGCTGGAGAAAGAAATGGCAAACCATTCCAGTGTCTTTTCCAAGAAAATCCCAAATGATGTCACAAAGAATCAGACACAACTGAACAGCAACATGCTATCTGTAGTTGTGTTCATATAGGTATTTCTTGTTGAAATTCTCTGATATATCATTTATAACTGTAATGGGCCCCTTTGATGGGTCTTTATCCCAAGCAAATGTGTTATACTTTTAATTTAAAAGAAACAAAAAAAACACTTTACAATGTGAATATTGAGCAGCTCTGACTAACTATCTGTGTCAACTTATATACCTGTCTGGCAAGGGTCAGATTTTTTTGTAGATAGGTGAATTTTATATCCTTTTACTTTCTGTATTAGAGTGAACAATATCAGTGTTGCAACATGTGAAGTTTCTTAGGCAGGTAACGTTTCTATTAGTCTGTTCAAATCCAGGCTAGAGTCACAAGGCTAATAGCCTTGGTGTATTAATTTATAAAATTTCTGAACACTTAATAAATGTTGATTAATGATCGGTCCCTCTGAGAAAGATGCTAATTAAGGCAGCTTTTCATTTCCCAAAAATTTCAGGAAATCTCTTTGTAGTCTTAAAAGTAATCTAGTCTTATTTCAGATCTGTATAAGTCATTATACATTATATCTAGGCAAAAGAATATAGCATTGCATTTAAAAACGAAAACTAAAATATGAATTTTTAAAAATTATTTTAAAATCAATAGTGTATACAATATATACACATATTTAAGGTACAGTAATAATATAGTATATTATAAACTATATTCCAGTGTTTTGTATATAGTAAGAACTTAATAAATACTTGTTGAATGGAATATATACTTTCTTTAAATATAATGCCATATTTTAAATATTTAAAATTTTCTGGGAGTAGACAAACAGCCTTATTGCCTAAAATAAGTTAGTCTGAGAGTAGTTAGGATTAAAATTAAAAAATAGAATTATACAGCACAAAACAACATTCTATATAAATGACGGTGCTCTTCTACATACGTATACATGTATGTGTATATATATATACACATATATATTATACATACATATATGTGTGTATACAGGTGTGTGTGTACACACACACACACACACACACACACACACACACACACACACACACGCTGTAGGCAATACTGATGAAACTTGTGTAGCCTGATTAATCATTTTTCTCCCATTTTGTTCCCTGCACTTATGTGTTATAGGTATTAAATGTGTCTTGCCCTGGCAGACACCAACAAAGGTGAGAACTATGATTCAGGTTTAAACCATAGTTCTAGAGACCCTTTATGTCTGGGCATGCCCTGTACTAGAGAAGCTAATTGAAAGTAAAGGGTAATGTAAAACTGTTGGTCTCTGTTACCCGTTATTCATGTGACCATGGCAAGTCATTTATCTGTAAAAATAAGTGGTTTAAAATTGATAATCTCTATCATTTCTTCAGCTCTAAGTCCATGGTGAGGGAAAAAATAGTATGCAATAGGCTGATAAGGATGAGACTTGGGGAAGTTACTATAAGCCTAATTCCAGATGCTCCACTTATTTTTATTTGGTGCAAAATAAACCAAGCACAATGCTTCATAGACTTCCTTCTTTTAAACTGTCTGCAAAGGTAAATGAAGTCTTTAATGCCAGAGTATGGTATTTCTCAAATGGATAAAAAACAGATCCTTCCTTTCCTTTTTCAGAAAGACCAGTGATAAAGGTTTTAAAATTGTTTCTCAGTTTGCTACAGTAAGTGTGTGTAGACTCTAGGTATTCCATCTGATTGACTTCTGTTGGACTACAGATGTCTGACTTAAAAGCTAAAACTATGATAGGAGAAGCTATTTGGCATAAAGCTGGATTTGTTCTATCCCACCAGATAACAATGAATACAAATGAATGAAAGTGTTCTAAGGTCATAATATTAGCCCAAGCAAAACCTAATTAGGAAAATAAAATTTCTTGGGAACTGAGGGAACTCATATAACACATTACAAAGTCAAGAAGTACAATGAATTTAAAAATCCACTCTTCTGCTCCCTTTAATTAGTATGCATAAACTCATAGACTTTGCTGAATGTTACTTCAACTCCATAAAAATCCATTTTGCACCAAAAAAAGAAATTTGTCTAAATAACTCTCTATCACCACACCACAGTAGGAGAAAGGATAAAAAAAAAAAATCAAAGGATTGAGATACTAAAGACTTAAAAGCTATGAGACTATGAGAATACTGGGGCCTTTTTCATAGAGCCCTGCTAGATCAAAATATTTCTGTTTTATTATCCTGAAGGAGTTGTAGAGAATACATTCCTTGAAACCATCTCTTATTCTGGAAGGTAGGTTAAACTAGATGAAATCTTTGCCAACATCTGTAACTACAAATATATTGTATCCTATATTGATCACAATAAAAAAGTGTTCCCTTTAATTGAATTAGATTTACTTTCATTCTTAAATGCCCTACAGAATTACAAGTAATCATTTTCAGAGAAGAAAATTCTATTTGTATAACTTCCATGTCATTTTTTAACATCTCAAGAAGCACCTGCAAACTACATCTAATTTTTAAAAAATATTTAATATTTTAATGTAATTTTAACTATTTTAAAATATTTCATTAAGAGTAACTTCCTCCAAAGGTTTAAGCTAGTGCCTTTTACTAGAGTTTTCCTGAAAGCTACAATTTGTGTGTATGATTTGTATGTATCATGAAAGCTCATTCTCAAACAACTTCGTAGGTGGCATTTTATTACATTGTCCCCAAGACTGCATGCATAAAACAAGCATGCAGAAAACCAGAATTTTGTATAAGGACATGGCAAAGAGGAAACAAATAAAATGACCCAAAAAAATCATGTAAAAAAATAAAGAAGTGGAATTAGGGGGCAAATTAACAGTTTAGAAATTTGCATTAAAAAAAATAGATCTAAAAGCAAAATAGATCTAAAAACTATATTGTAAAGCAGAGGTGGGGAACCTGTGACCTTGAGGCCACATATGGTCCTCTAGGTTCTCAAGCGCCTTTGGCTGAATACAAACTTCATAGAACAGATCCCCTTAATAAAAAAATGTACTCTGTAAAACTAGGACTCAAGGACCTAAAAGGCCACATGTGACCTAGAGGCCGCAGTTTCCCTACCTCTGTTATAAAAACAACAATCATCAAAACTTTGGTACTGGCTAAGAAATGGAGTAGTGGAGTAGGATAGGGTAGGTACACCAGACACAGTAGTCAATGACTATAGTAATCTTACTGTTTAATAAACCCAAAGACTACAGCTTCTGAGATAAGAACTCACTATTTAACAAAAACTGCTAGGAAAACTGAAAAGTAGTAAGGTTGAAATGAGGCATAGACCAACATCATAGTGTATACCAAAATAAAGTCAAAATGGGTACATGATCTATATGTAAAGGATGATAATATAAGCAAATTAGGAGAGCAAAGAATAGCTTACCTATCAGATCTATAGAGAAGGGAAGAATTTGTGACCAAACAAGAGGAAGAGAACATTATGAAATGCAAAATAGACAATTTTGATTACGTTAAATTAAAAAAGCTTTGCACAAAACCAATGCAGTCAAGAAGAAAAGCACAAGTCTGGGAAACAATTTTTACAGCCAGTGTTTCTAATAAGGGCCTCATTTCTCAAATACATAGAGAACTGAGTCAAATTTATAAGAATATAAGTCATTCCTTAATTGATAGATTGTCAAAGGATACAAACAGGTAGTTTTCACATGATTAAAGTTACTTATAATCATAGGGAAAAATGGTCTAAATCACTGTTGATTAGAGAAATGCAATCGAAACAACTCTGAGGTGCCATCTCATGATAGATATTGGAGAAGATGTGGGAAAATTGGATCACTAATGCATTGTTAGTGAAATTGTAAATTGATCTAGTCATTATGGAGAGCAATTTGAAACTATACGCAAAGAGCTATAAAACTGTGCTTACCCTTTGATCCAGCAATACCACTATTAGGTCTGTATTCCAAAGAGATCATAAAAAAGGGAAAAAGACCCACATGTACAAAAATATTTATAACAGCTCTTTTTGTGGTGGCAAAGAATTGAAACTGAAGAAATGCCCATCAGTTAAGGGATGGCTGAACAAGTATATTAATGTAATGGGAATACTATTGTGCTGTAAGAAATGATGAGCAGGTAGATTTCAGTAAAGAACTGGAAAGACCTACATGAACTGATGCAAAGTAAAATGAGCAGAACCTGAACATTGTTGCAATGACCAACTATGATCAAATTAGTTCTTCTCACCAGTACAGTGATCCAAAACAATTCCAAAAGACTCACAATGGAAAATCCTATCCATATCCAGAGGAAGAACTATGGAGTCTAAATGTAGATCAAAGTATACTATTTTCACTTTTTTGTTGTTTTTTCCTTTTTTTCTTTCTTGTGGTTTTTCCTTTTTCTTCTGATTCTTCTTTCACAACTTGACTAATGTGGAAATATGTTTAACATGATGGTACATAAATAACCTGTTATCAGATTGCTTGTTGTCCTAAGGAGAGCGGAGGGAAGGGGGAGAAGGAGGAAGAAAAATCTGGAAGTCAAATTCTTACAAAAATGAATGTTATAAACTATCTTTACATGAAAAAAGTAAAATATTCTTAAGTAGGAAAAAACTAAAAGCAAAAGCAATGGAAATTAAAATTCTTATATTGGAAGATGAAATGGAAGAAGGAAAAATAGAATCAAATGTACACACTCAGAAAAAATAATCCAACTGGAAAAAGTTTTAGAAGTTAAACACAGAAAAGTGACAGATCTATACCCATGCTACAGATAGATCAAAGAGCAAAAATCTGAGAATTATCAGTGATTCTAAAAACTGAAAGAAAATAATCTGATGACCATATTTCAGAAAATCACTTAAGAAAATTTATCACAAGTATTGAAAATGGGGGACAGATGACAAATAGAAAGAATTAACTAAATGCCAATCAGGAAAAATGGTTAACTCATTTAGACATGCCATCATCAAACTTCAAGTACACAATGGCAGTGCGTTATCCTACACACAACAAAAAAAAAAACACTGTATAACAAAACATCAATATGAATCTCACAAGACGTTTCCGTAAGGAAAAAAATGCTAGAAGCAGAAATATGGTTGTTACTCAGTTTGCTAGCATAGCTAAGTAGTCTTTTTAAAAAGTGAAAGAGGGACATTTAAAATAAAGATGAATTTCAGAAGTTTCTGAAGAAAATAGAACAGCTTTGGCTTGAAAAAACAGGAATAATCCAGGGATCCTTAAGTGACTTAGAGGCTTGAGAGAGAAAAAAAAATGAGCTTCTGGAAAAGAAACACTGAGTCCTTTAAACTATAGATACTTTTCAATTGTAATTAATTCATTGCTATCTCAATGCAATCAGGATAGAAGCATTAAAAATAGCAGCATTATTGTTATACTTAACTATTGATTGACATAGATGAGTTTGAGAATAAAAAAGGTGGAAAGGAGATGAGATGACAAAAAAATTAAAAGGAATAAATAATTTAAAGGATTACAAATAAAACGGTGGTGTAGGGAAGGCAGGGGAATTATAGTCTGTCTTAGAGTAAAATTTCTGTCATAAACAAAAGAGGGGATGTCATTAATTTTTTGTAAAATTTATACAATTAATATACCCATTTCTTGTCATCTGCTAATTTGTTCAATATGCAGTAAAACCTGAGTTATTTTGATTTGTATCTCTCTTATTAGTGATTTGGATCAGTCTTGCCTATGATTGTTTAGAGTTTATATTTCTTTAAGATTTATTTATTTATATCTTTTAGCCATTTACCTATTGTGGCAAGGCTGCTGATCTTCTGTAGTTGTATTAGTTCAGGTCCTCATCACCTGTACCCTAGTTTAATTGCAGCTATCTTGCAATTGTTTTACTATCTGAATCAAGTCTACCCCTACATTGTTCATTGTACACATTGCTGCCAAAATGATTTTCCTTAGGTGCAGATATGTCACTCCCCTACAAAGTTTACTCCTGGTCTCTCTAGAACTAAATGTAACCTTCTCTGTTTAGCTTTTAAAGACTTTCACTCTCTGACCCCAACATATCTTTCCAGCTTCACTGGACATTATTACTCTCTCTTCCATATTTCTTCGATTTATCAAATTGGTTCTTCTCTATATTCCTTCCACATCATAATCTGTCTCTCTTTTGCTTCTGTGTGCCTCTGCATTGGCTAACTCCCATACTTGGAATGCACTTTGTGCTCTCTCCTCCACCACCTCAGAGAATCCTTTCCTCATGATACCAATTCAAGCACATCTACTACAAGAAGCTTTAAAGGATACCCCACCCTAGTGCCATTCTTCCCAAAGTATCTTATAGTCAACTACTTTGTATTTGTTTACATTTGTTCTGTATATACTTGTACCTGGCTCTTTCATTAGAGTGCTAACTCCTAAGAGTGGAGATTATTTTAATCATTGTATTTGTGTTCCTAGTACCTACCACAGGCTTGGCACATCATAAATGCTTAATAATTATTGGTTGGTTGATCGATTTATTCCTTTATATCTTTGATATCAAGCCATTAACAAAATTTCTGATACAAAGATTTTTATTTTTACTAATTGATTGCTTTCCCTTTTATTCTAGTTGTCCTGAGTTCATTCAAAAACTTCAAAATTACTTCTAATTGGAATTATGTATTTTATCTTTTGTAATAGCATATGTACCTTATTTGGTTAAGAACTCTCCCCCTGGCCATAGTTATAAATAATACCGATCTGCTTCCTTCTAGTTTTCAAAATTTTTATGATCTTTAACATTCAGGTCATGTATCCATTTTAGGCTTACTAGTACATATCTTAAGATGTTGATCTAAACCAGGAGTTATTTTTTTTTATTTTTTTTTTAGATTAATTTATTTACTTTTAGTTTTCAATATTCACTTTTATAAGAATTTAAGTTCTAAATTTTCCCCCTTCCCTCACCTTTCCCCCTCTCCAAAGTGGCATGTAATCTTATATATGCTATACATATATAATCATATTGAACATATTTCCACATTACTCATGTTGTGAAAGAAGAATCAGAACAAAAGGGAAGTACTATGAGAAAGAAACAAACAAAAAAAGGAAATAGTACGCTTCAATCTGCATTCACACCCTTCTTTTTCTGGATATGGATAACATTTTCTATCATGTGTGTTTTGGAATTGTTGAATTGTTTTTTATAAGCATAGTTCAATATAAGTGATTTCCCTTGTATTCCTATGTATTTTATGCAGTTAAAATTTAATTCTTTAGAAGGTTATGACTTTTAAAAGGTTAAGAAACTATAATTTAAATGTGATTTCTGCCATATTGCTTTCCACTTTTCCTAAAAGTTATTATCAAATAAGGAATTTTTCTCTGAATAATTTATATTCTTGGGTTTATTAAACACTGAGTTATTGAGTTCAATTGTTTCTGAGTAATTAGTCTCATTATTCCATTTTTCTGTTTTTAAACCAGTACTAAATAGTTTTGATTTTTACTGCTTTATAGTATAATCTTAGACTTAGAAGTATTATTCTCCCTTCATTTTTCCTTGTTTCATTATTTCTCCTGAAAGTCTTCATCTTTTGTTGCTCCAAATGAATTCTGAGATTATTTTGTCTTACTCTATAAAGTATCCCCTTGTATAGAACTACATCTGTAAATTTTATAGTATTGTCATTTATTATATTGGTGTGGTCCTATCATGAGTATTAAATATTCCTCTACTTACTTGTCATTCTTTATTTCATTAGAATGTTTTATAATTTTATCTATATACGTCTTGAATGTGTCTTGGCAGACTGACTTACACATATATTATGTTTTATGATTATTTTGAATGACATTTCTTGTTCTATTAGTTCCACTTGGATTTTGTTAGTGCTTTACAAAAATATTGCTTTATAAATATGATTTTTGTGCGTTTATGTATCAGCAAGGACCCTGACATACACAGGAGGGCCTGCTGTACAGGCTCTTAGCATTGCTTTTCTAAAAGAAAAACAGCTTTTGAGGGGGTCAAAAATCTACTTTAATCAACCACATATATCATTCACTTAGTTCGAGGGAAAAAATCAGCACCCTGAACTTCAGAGAAAATACAAAAAATAAAAATCAACAGACAGGGCTTCAAACTTGTTGATCACAAGCAGTACATACATCGCAGATCAACAGACAGATCCAACTGTCTGATCACTACATACATACATACATAGTTACCAGAGAGAGAAGCACCAACATCAGGATTTTCAAAGCCAGGGGCTCCTTAGCTGCTTCCCAGAGTCTTCTGATGAGTAAACCCCAAAATAAAACCTCACTTCAGAATATATATACACTTTGCAGAGCCAGAAAGCACCACAACCTTTGAGAACCAGTGCCTAATTAATTAGAAATTAACAAAAAGTGTGGGCCTTCCAACAAAAAAAAAAATCTCCCATAATCAAGCTTCCTTTAATGGGCAGGCCCATTAATGGTTGGGGAAGATCTTTAACTCCCATTAGCATTATAGTTTATTTTGTATTTTTCAAGTTTACTGAAGCTATTAATTGTATCAATAACTTCCATTTAAATTTTATTTTTATCTTAAAACACCTCAAAGGAGGATTCTATTTAAAGTTATGCAATCAAAACAAATTCTCACATTGGCCACTTTCAAAAATGTGCACCTTATTCTGAATATTAGATATTAGGTAGTATTTTTAATTATCAGCCCTCTAGAATCATGGTTGATCACTACAGTGATCAGAGTTTTTAAATTTTTCAAAATTGTTCATTTTTACATTATAGATGTTAAAGTATAAATATTTCTGATTCTGATCATTTCAATTTGCATCAGCTGATACAAGTTTTCCCAGGTTAAACTGTCTTTAAAAAATTCTTATAGTATAATAGTATTCTATTATATTCATATACCATAATTTTTTCATACATTTCCTATTTGAAGGGTACCCTCTAGGTTCCAGTTTTCTGCCACTACAAAGGAGCTGCTATAAATATTTTTGGACATATAGGACATTTTCTTCTTTCTTTGATTTCTTTGTAATATAGACCCAAAAGTATGGTTGGGCCAAAAGGCATTGTACAGTTTAGTAACAGTTTATTAACTTTTTGACCATACTGCCATACTGCTTTCTAGCAAAACCTTTCCAGAATAACCAAGTCAGAGTTCCAACAGCGGTGTATTAATTATGAACCAATCTGATGATGGTCAATTTGCATTTTCCCTAGTTATTAGTGATTTAGAACATTTCTAAAAGATACTTTTATTTCTTCCCTTGAAAAGTGCCTATTTATAATCCTTCGACCATTTATCATTTGGGGAATGGATCTTAATTTTTATACATTTGAAATATTTCTTTTTTATATCTTGAAAATGAAATTTTTGTTAGAGCAACTTTCTGAAAAGAAAGATTTGTCTCAGTTAACTGCTTCCCTTCTAATCTTGGCTACGTTTTTTTTTTTATACAAGAAGTTTTTAATTTTATGTAATCAAGATTTTCCATTTTATTTTCCATGATCCTCTCTGTCCCTTGTTCAGTAATGCACTCATTACTTCTATCCATAGATAGGAAAGGTAATTTCCTTGCTCTTCTGATTTGTTTATATGACCTTTTATATCTAGGTTATGCATCCTATTTATATCTGTCAAAGACACTACCATCTTTGCAATCACCCAAGTTTGTAACCTTGCTATTATTCTCAACTCTTTGCACTCAGTAACTCCATATATTTAGTCACTTGCAAAATCCTATTGATTCTACCTCCAAAACATCTCTTGCATTTGTCTTTTTCTCTCTAATACACAACCACGACTACTTCAGAGCCTGTTGTATACACTATTATAATAGTCCCCTAATTTGTTTCTCTGACTCAAATCTCTCTCCATTCTAACCCATCTTCCACATGGCTACCATGTACACAGTACATAGTACCACAGTACATGCTGTTTCCTACAATAGAATATAAATTCTTTGAGGGCAGATACTACTCAGTTTTTGTCTTTGTATCCCCAGAACACAGCACACTGTAAGGAGTAAAAGAGGTAATGAATAAATGCTTATTGATAGCCTGAAGAAAGAGAAATTTTCTTTTTAAAGTTACTTTATTAAAATTAATAAATTTATATTAATATTTTTTATTTTCAATTCTTCCCCACTCCCTTAACCTCATAACTAAAAATAGAAGAAAAAAAGGAAGAATGCAGTTCAGCACAACTACCAGTATATCAATGGAGTCTTGACAGTAAATGTTGATTTTTCCATATCCAGAAGAAGGGAGATGGATGCACTTTCTCTTCGCTCTGTTAGGAATAAGGAAACAAATTTTCAATAACTACCTGAACAAATACTCAAAGTACTGAATCACTGAAATAATAATAATCACTGAAAAATAATTAAAATAACTGAGTACTACCCCACCCAAATTGACAAATATCTTTAAACTGAAAAAAAAAATCCAGTATTATGGATATATAGGGAAATAGGCAAGGTATCACAGACTATTTTTTGGGGAGAGGCAATCAGGATTAAGTGACTTGCCAGGGTCACTCAACTAGTAAGTGTCTGAGATCAGATTGGAATTCAGGTCCTCCTGACTCCAGGGTTAGTTCTCCATCCTAGTTGCCCAAATGGGCAAACAATTAAGCTGCTACTGTAGCTATGAACTGATTGGGTTTTTTTGGAAAGTAGTATGGCAATATACAATAACAACTAAAAAACTGCTCTTGTTTTGACCTAGTGATCCCAATCCTGGAGTTCCCCTCTAAGGATGTTATTAAAGAGAAAACAATAGCTATCTGTAAAAATATTTATAGTGCATTTATTTGTAATAGTTAACAAAATAAAAACTGGAAGCAATTAATATTTGAATAATTGGGAAATGACTGAATAATTAATAGAATATTATGATATCAGAAAATGACAAATATGGGGAGGAGTCAATATGGTGGAGTAGCAGGAAGTACAGTGCACTTCACCAAACCCAGCTTCCAAACAGATTAGAAAACGCAAGACCAAATTCTAATTGAGAAATTCAAGAAAAAAAAATCACTGTGATTTTCCCAGTTCAAGTCAGCATAAGGAGAAAGAACCCCTAATACCAGGCTCATTGTCTGGCCAGGAGCATTATTGTATACAGCATTCCAGAGCAGGGAGATATATAGTGCACTATGGCAAGAGGAGGCCCCAGATCCAGCTTAGAGGGGTCTAAATTTGTTCAGGGTGCAGGAGCAGGTGCCAAGTTCTGTTGCTTACTACCCCTTCCTGACTCACTGATTCAGAGCATCCTAAGGAGAGGACCTGCAGCTAGAGGTGGCATTTCAGGGTACAGATCAATCTCTTTACCCTGGTCTGTATCCTGAGCAGGCAGCAAATTCAACAGCAAGCCATAGCTGTGTGGCTCTAATCACTAGAGTGGACAAGGGTCTTAGTTCCACCTTAAAACAGTCTGAAGCCTGCAGAGGAATAAACAGAATGCCAATCTCAGACCAAAGGGAGGCCTACAGTTCTGTCAGTCTGAACCAGCAAAACTTTCCAGCTGGCTATTAGTAGCTGAATCCAGCAGCAGTCTAATAAAACTAGAAGGGCAATAAGCCCACAGCCTTGTTGCTGAAACCTAAATCCGGGTCAGAAACCTGCAGAGTGCAGATGGGGGTGGGGGGGAAGGGGAACTTGAGTGATCAGACTTTGCCCTGGCTTTGGGAGTACTGCTTTGAAAGCAGCATCAGCACCAGTCCAGACATTACATGAAGTCCAAAGTTAGAATGTAGTCCGCAAGAATGAGCATATAAAAAAAATAATTCTACCCTAAAAAGCTGCTGTGGTGACAGGAATTCAGAAATATATTACTCCAAACTATTTGCAAACAAAATCTCAGAGAAAACAGCTTGAGCACAAGTTCCATTAGAATTCCTAAAAGAAGTGAAGAGTTGAAAAAGTTTAGAAAGTTGATAAAAAATGAAATGTGAGTGCTTGAAGAAAAAAGGAAAAGAAATGAGAGCTAAAGAATTGGGAAGGGAATTAATAGGTTGGGACAAGAGATACAAAATCATGCCCAAGGAGAAAACTCTTGAAAAGTAGAATAGACCAAATAGAAGCTAATAACCCTATGAGATGAGATATTAAAACAAAATTTTTAAAAAAAGAACTAGAATAGAAATAGAATTCACTGTTCACCTCCTGAAATTCTAAAAAGAAAAACCCCAGGAATATTAAAGCCAAAATCTAGTTTCCAAATTGAAAGGGGAAAAAATACTGCAAGCAGCCATAAATTTAGAATTCACATACCAAGAAGCTACAGTCAGAAATACACAGTGTAGAAGCCATCACTATAGAAGAACATAGGTTGGAATAAGATACCCCAGGAGGTAAAAGATATAGGCATACAAGCAAAAATAACTTACCCAGAAAAACTAAGTATAATCCTATAGGAGAAACACTTGATTTTTAATGAAATAGAGGACTTTCAGGCATTTCTGATTAAAAAGTTACTTAGCAATTTTAAAATGCAAACACAGGAGTCAAGCCAAATATAAGTAAAATAAAGATGAGCAGATAATCGCAAGTGACTAAACAAGGGTAACTGGTTATTTCTAATAGAGAGAGATGATACATGTGTCCTCTCTGAACTCAGTCATTATCAAGGCTCATAGAGACTGTCTAAGACAAAAGGTCTGGGAGTAGTTCTATTATATCTAGATGATCTTAAGAAAAGAATGGAAAGAGAGGGGAAGAAGATTGGAAGGGAAGGGAGAGAAGTCAGGGAAAATTATTTCATATAATTAGGGTGCTCAAGTAGAAGTCTATAAAAACAAGGAGTAAAGGGTGGAGAGAACAGCAAATACTTAATCTCATCTTTAACTGGTCAGAGGAAAGAATACATACATACACAAACACATGCACATATACACATAGGAACAGAAATACATTTTGTTTCCAGGAAAAGGGGAGAAAGAAGAAGGGGACTTATAAAGAGACTAGATTAAAGAAGGGATTAGACCTAAACAAAACCAAAAGATGCCCCAAAATATTTGTAGCTCTTTTTTTTTTGCAGTGACAAAGAATTGGAAACCAATAGGGTGCCCACAGATTGGGAAACAAGTTACGTCATATGTGATGGAAGGGGATAGTTTTAGAGAAGACTTGTATAAAGTGATGCAGAATGAAGTGAACAGAACAATGTATACAATGACAACAACATTGTAAAGACAAACAACTTTGAAAGATTTAGGAACTCTAATGAGTATAATGACCAATCATGATTCCAAAGGACTTGTGATGATACATACTATCTAGCACCTGATGAAGAGGTAACAGACTTCAGAAAAAGAGTTCAGATTGAGACACTTTTTTATGGACATGACCAGTGTGAACATTTGTTAACTTGATTACGTGTGTTTGTAGCAGGGGTTTTATTTTTCTTTCTTTCTTTCTTGATCCAAGTAGTTGGTGCGAGGGAGAGAAGGTGGATTTTTGATTATTGAAAAAAAAAATAAAGCTTAATTAAAAAGTAACAAACATAAAGAATATAAATAGGGAAAGATGAAGTAATGCAGCATAAAGAAAGCAGATTTTGAATAATACACATATGTAAAAACAACAAAATTTAAGAAAATTCACAGAAGATGAGATTAGATGGGGACACAGAAATAAATAAGACATTTTGCTAAAATAACTTAAATGATATATTAATCTTAAATTCTAGGCAGTTTGAAATTTTTATGCATAATTTAAAAATATTTTGAAGTTGGTTTTACATAAAAATTATTTTAAGAAAAAGATTATTCAATACCACCAAGACTCTAAGAAATCTAATTATTTCATATGTTGATTATGAGCATAGAGAAGCCTCCTGAAAAATAGTATGGGACACACTTTTTCCTTGACTCAGAGTACTCTATATTGGTGCCTTGCCTTTGTCTCTGAAATGGCTTCTGTATGAAACAACTATCAACTCCAGTCTTTCTCTAAACTGTTAAACTGATTTCCTAAAATATAACTGACCATGTCATACTTGCCCCCATCTCCACCCAGCCCTATGACAGGTGGCACAGTGGATAGAGTGCTGATCTTAGAGAGAGGAAGATGAGTTCAAATCCAACTGTAGACACTATGTGATCTTGGACAACCTTTTAATCTTTGCTTTAATTTCCTCAATTGTAAAATGGGTATCATAGCACTTACCTTACAAGGTTGTTGTAAAGATCAAATGAGATATATGTAGAGCAGTGAGATACTTATAGCACAGTTCCTGACACTTAGTAGGTGCTTAATAAATGTTTATTCTTTTTCCTTCCCTATTCAATCAACTCCAGTGACTCCTTATAACTTCCAGGATCAAATATAAAATCTGTCTTTTAAAGTCTTTAATAACCTGGTTCTTTCCTATATTGTCAATCTTCTTATACCTTATTCTCTACCTCCCTCAATTACTCTTTCATTGAGTGACATAGACCTTACTGGTGTTATTCACAGAAGAAAAACTCCATCTCCTGGACTGTCTCCCATGCCAGGCATTTTCTGCTTCCCTGACTTCCTTCCAGGCTCAGCTAAAATCCTACCTTCTACAAGAAACCTTTCTTCATTTCCACCTTAATGCTTATGATCTCTATTGATTATCTCTATTTTATTATTTGTAGATAACTGCATGTGTCTCCCTACCTCACCTCCAACTTAGTCTTTGAACTTGAGAGGAAGTGTATTTTGCATTTCTTTGTAATTCTAGTATTTCTGCACAATGCTTAGCATGTAGTAGGCATTAAGACTTAATACTCCACAGATAAAAGGAAAATAGACCAGAAAGAAAAGGAATAGGGATATAAAATGAGAATTTTGACTTGCAAGTCTTGACCATTAATCATCTTTGTAGCATATACAACAAAATGAACAACTTCTGGCAATTAACATTTTACCTAATGTAGTACCCCAACCTTTTTTTTTCAAAGAGGCTATCAGGGTTGAGTGACTTACCCAGTGTCATACAGCTAGTGTCAGAGACCAGATCTGAACTCAGGTTCTGCTGATTATTGGGCCAGTGCTCTGTCCACTGTACCATTTAGCTGCCCACTTATTATACCTTCTTAAACTTTATAGAGTTAGGCTAGTTGGTTAGAGATAGGTGCTAACATGACCAAGATCTAAGGTCTGAATTATCCTATTAGCCTTAGAGAGAGTCTGGGATAGTCAGGAATACAACCTAGAGAGGAATGAAGGGACAATCCAAGGACATGGGCCTTCTTGCAGTTGCTTGCATATGACATTCCATATCCATTTTTTTGCCTTTTCAGTGGATGGCCACCATGATGGGAATATCCCCCCCCCTACTTTTTTTTTCTGCCTCCTGGATTTCTAAGACAGCTCCTATCATATCTTGTGGAAGAGGCCTTCCCAGTCCTTTCCTTCCCTTCCCACTTCCCTCAGAGATTATCTCCAATTCAGCCTATATATATTTTGTTTGTATAGTTACTTGCATAGATCCCTGAGGTGAGGAACTGGTTTTGCCTTTCCTTTATCTCCACTGCTTAGCACAGTTCTCCCCAAATAGTTAAGGTTTAACAAAAGGTTCTGAAGGACTGATGGAAGAAGAGCAATTTATGACTAATGTTATCACTCCCAGAAAAATAATTCAGAATCTAGTTGAAGTCAGTATTTTTAGAGATAAAATATAGCATACTATAAGCAGATATTTGATTCTGGGAACACCAAAAGTTTTATCATTTGGAAAAATTTAAACCTTGTATGGCCTATGTAAGTGTACCAATATAGGACTCATTGTCTTCAATTTATTAAAATAATAATTTGTTTCTGGTGAGGGAGAGGCAAAAATACAGGAAAATTCTTGTAACGTAGGTTTATTTCTTGCTTTACTTTTGTGTCCAATATTCTATTTTATAAAATTAATCTTTTTTCAACTGAAAAATGTATTTTCTCTTCCTCTGTTATCAAGGAACCCCGCCCCCTACAAATATGCAATTAAACAAATTCCCCCACAAGCCATCCACAAAAATGTCTGTCTCATTCTACATTTTGATTCTATCATATCTTTGCCACAAATGGGGTAGAATACTTCATTGTCTATTCTTTGGTCACTGCTTTGGTCAGTTCTATAGGTTTTCAAAATTATTCATCTTTATACTGTACAAATTGTACACCTGGTTCTGCTTACTTTACTCTCTATCAGTTTTCTCAGCATCTTCCTAAGTTTCTATGTCCCTTTTTTTTCAAAATGATATTCCATTTTGTTGATATACTACTACCATGATTTATTTAGTCATTCTTCAAATGATGGGTACTCCTGTTGTTTCCAGTTGACATTACAGAAAGAACTGTGATATTTTTATACATATGTGACCTTTTCCCCTTTCAGAAAATTGTCCTGCATCAATGTATGATGACGACAAATCAACATATGGATAAGTTTAGGTGATGATTTTAAAACTCTTTTGGAATTTGGCCCCCAAGAAGAGACAGAAGGTATTTCCCACCCCCTTTAGAATGAAGGTCTTTAGGTATGGAACACTATATTTAATAACATCAGATATGTTGATTGGTTTTGCTGATTTTTTAAACATTTTATTTAAAATAATTCTTTGTTATAAAGGAAGCCTCTCTGGGACAGAGGAAGGAATTCTACCCCCTATTCCCACCCCTGGAAATGACTTTAATGAATTAAGCTAACTCATCAACTTTTTGCTTTTCTTTAGAAAATCTTACCAAACTCTCTAATGCCAATGTCAATGACACCATTATCTAACAGTGAAACTACTTTTTAAAAAATTAGTATGCAGCCCATTTTCAGAATGGGCAAGGAGAAACCACCTAGTAACAGGATTGAGTTTGAATTAACTACAGGCCACCCTCCTGAAAAAAGCTGTACATTTACGCCACCTTGTGTTTAAAAACTTTCATTACCCCATAGGTTGGCTTAATCCTGTACAGTCAGGCAACAAAAACACTTAAGAATCTCAGTCATTACAGAATATAAATTTATTCGTAGAATCTTACAAATAATATGGTTACAGTCCACATGACAATATATTTTTGGGTTTTGTTTTTTCTTATAACACCTGAGTTTTTTTTAAAAGAACACTGTGATGGAATTGTAGAACTGTAAAAAGAAATGAATAAGAACTCAACTGTTTCTCCCTTTTGCATACCCTCAATGCAATGTGTACTGCTAAGTGAAATAAAAGAGTGCCTCTTCCAACTAGAATCTTGAGACCACTGTGTTAGGAGATGGCTCAGTTAAGAAGAGACCACAGAGAAGATAGATTGAGGGGCTTCTTACAAACTCAGGATGAAGGTGAATATAGGTTGAAGAATGTGCCAACATTGGGCATTCAAGTTTCTCCAAACACTGTCACCTCAAAGATTGGTAATGACCCTGTGGCCTAGTAACAAGGGAAAGCTGACTCCCCCCCAAAGCGGAAGGAAATAGTATCACAGCCTAACTTTGAGGTGTTCTCTCCTTCCCCAGGGATGAGGCAATAAACTTCTTACCACTTTCTCCCCTCTTCCCCCATCTCAATTCTTCCCTATTTCAGAAAGCAAAATAGAACTGCGCACAGAGGCAGTCAAAGAGGGGGTGCAGATGGTAGAGAGATCAGATAATCCTTAGATATCTATATATCATATTGCTCTAAAACCGCACACTCAGCAGTTAAACCAGGGGGAAATGCATATTAAAATGTCAATGAGTTTTCCACCAATACATAACAGCCATATTTCTAGCAAATGAGGCTGGCCTGTTACTAATGGCAGCTTTCAATCTGTAGCAATAATATTGGAAGTCCCTTCTTACTATAACTGGCCTCTTCACCATTTTACACTGCACTGTAAACTTCCTTGGGGAGGCTATGGGAAAAGGGAAAGAAAGTTTTTAAGTTAATATGTATGCAAGAAAGAAGAAAATGCCGTATTTTAAAATGTTTCAGATTTTAAAGTGATTTCAAATAATTTTTATACCACTGAACAACTTTCCTATATCAGGAAGCCATCTACCCTAAACTGATATTCTCCTCTAAGGCCAAGTATTGTTTTGGAAAGAAAGAATCCTTTAGAAGAGACTTTACACATTTAAATATAAATGTGGGTTAAGAAAAATAAAGCTTTTCTGCTGGTTCTCCTGTATAGGAGAATGATCTATAATAGATTCAGTTTCTCCAGCTCTTGAGGGCATTTCTGGGAAAAAAAGAAGAGGGTTGATTTAAAATGAGGAAGATAGGTTCCAAAATCCAAGGAAAATAGTTCTTTGGTACAAGTGGACCTTGATTCTGATGAAAGTTGCACATCCCACAACCTTTAATGCCAAAAGTTTCTATTTAGCCCCTCTGCCTACCCAAGGCAACAAGCAAAACAAAGAGGAAAACTCTTGTCAGAGAGTAAATTGTCAGCAATTCCCTCACTTTTTTCTTTACTACAGGATAGTGGCATGAGGAAAGTTTCCCAGAAGATCCACCCCGCCCCCAAAATTGCTGTTTTTAATTAGTACATGATGGAGGGTGTTGCAGTACCTTTTCTTACAGATTAGCCCTATGCTCATTTGCAGATATGAGAAGAAGAAACACCTCATAGATGCTAGCAGCGAACTACCAACCTTCCCAATTAAGTAAATGAGTATTAGCCAAGATAGCCCCTGGGTTGCAACAGTGAGGCACTGCCTAAATGGCTTCCAGGGGGTCTTCACTGCCCAAGTGGCTGAAGAATTAGACATTATCAATATGATAACAATAAATCAATTCACCTAGTGAACTTGGGGAACAGCTATCCCTTGAAGCCAAAGTTCTGACCATACCATCGCATTCCCTAGGGCTTGGCTCTAACTTCAATAGGTACATCCATCTTCTTTAGAAAGTTAGTATTATCAAGGACCAGTCACACTACCATCTCTGTTTTGCTTTTCTTGGAAAGCATTACAACAGGTGGTGTCATTGTAAGTTAATAATTCATAGTGCAATTATTAAGTCCTCTACACTGTTCAAACCAAGGTCTTTGGACCTCACACTGCACCATGTCCAGTCACAGCACTATTTTCCCCTTAGCACATTCTGAATCTTGGCCAGCCCCACTCTTCTTCCATCTGTCCCCCCTTGACTTGCCTCTAGGGAAGAGGTCTTGACTTGGGGAGAAGATATGTACAGTCTCCTCTCTACCAAGAGCACTCTGAATACTCTAGGGAGATACTTCTAAAGAGGCAAGAAGAACTTCCTGGAAGCTGCAGGAATTCCTTTCCTCCATTCTCATTGTTAATCTGGAGGAAAGGGGAGGCTGAAACAGTAATAGTTATGTCTATTGTTTAACTAGTCTGAAAGAGAGGAAAAGTCACAACATGCTGGGGATGCCTGTGGAAGCCCAACACACAACAGTCCCCCAGGTACAGAGAGGCCATCATCTCTGCAGAAAAAATGTGGCTTTGTCTTTCTTCTCAATTTTGCTTTCATTCTCCTCACTCAAGAGATCCTTTTCATAAAACATCCTTAGCCCCATTCCCTTTGAAAAGCATGAGGCAACTAAAGAAACTCTGAAGGGATGAGATGGATCCTTTCTTTGAGAGGTGGACTTTTCTCAAAAGGGGACATGGTGAGGTCCAGATGCATCTCCTACTATCAAGTAATGACAACTAGCTACAGTTTTATGTTATAGAGTCTGGGACATGTGCTGGGTCAGAAAGGAAATAGATTCTGGAGTTTGTTGGTACCACTGTCAGAAGTACTCATCCACAGAGAAATACCAGAAAGTGGCCAAAGAGAAGCTAGGGAGAACATGTCTTTCATGTTGTTTTCAGTGTCCAGAGTCACTTTGAGAAAAGAGAGAGGGCAAAAGGGTGGGAGGCACTACCTAGCAACCAGTTACTAGGGAAGTTTATTCTAGGGTACAGTGTTTTTTAAGAGATCTGACATTTAGATGAGGGAATGTAGTCTGCAGAACAGCCTTGAACAGAAACACCTCTTCTGTCTTGCTTTGTTGAAATTAAGTCCTCTGGCCAGTGCTACCTGTTGAGAGGGTACCCCAGGGTGTCCCACTGCCAGCCCCACTATTTACGGCATGGCACTACCCTATTTGGATTTGCCCTGAGTACATGGTGAGAAGTAGCATGATGGTGAAGCCTGTGAGCAAGCCTAGATTCTGGATGACAAAGGGAATTAGGATGCTGCCGCTCCTTTCATCTTCTCGACAAACTTCATTCATCTCTGGGAACTGAGGAGAAAAAAAAACCCAAGAACGAGAGAGTTACAATTCTGTACTCACACATCTTCCTATTAACCCAATACGGGTCCCGGCACGTTCTGAAGGCTGCTATGAATCCCATCAACAGCAGCACGTAGAATTTAAAAGTCGCATAATGCCCAGCTTTTCTGGAGTAACAGGAAACAAGAGCCTATTCCTACCAGCTTTTAAACTCTGGCTGAAAATAAGTCTTTCACAAGCACAAGCGATCCTTTTTATGACATATACAGTATAGCTACGGCTTGATCTGCCTCCAGAATGAAGTCAGCAATGGTGTGGGGTACAGAAGTTATTTAAGCCGGTCATATATAACAAGTATCCACTTGTGCCCATGCTCATTTGTGGCTTGGAGAAAGGAAGCTGGGTTTTCACTAGCTCTTACCCTAAGCCTCACACTGAGGCCAACCACAGCCTTCAGGAATGCTTTGTGCTGGAAATATAGCAACACAGTCCAACCATTTAGCAAATTTATGGATGCCATACACCTTTGAAGATCCAAGAGAGACTGGGGCATTCCATAAAGTGATAATGGACCAGAATGGCTAGCACATTCATCATCTCTTATAAAAACTGCCCTGTAATCTCTAAGTATCATTAAGTCAGAGCCCTGATGAAAAATGAGAACAATAAAAACCTCGCATTTATCTAGTACTTTAAGGTTTGCACAGTGCTGGTCATGCATTACTTCATTTGATAAGGTGCTCACAAAACTTCCCTAGGGAACACAGTATCTCTTTGAGATATCTTGAGCTATCTTCTTGCCTTCTCGTGCAAAGAATGTAAGGATCAGGTTCAGCTCTTTCCGATGGGATTAACTTTTGAAGGCTTACCATATCAGCCAGGGCAATATAGAGGAACATTCCCCCAGCCAGAGCAAAGATCCAATTGGCAGAAAAGTGACTGCCAGCCAAAATCCCAAAGGCCAGACCCAGGTAGCAGCAGCAGGCAGAGAGGAAGTTGAAGAACAGGGCCTGTTGGATACTCATTCCAGCATTCAGCAGAATGACAAAGTCTCCTAAAAAAGGGAGCAAAGGAAGAAGGAAAAAAATCAGATGAAGATATGAAGAATAACACAGGCTATGGAAGATGGAAAAAGTTTGGAGGGACAGACTTTCAAAGATAAAGTTCATGGATAATCAGGGCTTACCCAAAAGTTATCCTAAAACAAATGAGAGTAGAAGCAAACACCCAAAGCCTTTGGAGCTGCCAAAGATTAGGAAAACTGGCCAAATACCCAAAGCCCAGTGGCAGAAACTAACTCACATGAATCAATAAAGACATACAGACCAGAACTGGTTTCAATTTCTGTTTTGCTTGAAAGAAAAGCAAAATGTGTAAGGTTATCACAATCCTCATTTCCTTTTTCCAGCTCCTATTTTAGCAGCTAACTGGCTTCACAGAAGCTCCAGCTTAGACTTCTAACAGCTTTTTAATTGTCCTCAGTCAAGGAGAGAATGGGCATAGGACATATAACATCTTTTAAAATGCCAGGTTAATATTAGAAGGATGCATCATTTCATCACTGTGGATAGTGGATACACTGACAAATATAACAATTCTTTCTTGCCTTGGTAGCTGGTTTTCATGAGTCGCTGTGAGGGTGAAAAAAATTCAGTCATTTAGTGGTCAACTTTCAAGTGATGATCCACTGCATTTAGTGGGCCTGGGTGTATAGCAACTAACAGGCAGCCCATGGTTGGGTCTATTCCAGTTTGGTGAGACCTGTCAAAGCTTGCACTCCATGGAATAAAGTCTACAAGAACAAGGGTCACCTCTGCCACAATGGAGCAGTGGAACTGAGGCTTGTCTTTCATAATCACGTTAGACAGGAGAGTAAAGAGAGAAAGAAAATCTTATGTGACCTCTATTCAAAGTTGGCAAATAAATCTTGTAAAAGGAAATAGCTAAATTTCAAACTAGATTGGGTTTTAATTCAATTCAATTAAATTCAATTAAAAATATTTTTTTTACTATGTGTAAAGTACCATGGAAGGTGCTGGGGATACAAAGATAAAGCCAAAACAATCCCTGCCCTCAAGGAACTTACATGCTACAAATGATTATAAAAAGTACTTTAGTGGAACTGAAAGTAGGGATGTATAGGACCCACAAAGGATATAAGTATGAGAAGTACAATCAGAATAAGAAAGCCCCTACATACCCAACTCATGTGGAAACTCCTCGCAGAGAATGGCCACTGAAGTGCTGATGCCTTGGAAAACTGATACAGTGAACGAGGCGCCAATGGCCAGACCATCAATGAAGTTGTGGAGGCCATCACTCAGGGTGATCATCCAGGCCAACGTGCCAATGTCAGAGTAGTGGACACCTTTTATCCAATAACATGCACTCTGGGATGCCTGCAGGTCCTGTAAGAGAGCCAATTTCCCCCCAACCAATAAGAATTTTAGAGAGAGAAGAGAACTTTTCCTACAAACGGCTGGAGAACCACACCCCCAGAGCTCCACTACTGATTATACAGTTCCCTGACATTCAACAAATGAAGACCCACATACCTGCACAGACAGAGAGCCTACAATGACCTTCTCATCCATCCCTGGGGCCTTGCCTTCCAAATCCCTATTCAGGTGCTGGGGTATCATGTGATCCAGGTCTCCATTCTGCAACTTCTCAGTCACTCCCTCTTCCTGGTCCTTCTTAGAAGGAAGAGTCTCAGAAACATAATGGCTATGCCCATGGTGATGCTAGAGATCGGAAGATGAAGAACACATGGTGGTGATCAGCTACAAGGGAGGAATTTCCTCTCTCTATCATCCATAAAATTAGCATGCATCTATTAAGTATTAACTATGTATGTAAGAGATATTTTGCTTGGTACCATGGGGAAATACATGGAGCTCATCCTTAGGTACTTACAATCTAGTTGGGAGAGACAAGGCAATATACTTGCAAAGTTAAATAATAATAAAAGGTACAAAAATGATTTATTATATAAGATCAATAAAAGGGGTCATGAGATAGCATGAAACATGACTATAAAATGAAATTGTATTTCTTTAAACCAACATATCCAAACAATCCTTGAATACTGCCGTCCTTCTCCCCAAACCCCTTTCAAGGAAGTTATACGTATGTACACCTAATTTTAACAAGACTAACATTACTCAAAACATTCTTAGAACCCTTCCTTTAGAATAGTCTTTTTAGCTATATATGTTTTATATGTACATACATATGTACATAGATACATATATGTGTGTGTACATAATATACATATATGTAATTTAATTATAAGCACTTAACAAGACAGACCAGAAAGCCAGTTTCATCATTTTATCATCGTATTTCAGACACAATTATTATTCTCTACCTCACCTCATGTGGATAAAACCCTGAGAACGGAACTGCCATTTGGAACTAGAATCAGTCTAAACAGACATTAATACGCTCATATTACTGGACAAGAGCTGTCATCTTGGGTCAATCACTGCTTAATCTGGATCTCCTTCCCACGTCTTGCCAATGGTCTACCCATGAGGTGAGATGCAAACACACTTTATAAGACCATGGAGGAATGTGAAAGTTCAAGGTGGTGGACTTATGGTAATTAACACAAAATATATAAAAATTATTTGAGAGGAGAACCGTGTTAGGGGAGATTCCTTTGCCAGCCCCTTCAGCCTCACCTCATCTTTCTGTTTGAGAAGCATCTTCAAAATCTTCTCTGTGAAGAAGAAGAGGTAAAAGCCTCCAAATACCACTGCTGATTTTGAGACATAATAATCTTCTAAGGGGTTGAATCCAAAAGCCTGTGAACCCAGAACAACAGAATGAGTTTATAGCAATGTCAAATCATCGCTGGGCCCCTCTGGCTCTGGGAACACAAGTACCAACATTCTAGACCCCTACCGTGATTTAACAAGCCAAGAATTCTCCTTCCAAGATGATTAAACCATTGACGTTTCATTGATACAGGACTCTTAGACCTGTTCAGAGATGCTTTATGAGAAAAGTTCTTCTAAACCTATCGCTTGTTTCTATATAAGAGAACAGAGAGGTGCATGGATGTGACCTTGGGCATAGTACTGCCATGGGCACCTATCTCTAGTTTGGTAAAATGTGCTTTTTCTGAATCTCTTAACTAATTTTTTTCCCTCAAAGTACATCCTTCATTAAGTTCCTCCAATTAAGCAATCAATTCTATTGGACTAGAATGTCAATGTGCTATCTTTTCCTCTTACTTGGAGAATGTCCCTGTCTGAACTATCTGGGAACACAAAGGGACATGGTGGAAATCAGACTGACTATAAGAGGAAATTCATTTCCTCATTATGCCAGAAGACTTGTAGCCCCTTCCTGGACACAAATGTCCGTGGCAGATAGATGAGAAAGCACATTACCAACTCCAGCACATTTCAATTTTTGTTCTAGGTTCTTCCTGTACTTCCCCATTTACACTAAGGAAGCAAACAGAATCTGATGGAAATATGACAGGACTATGTCAGGAGATGTGAACCTTAGGTTTATCCACTGACCTACTGGATGATCTCAGGAGATCCACCTCTCTATCTGAGTTTCCCCAAAAGGCTTGAGCAATGACTAGACTTTTTCCAATAATATCATTATATACTAATAAGCCTGAATAATTGGTAGGTGATCTGGATGTGCAGGATAGGTGTGGATAGAATAATGTGCCACCTAAGAGAGCCAAATCACTTCAAAAACATGCTGAGTAAGATAGAGGCAACTAATCTCTCTCCTTCAACACCAATAGGCTGTGGTCTGCAGTCACTGTACCAGGAAGGAGTCTACATATCTAGCTCCTACCCTCCCTGTGACACCAGCTTGGGTAAATCACTTACCTTTCTTATCTAAATGGAGACGATTACCTGCCTTATCTCTCACGAGGCTATTATAAATATGTTGAGAAAACAGAAATGAAAACACTTTGCAGAACAAATAGAAACATGGAATTGTATTATTCTCTGTCTATCTCAGTTACAGGTAGGTAGGCTCAGATCTGCCAGAGACAAACTGACTAAAAAAACCTGAGTTGGAGAGGCAGGAAGTACCTCTGGTTATACCACAATCAAATTAAAAACCTCAAAAGCTGATTACCACACTTTCTAAATATTTGCACGCTGTTCCCCACTGTGGTGAACATGCCAGTTCACTGTCCAAGAGGGCAAAGGTGCCATCTCCTGACTATCAATGACCTCATCTGGATCATTGCTGTCCTACGTCCACCCTTCTACACGGATGAGAATGAAGCTGCCGCTGCCGAGTAAAACCTGAATTCTCATGATGTCTCTCACTTTTCTCCAGAAAGCAATCAGAACTTTGAGCTGAGCCACAGTGTTAGGAACTGATTACCTGTGGTGAAGAGAGAGCCCTGAGCTCAAGTAGGGGATGAAGGGAGAGTGCCAAGTAATCTGATCCTATCAGATCGAGTCCTAATTCAAGCTAAAAGCAGGACTCCAGTTCTCTCCACACCTTCCATGGAGGTGGAAGGTTCCCCACTAGAGCCCACCCATCCACCCGAGACCAGACCTCTTCCCATGTGGGGAGGTCCTCGGCATACCTCAGGGATGAGCTGGAAGAGGGCATTGGAGTAGAGGCTTCCAATCGCCAGAGCTATGAAGTAGAGCAGCAGCCTCTTGTAAAAAGTCTTCTTCATGAAGGGCACCACACTGGCCCCGACGAGGGAGCAGAGGGAAATGACGGTCACACAGAGGAGACCGTATCCCCACACTGCAGTCGGGGGGGCCAACCCCACCCAAGGGGGAAAGGGAGAGGGAAAATGCACCAAAAGATCAACCCATAGGTTTCAGAAGATTGGAAATGGAAAGAAAAGAGAAGGGGAAAGGGTTTGTTTGGTGTCCAGGGAGGGACAGAGGGAATTTACAGGAGGAAAGAAAAGGGAGAATCAGAGATGGGGAGAAATAGGGAGGGAGAGAGAAAACAGAACATTTGTTAGTGATTTGAGTTGGAAAAAATTTTAATGAATTGATTCAGATTGCAATGAGGAATTTTAAGGCGGCCTTCGAGCCCTGGAGCTTGGGTTCCTGTTTCCTTCCAATTGATTCTCCCAAAAACTGTTGCAGTCACATCTGCCAACTTCTGAAGGATGAGAGTATAGTTACACATGTCATAAGTCCTCTCTATGACCATTTGGACTTAAAGCCTCTTACTTCTGCAGAAGCAAAGGCAGATGAGAGCAGGCCAAACTCTATCTGGTACTTTTGCCTGGTAAATCCAATCTCTAGTATGTATTCACACACACTACTATTATTTAGAGCAGTAATGGAAGCTAAATATAAACAAAATTTGTAGGCATAAGATGGAGTAATAAGAAGGGGAGACAAGGAATTAGGGCCTCTTCCCACATCCTTCAGGGTCTCATATTCTAGACTTGTCTAGTTTTAGAAGACAGAGCTCTAGGACCGCCCTGATCATTGTACAATTTCTCCTTCAGCATTTCCCAGTGTCACACACTCCACGTCCCAGTTCCTTCATAGACCCTGAGCCACAGCCATCATCTTGAATCAGGCTGTGTCAAATACTGGTTGCTTTTAGGATCCCAGAAAAAGGTACCTGTGAACCACGATGGGGTGGAGCATGTGCATAATCATTTCATTTCCCCTCAATTAGGCAATAAAGGTATTTCATGTTAAATAAGAAAACACAATCATACTTTTAGAGCTGTAAAAACAGTAACCCAAGAATATGAGGTTTGCCCAGGGAAAGGGTGAGGAGGTGGAGAGGGAAATACTTGATGAGGTCTTTTCAACTGGCATCGGCCAAAGCTGCCAAAACTTAGGTCAAACCTCATCTCGTTTTGTGAGTATCTTGGGTGGATATATGTGAGATGCCATCCTATGTCTTTCTGTCATCCCCCTCCCCTATAGGAATGAAACCTACTCATCTTACAATTTAGGGGGTTAATTACGTTATAGGAACTTTAAATGGGAGGTTGGAAAGGTAGGTAATGTACAAAAGGCCTAGACTTTGCTTAGGCAAAGAGGTAAACGGGACTTTAGTGGCCAGAAAGCTTTTAATTTTTTCCCTGAGAAAAGGGACATAAGTTCACCTGCCCTTGACTCAAAACTGAGTTTCCCAGAATTGCTGCTGAGGAATTAATCCAAGGAAAAATGCGTCTGATCACGGACCTCATTCCGGAAAGGGACAGTGCAGAAGTCCAGAAATTTCCAATTTCTGCTTGGCCAGGGCATGAGGTTCTGTTGTTTCTTCACCCACTGGTTACGAAGGGCAGGAAGGGGCCAGGGCAGTCAATCAACAGTAAGCAAGCATTTATTAAGAACTTACTCCTTGGGCAGACTTTCCTTTCGTTAGGAAGATCATCAAACTGGGTATAATTTTTGCAGCTCTTGAATCACACAATTAAAAACCAAAATTAATGAATGCTTCATAATTCACAAAAGCCCCAACAGGCCATCAGGAAACCAACTCTATCAGGAAAGTATCAAGATGCAAGGTCAGTTATTGCCAAAATAACTCTCCCTACCCACCTTTCCTGGGTTTATTCTCTTCTATCTGTTTTCTGTACAGCTCTCTGGGTGCTTCAACTAAAGACCACCAGAAACACCTTGTACCCCTATGCTGACTCAATCATATTGTGAATGATCATCCTTCCTTCCCAGATCCACAATTCATCTTTTAGGATTCTTCCTTGTGGTCATGCTTAACCTCTCACCAGGATCATAAGTTAAGGGCAGTAATAAAGGGAATGCATGCCCTTAGTGGGTTACATTTATGTTCCCAGAAGTAACAGCTGCCCTTGTAGTTCCATGAGAGACTATGAGGAATAGTAGGTCCCAGAAATAGGATAATGGGGTAGCCTCAAAGTCAGGAAGACTCAGTATATATCCTGCCTCTTGAGACATTTAAATGCCTTAAAGGCAACTTTGAAGACTATAATTTGCAGAGGAGTTGCTGATCTGTATTACTGGAGGGAATTTCCATAATTGGAGTTCTCCATGCTGATGAAATCACAAATGTGGACAAAAGAAAAAGATAAGACAAGGAACATGGGAACTCTAAATAGAGGAGGGGGAAGGAAGGAATAGGGAAGAACCTTGCATCTGACATTGCCTGAAGAGACCAGAGCCAAATCTGAAAGCTTTCTGGGGTTGTGGAAGAATAAGAAAAGGTCCTAGAGATCCAACAGAAGAAGCATCTTGGGTGTGGAGGCTCAGCACAAAAGAGAAATTTTATTTTCTGGAAGGCGATTGGGTGAGTGAATGGGATGAAATGGGGGTTGGGAGGAGTCAGCTGATGGAAATCCCAGCTGTCGACGCAAAAAGAAAACCATGTTTTGCTTTGTTTTGGTTTTTTTCTGGTCTACTACACCTCTGGGATCAGCTGGAAGAGCGAATTAGAGAGCAGCGTTCCAATGGACAAGGCGATGAAATAAGTGAGGACGCGGCTGAAAAAGGTCTTCTTGGTGCAAGGCAGGACGACAATCCCCAGTAGAGAAGCCAGGTTAATCAGGGACACACTGAGGAAACCAAAGCCCCACACTGCGGAGGAACAAGAACAGACAGCGGCCCTAGTTACCGAGGGCAGGGGGAGGGGGCTGTGGAGGAGGGCCCTGTCCAATGCCCATATATTACACTTGGGTAATTCCTGCTGTGTTGAGCACTGTGGGAGAGGCAAAGAAGTTAGAAATGGTGGCTCTACTCAACAAGTTTACAATCTACTTGGGGGCTAAAGACATAAACATACAAAAAGTTCAACAACGATACTCCAACAGAAGGGCTGAGAATTTGTCATTGTGGGCTAGCTCCCAGCATGAGAACTCTCTTCACTAAAGCAGACCACGGGAGATAAATCCACATCCCGGGAGATAAATCATAGTTTGCTGCTTACAATTTGAAGCTGAGCCGTGAGTTAAAAGACAATAGTTGACCATATGAGAGATATCATGAGGCAGTACATGATTAATTATCAAATGAGTATCCCTGATACAGGGAAAGACTGATGTGAGCTAGAGTGGTCAGTGAGGGACAAAGTTGGCTGGGAGTGGGGAGAGGAGAACTTGAACTGGGCAGGATTTAGGTGAACAGAGAGGACATTTCAAGAATAGTGAGGATGATCACAGGGCACAGCATGCAGTTCGGTGGGGGAGGAAGTATTTATGTAGGAGAGTCATGGAAGATGAGTCTGGAAAAGTAGAATGGGGCCAGACTGTAGAGGGCCTTGGAGAAGAACTAGGCCAGTATAGAGTCATTACTTCGTGGTTCATTTTTAAAGTCTGGCCAGATAGGAGTATTCAACTCTCAGGAAATTAATAGCCTTCAAGCCAGGTCTATTAAGTGAGTTCAATGAGCAGTTGGCTCAGCATCAGGAATAGAGAGTGACTGATGGTATAGTTGGTTGGTGACCTCCTCATCTAGGCATTGTACCCTGGGCTAGCCAGGCAACAGGAAGAGGAGACAGCAGCACTATCAAGAGATCCAACAATACAAAGTCACCTGTGGTAGCACACATGGAACGCTGAGGAAGCCCAGAGGGTGGAGCAACATTGTCACCAAGTGCTTACCTTCTACTGAGCTTGGTTTCCCTTCCTCTGTCTGCTCATCCTCCTCATTCTCCTGGTTCTCCAAGGTACAGGCTCTTGAGTCCAGCTGCTGCAGGATTGTGGGACAGAATTCCTGGAACTCAGACCTGCCGATCCTCGACTCGTTACTGAAATTGTGGGCAGTGAAGAGGTCTGCAGAGCTAAAACACTGGTGAGAAAAGTGGGGTTGGGAGGAAGGACAAGCAAAAGGCCCTTGTGAGTCCAAAAGCTTTGCTGTCTTTCGAAAAGATAAGAATGGTTTCCCATATTCAGAGATGCTTAGAAATTTCCTATTTCTTTTGTGATGAAGCTGTGTTGAAAGCCCAGAACTCTCTTCCCTTCTAAAGGCCAATTATATCCAGGTAATGTCAACTCTGAATTAGCTCCCCAACCCATTTCTCACCTTCTCCACACCTCCCCCAGCCTCTTCACTGAAAAGCAGTCAGGATGTCTCAAGGTTCAGCATGACCTGGCCCCACCTATGTACAATCATTTCTGCTATAATGCTTGCTAAAACCTAAGTCTGTTCCAACACAATTGACATATTAGGCAGCATTTTGAGCATCATTCGAATGTCTCGTTTACATATACTTAATTTTGAGAAACAATTGAGAATACAGAAAATTGCAGCATGCTTCCCTATAACTCACAGGTTATAACCCTTCTAAACAACCCACTTCTATTAAGTGCCACATTTATTGTCGATCTTCTGGTACAGCAGGAGTTGTGAGTAGAGGAGGGCTGCTCTGACCCCACTGCTGACCTTCCACCATGATCAAGGCCCCCAGTCCAGCCCCTGGAAATTGAGGAGCAGGCAGAGTACTAGATATTGTAGTATTTATATTATTTTGCAACCATCTAACCTGTGTAAAAAGCATGCTATCATTTTTATATTAGGATCCAAAGATTTTTCATGTGTTTGTGATAAAGTACCTCTAATGCCATTTCCCCCATAAGCCCTGTGGTTTTTATTTTGAGATTTTGCATAGCATGGTGCTTTCTGGGAACGCATTACATTGAACTGTGTCAAACTGATTGTCCCTGACTTTTTTGTTTACTTCTCAGGAATATGGATCCACTATTATGATTCAATTCATTAAACATAAAGTGCCTACTATTCACAAAGCACTGGGGAGATAAAAACGAGAAACGAAACAGTCCCTGCTAACACTAACGCAGACTAGCATTTATACGGCACTTGAAGCTTCACAAAGCGCTCTCATGTTTTATCTCATTTTCTCCCAACAACTCTGTAAGGCAGGTGCTATTTCTATCTCCGATTTAATGGGGGTTGGGAGATGCTAAATGACTTTCCTAGGGTCACACAGCCAATAAAGGTTTGAAGCAGGATTCCTGACTCTGAGTCCCACATTATCCACTATACGCCCGAGCTTCCTGAAACATACATTCTGGAATTCCAAAAAGATACAGCACACACACACGCGTACACGTACACACACACACACACACACACACACACACACACACACACACACACACGAACCAAACAAGGAGGGATCTCAAGTCACTTTGAGAAGGGAGAAGACACTCTCTGCTGAGAATGGGAGTGGAGGACATGTGAGAGCTCAAAATCAGGGAAGATGTCACAGCAAAGAAAGCCTCACCACAAAGGAGCCTCACGTCACAGAACTGAGGAGTCTGAAGGGACCTTAGCAGCTGCCTAGTCTAACTGACACCTCAAAGGAATTCCCCACCACAACATACCTGGCAAGGAGTTCTCCAGTAATTCAAAGAGAAGGCAGCCCAGCACCTGTCCAGCATCCAGTGCTAGCCAGTTCTGCCCTCTGGAGACAAAGGGAATGGGTCTAACTCCTCTTCCACCTTATAGCCCCTTACGTGGGGGCACCTATCATGCTCTCCTGAGCTCTGGCTTCAAAACTGATCCTCAATATGGCACGGCCTCAAGTCCCATCACCACCTAAACTCACTTCCTCTTGAAAGGAAAGAATTTCAATGGGCAGATATAAGAAGGTATGAAGCCTAGGCACAAGGGGGTGACCTATTCCTTTTCATGTGCACAGTAGGGCTGACCTGACTATGGTCATGTTTTCAGACTCCTCTCCTTCCCTTCCCCCAGGAAAACATCATGTGTTGTGCAACAGTACAGCACAGAGGAAAACTTATTAGAATTATAACCAGGAGAGACCTGAGTTCAAATACCACCTTATATACTTTCTAGCTCTCTGGCCCTAGGTTACTTTCCCTCTCTGATCACTCGTTTCCTCATCTGTAAAATGAGTATTGTAAAACCTATCTGAAGAGGTTTCTATGAGGCTCAAATGACATCACACAAGTGAAAGTGCTGTGCAGACTTTTTGGGGGAGTTTATATCCCCAATTTTAGGGAGCAGGGGACTCCCAATGTGTACACTCCTTTCAGGAATACAGATGAGCAACTCATCTGTAATTTATAGTTTTAAAGAGCTGGCTGGGACAGCGAAAAGAGAAGAGGTCACAAAACCCAGATGCATCAGAAGTATGATTTAAAGCCAGGTCTCTCAGACTCCAAAGCTTACTCTCTCCCCAGCCCCTCAAAGCACAGCACACACAGAGAGGTACTGTCAGCATTACTCCAGTGCCTTCCACCACTCCCCTGCCTAGAATGGCTCCCCTTCTTCCCAGCCAAATTCTGGCCCCCTGTGAAGGCCCAGGTCAATTCCTGCTCCAACTACTCAGGCCTCAGTGACTTCTTCTAAACTACTGTCTGAGAATCTGAACTATCTCATTTAACACTAAAGTATGTGCTACCTCGAGCTCTCCTCCTATTGTCCCATGGCTCAGTCTTGCCTCCCGAGCCGACCTAGGTGCCTCCTTGAGGACTTGAGAAGAGTCGAGACTCTTCTCACTCACCCTGTTTCTCTGGACTTCTGATCCTCCTCTCCCTTCTGAGCAGCCCTCTCCAGGTGAGGCCCTCCTTTCTTGACTGGTGACTGTCTGCCAACACCACTGCATCAGGGTAGGAAGTGGGGCCTCAAGGGCTACACATTGCTAACAACTTAAGACTTCAGACTTCTCTTTCTCATCCTCCTTGACAACTGGCACGTCCCTATCTCCCTACTGTCCCTCTTGCCTTTACATGCTGTCTTCCCCTGGTAAGATGTATACTTCTCAAGGTATTCTACTTGGTATTTGAATCCCCAGTATGTAACACAGTGCTTAACCCATAGTAAATGCTTTGCAAATGCTCTCTCTTCCACATCCTTTGAACTGCGTACACAGTTGCCATTCATTAGCTGTGTGACCTTGAGCAAGTTTAGGACCTCAACTGTCTCAGCTGTAAAATGGACCAGATCAGAGATTCTTAGTCTGTGGTCCATGAACTTATTTTATTTTTCTTAAAAATCTAATAACTGAATGACAATATAATTGGTTTCCTTTTCATCCAATGTATTTTTTGTTTTATGCATTTATAAATATGAGTCTGAGGAGTCCATAGGCTTTACCAGATGGACTGCAAGAGGGGTCCATGACAAAGAAATAGTTAGGCATCCCCAGACTGGATGAAATCTGAGATCGCTCCCAGCTCTGATGCTATAAACTTCTCTAAACTTCAGTTTCCTCATTTATAAAATTCAGATTGTAAGCTTTGGTAGCTTAAAACAGCACTAAGAACTTTTGGAATACCCCGTATAATACAGCGTTGTTGTGAGAAGAATCCTTTGCAAACCTTAAAGGAGAAAGATGAAGTATTATTATTAAACCAATCCTGGAGACCCACTTGTTGTGTGTTACAGACAAATGGAGGAAGAATCAGTCTGTCTGCCAGCTGGATGACAGGAAAGCATGCTTACCCTAGAAAGATTCCTCGGTTCCAGCTCTGGCTGGGTGATGTTGTCCCGTCCAACACCCACATCGAGGTGGTTGAGCAGGGCCTTCAGCTGCTGGAGGGTGAGGGTGTCTGCCTCACCATAGCGATGCATAAGGTCTTGAAGGAAGGAGGCGGCAGTGATGGCTGATGGCCCAAGAGACGAGGCATTTGCTCTGGAAGCAACACCCAGGAAACATAGCAGCATTAACAGGAGACTCTGGGGGGCTCGGTGAAGGTTCATGGTGACCAGATGAGGCTACAAGAAGGCAGACAGAAGTAATAATGAGCATCTGCCTCCCACATGACAACTAACTAGCTCGCCTCTCAATCTCGTCATTCCTGCCATCATTCTCCTCAATCAGTTTCAAATCTGGTTCTCACCTCTGACCCTTGAAAAAAAAGTAACTGTTTTCAGTGAATAAGCATTTATTTTCTTTCCTCCCTACTCCGATTCCATAAAAGGGAAAAAACCCACCTACTTAACAAATAAACACAGCCAAGCACAACGAACTCCCACATCAGCCATGTCCAAGAATGGGGGTCATCTTCACTGCCATCTTTGTCACTTTGGATCATGGTGGCTCACTGTTCTTACAGTTTCTCAATGCTGTCTGTCTTTACAATGTTATTATTATGTAAATTATTTTCTTGGTTCTATTCACTGTGCCCTGCATAAGTTTGTCCAAGATTTCCCAGGCGTCTCTGAAACCATTCTTTTTATCATTTCAAGGTACAATAGTATCCCATCCCATTCATCACCTTTGACTTTTTCTATTCTTTCATCCCTAAAGAGAGTCAGCAATTCTCCCTTATAAATGTCCTTTAGCTCCTTAATGTTTACTTATTACTTGATCAGTTTCAAACTCCTATGATGATCCTGTTATTTTTAAATGTCAATATTTTTCCAGTGATACAACACGGTTGAAGACCATGGAACATCACCATCTCTGAAGAGATTATGGGGGAAAGTTCTGCTGCTATTCCTAACAAAAATCCTTTCGTTCCTTTAATTCTTCTTCGGAACCAACACCTTCTTTTGAATTTACGCAGGCCTGAGAAATACTCATTCTTAGAGGATGGGTCTGATTCCTGATGTGACTTTGGACAAGTCCATTCTGTTGAATGAGGGGGTGAGATTAGGTGCTCTGTCAAGCACCATCAAGTACTAAGGTCCCTGTTGACTTTTACTAACTATATAGCTCACCTTTAAATAGAAATTTAAGTTCTAATAAAGCATTTTTCTGCATATTAGTTTTATTCCCATTTTACAGATGAGAAAACTGAAGCTCAAGGAGGTAATATGACTGACCTGACCACAGAATTAGGAAATGTCAGAGCTGGGATTTAAACTTAGGTCTTCTGGCTCCAAAGTCAGCAATCTTTCTACTGAGTCAGCAGGCATCTACACTTTGTTTTACTAAGTCCAGTAATGAAAATGAGTGACAAAGCTGGCTAACACCACCATGGGTCCAAACAGAGCTGTCATTATAAAGTCAAGAAAAGGGGAGAACTTTTTTCCCCAGTGACTCATAAACTGGCACAGAAAGAGATTCTGAGAGAAGAGTTAGTGCCAGATGGACTTTAAGCTTAGAGCCACAGGACTGCCAACTCCCAAGGTGACTACTTTGGAAGACAGTATTCCTAGGGATGGATAAATTCTGGTGTGTTTAGTAAACACACACACACAATATCAGTCTACTTTTCACAGTCACGCCAGCTGCAAATAGGGCTCCAAAGATTTCCTGTGTTTGGAAGCAAGCTTAAGAAAAACTATGCAATTTAGCCCTCCCCTGATCCCTTTCTCCCCAGATTTTCCCAGGGCAGAGATGAGGCTCTTTCCTACTTCTACTTCACCCCAACCATTGCTTCCAACAGAAACACAACTGTGTAAATCCAACTATGGGATTGAGTGATGAGGTAAACTTTGTGCTGGATTTGGAGTCAGAAAGACCTAATCCCTCTTCAGACACTTTCTAGCGGTTTCCCTGGATAAGTAAATTAACCTCTGTCAGCCTCAGTTTCCTCAACTGTAAAATGAGGATAACAGTAACTTTTACATCTCAGGTAATAACAGCATCTACCTCACAGACTTATTGTGAAGATTTTGCTAGTTATTATAAGTATCACACAGACTAACTCTGGATCATGCCCCAGGCTTCATCACAGGGCACATAAGTGGTACAATGGATAGACCTGAGTTTAAATCTGGCCACAGACACTTACTAGCTGTGTGACCTTGGGCAAGTCACTTAACCCCATTTCTCCAGTTTCCTATCAAATGAGCTGGAGAAGGAAATAGCAAACCATTCCAGTATTTCTGCTCAGAAAACCCTAAATGGAGTCATGAAGAGAAGGAAATGACTCATAAAGGACTGAAAAACATTCCTTCTAACTTCTAACTAGGTATAAAATGCCTTCCCACATATTTGGTTTCCTTTGTAATCCTCTGTATGTTATCTTATACATTTTAAAACATTATTTTAAGAAGGGTTCCACAGTCTACATCAGACTCCCAAAGGGATCCAAGACATGCACAAAAAATGTTAAGAGTCTTTGCTCGGATCTAACCTAACCTATCAGCTAAAGGGATCCTGTCATTCCTCTTTCCATGCATGTCTGCCTCATGCCTTTAACAGAGTAAGGGGTAAAGAGATTTCCAAAGGCTGCCCAGCAGGAACCATGGTCTGAACTGGGCCACTTCCCCCTCCACCCAGAGCAGCCAGGGAGGGGAGCGAGAGATCTGGGTCCGCTTCCTCTGCTGATGAAATCTGTCATTTTCAGGGCGAAGGGATGAGGGTGGAAATGTAAGTGTGCAAAGTGAAAACAAAACAACCCTGGAGGGAGACAAGATTAGAAACAGCAGTGTTCTCTTCATCACCAACCAATATTTACCCAGCGCCCACTGTGAGCCTGCCTGTCCAGCGGAAGGTTTGAAGAGTAAAGAGACAGCGGTCATTGCCCTCAGGAGGCGGCAAGGACACACAAGAGACTACTTATTTAGAACACTGGGCCCCTTGAGAGTGAGACCAAGTGCTCAGAAGGCTGGAGCCAGGCATAGAGGAAAGAGGGAGTGGTGTCTTTGTGTGTGTGGGTTCCCCATCTCCAGACGGATTCCAGCGTGTTGACAAAGCAAAGTGCCAACAATCCAACTCTGGCCTTCTTTGGCCAGGGCTTCCAAAGCAAACCCAACATCAAGAAGGAGGAAGGTTTCTGGCTCCAAGGAATAGAGCTGTGACAAGAAGGAAAAGAAATAACTATCTCCATGATGCCTTCCCCTTGGTTACAAATGGAAGAGGGTCAATTTTCCTCCCTGGCAGGTGTGGCTATTCACAGGAATCTCTGTCACCCACAGATCCAATTCAGCTACCTACTTTTGCTATTTCTACCTTCAGGGCACTTCTTACAGAAGTCTGCTCATCTCTCACAAAGCCCCTACCCTAGCTCAGACCCCCATCACGTGTCTGGATGACTGCAGTAGTCTCCTATGAATCCTCCCTGCCTCAAATTTCTCCCCATTCTAATTCGTTTTTCATATGGCTACAAAAGCAGAGATCCAACTGCATCAATCCCCTACTCAGTGAACTCTGCTATCCCCTCTAATTGACGCAGCTAGATGGGCCTGGGAGTCAGGAAGACCTGAGTTCAAAACCAGTCTCAGATAATAGCTATGTGACCCATGGCAAGTCATTTAACCTCTGTTTGCCTTAATCCACTGGAGAAAGAAATGGCAAACCATTCTCTGACAAGAAAACCCCATGAGAAGTACTGGTGTGCTGTGGTAGAGGGTCACAAAAAGCTGAACATGACTGTACAACAATATTTCTACCACCACTAGATTCAAACATAAATTTCTTTATCATTTAGAGTTCTTCAACCTGGTCTCAACTTACCTTTCCTGTCTTACTGAAGATGATTCCACTTCATAAACACTATAGTCCTTCCTAATGAGGGACTCCTACACATGCCATCTCCCATCTATGGGCTTTTATTTTTGGAGGGGAAGAAAGTATGGAAGATGAAAGTAGGAAGGGGGTCAGGTTGTAAAGAGCTTTAAATACTCAACGAAGGGTTTTATATAGTTGATCCTGGAGTATGTAATATAGAGCCATTTGTATTTATTGAGGAGGGAGAGAAGGGTGACAGGATCAGACCTATACTTTAGGACAGTCCTTTGGCAAGTGTGTAGAGAACAATCACAAGGCGATTCCAATGGTCTAGGTGTTTTAAGGTGCCACAAGCTAGGCCACACCCAAAAGTCTCCAATCCAGTTGTGATATCACAGTTTAAATAGTAATTTGGAGAAATGAGATTTTCATCAGTGCCAAGTAACATTTTTGGGATTCATTTTGAGGCCAGATGGACTGCGAATGAACCCCAAACATGCCCAGGCCATATGGGACAAGGGAGTGCTATTTCCCAGAGTGAAGAAGGTCTTGCAGTGTTTCTTGAAACTACAAACTATTCCCAGAAGCTAATTTCAGGATGCTTAGAACAGATAGAATCCCCGCCTCAGCTTTTTAGATGAGATGATTGGGGATGCAGCACAGTATGATGGAAAAAACACTGATGCATGCTAAAAAATATGAAAGGGATAATTTCAGAGAAACCTGGGAAGGCTTGTCTGAACTGATACAAGGGAGATAAGCAGACAGGAGGCTGATTCACCCAGTAACAGCAATATAAAGGAAGACCAACTTTAAAAGACTTAAGAACTTGGAAAAACGAAATGACCAAACACAATTTCAGGAAAGCAATGATGCAACAGTGTGACCTGCACAAGTCACTTGCCCTCTAAGTGTCCCAGGCAACTGAGATGGTGCTGACCTCCAACAGCAGGGGAAGTGTTCCCTACGCCAGTGAAATCCCAGTCCTATCCTTGTAGGATACAGAATCTTACAAACATCAAACAGCTGTAAACAGCTGTAAACGAGCAACGAGACCCTTCCTCAACTTGGGAATTCATGACATGAAAACAACACAAGAAGCTTTTAAGAAAAGTTAAGTTAAGGAAATGAAATACTAACTAGGTCCTGAATTCAGTTACTTCTGCTGAAAGAGTACATGTATTAAAATTTTTGTTCCCTTGGAACAATGGCCAAGTTGTTCTTGTTCAGTCATGGCTGACTCTACATGATCCTCTGAACCATAGAATACCAATGTTATCCATGGAGTTTTCTTGGCAAAGACACTGCAGTATATTGCCATTTCCTTCTTCAGTAGATTAAGGCAAACAGAGGTTAAATGATTTTCCCAGGGTCCCCTAGCTATTATCTGAGGCTGGATTTTAACTCAGGTCTTCCTGACTTCAGGCTCAGTGCTCTATCTATCTGCTGAACCATCTATTTGCTTCCAGAGGACAAGTTACCCTGCCTAGTTATGGCTCTGGTTATAAAGCACTATGAAAGTGTAAGCTGTTACTTTTCCCAACGTCTCTCACCTTCCTATCACTCTCTGGACTTAGTTCAAGTCTGTAAAAGGAACAGATGATAACATAAATGATAATAGCTAGCCTTTACATACCCCTATTACATGCGAGACACAGTGTTAAGCACTTGTAGAAATATCTCATTTGACCCTCCCAATAATGCTGAGAGCTGGGTGCTATTATTCTCCCCATTTTACAATTAAGGAAATCAAAGCAGAGGTTGAGTGGTTTGCCCAGGGTCATACAGCTAGTAAGTATCTGAGGCCAGATTTGAATTCAGGTCTTCCTGACTCCAGATCCAGCACTTTATTCACTTCATCACCTTATAAATCCCTGTAGCATTTTCTCTCTCTCGCTTCAGCCTCTTCTGGTCGGTGGAGCGCCTGATAGCGCAGGCTGCGGTGAGAAGATGGCCAAGTCTAAGAACCACACCACCCACAACCAGTCATGGAAATGGCACAGGAATGGCATCAAGACACCCAGGTCCTAGAGATACGAGTCTCTACTTGACCCCAAGTTTTTGAGAAACATGCGTTTTGCCAAGAAACACAACAAGAAGGGGCTGAAGAAGATGCAGGCCAACAACACCAAAACCATCAAGGCTCGAGCAGAGGCCATCAGGGCCCTGAACACCAAGGCCTCCATGGCCAAACTCCTCAGGCCCAAGATCCCCAAGGGCAGTGCTTGGCGTGCAGGTCGCAAGATGGCCACAAAGTGTCCAGGCTCTAGGGTCAGCATCAAACGTCCAGGCCACAGGATCACGAAGCCTGACTCTAAGGTTGCCAGAACCACTGACCCCGAGACAGCCAAGCCCACTGACCCCAAGGTCACCAAGTCTGCTGCCAAGATCAGTAAATCTGATCCCAAGGCTACCAAATCTGGTCCCAAGGTTGCCAAGTCCGATCTCAAGGCAGTGAAGGTCACAAAGCCCAGTGATTCTAAGGCTGCTAAGCCTACTGACCCCAAGGCCTGCCAAGTTCAAACCCAAAGATGCTGGTGCTAAAGCTGCTAGTCCCAAACCTTCAAAATAGATGCTTCAGGACAGAAGGACTTGTTTAAACCCTAAATGATCAGTTTTTCCCAACTGGGGTATGATTATTCACTATTTTGTACAAATAAAGGAAATGGTGAGTCAAAATAAATAAATAAATAAATAGGTCCCTCTAGCTCTCAAATCCTAGCCTCTCCACGAAACCTTCCCCCTCTGTTACGGCCACCACTGATCTTTCCTTCCTCTAAGTGCTGCTGAATTTGTGGAATAAGAATTAGAAAACCAATTCTGCATCAACATACTCCCTTTGGCACAGGGTTGAAAGAACTACAGATTCTGGAATCAAAGGACCCATGTTCAAATCCAATCTCTGTCACTTAGTATCTGTGCAACTTCAGGGAAATCACTTAGCCTCCTTTTGCCTCAGTTTCCTCATGTGTAAAACAAGGGAGTTGGACTAGAAGATCCCTTCTAGCTTTGATTCTGTGTTCCTAGTCTATGAACAGTCTATGGAATGTCCTAGGGACACAGACGGAGAGGGAGGGGTCACAGGCTCCTTAGGTGACCTTTCTCCAAGTCTAACCACCAAACTGACCTTCGCTCTGCTGGCCCTAGTACCCAGAATTTCTCCTTAAATTTCCTCTCTTCTTATCACACTCTAGTTTCAGGCTAACTTATCTGAAATTTAGGAACTGGCTACATTGTTTTATCTGGAGAAAAGAGGATGGGGGGGTGTGGAGGGAGAAGAGGAAAAGGATTAAAGGTTTGTGGTCAAGATGAGGGATTGGGCCATTCTTATCTGCTGTCCCCGAGAGACGATGAATGGATGAAGTTCCAGGGGAGGGACAGAGGAAGAGTTTCCTAACCATCAGAGCTGTCCCAGAGTAGAATGCTCCAAGCAGGTTCCCTGCTGTGGGAGGGGGTGGGCAGGGTGTGCCTATGAGCAGAGACCAGTGGAACATGTATAAAAGATGGAGAGGGATACACTGGGGAGTGTACTGGATGACTTCTGTAGCCTGCCTTCAGGATGGAAGTAAAGAAATCTTCAGGAGCTTTGTGTCATCACAAGGATGATGGGCAGTTCTTTATCAAAGGCTGGTCATTTCGGTCTGTAATCAGAGACTCACAAGGAATATGAAACCTGGGAGGGGTCTTCAAAATCTTTTGATCCAACCCCTTTATTTTACAGATACATAAAGAAAAACGACCAGAACAATGTCACGGAAGGGGCCAGTGGTGGAGGTGGGGGGACAGTCCCAAATCTCAGATTTAGTTCAATCCAAACCTGAGCAAGAATCCCTTCTACAATATTCCCAGCAAGTGGTCTTTCAATCTCTGCATGAAGACTTCAGCACTTCCAGAACCATCCCCCATTCCCATTCTGCATCATTTTAACTGTCAGGAAATGTTTCCTCATATCAACTTAAAATCTGCCTCTGCAATGTAAATTCATCCCTGCTAGACTTGCACTCTAGGAGGTAAGGGATAAGGGGAAGAGGCCATGTGATAGGGCACCACAAGGACTGATCCTGGAGTCATAGGACCCCAATTCAATCCCTAGTTCTGTCACTTCCATGATCATTCAGGTCATTCAGCCTCCTGAGGCCCCAGTTTCTTTTTCTGGAAATCAAGGAGGAAACTCAATAAACTCCAATGACTCCCTATTTTCTTCTAAAATAGAACACAAATTGGAATGTATTTCCTCCTCATGGGCAACTAGGTGACGCTATGGCACACAGAGTGCCAGGCCTGGAGTCAGGAAGACTCATCTCCTGGAGTTCAAATACGACCTCAGACACTTACTAGCTGTTTGACCCTGAGCAAGTCACTTAACCATTTGCCTCAGTTTTCTCATCTGTAAAAAGAACTGGAAAAAGAAATGACAAACCACTCTAGTATCTCTTCTAAGAAAACCTCAAATGAGGTCATGAAGAGTCAGACTGAAACAACTGAACAACAAACATCTCCATCTCCTCACCTCTACATTGCTTCCTTTAAGATGAAGTTCCCTTTCTGCATGGTCTTGCTTAATTCCTTTAATCTCCTAGTGCCCTTCCTACCAAATTACCTCATATTTACCTTAACATAAGCCCCTTCAGAGTACACATATCATTATTTGTATTTGTACCCCCAAGGCCTAGCACACAGTAGGCACTTAATATATGTTGGTTGATTGACTTAGGAGAAGGTTGGACTAAATGACCTCCTCTAGAGCTGTGTTCCTATGTGTTACTGTTGTTCAATGCCTGACTCTTTGGGAACCCATTTGGGGTTTTCTTGGCAGAGATACTAGAGTAGTTTGTCATTTTCTTCTCTAGCTTATTTTACAGATGAGGAAACTGAGACAAACAGGGTGAAGTGACTTGCTCAGGGTCATATAGCTGTAAGTCTCTAAGGCTGGATTTGAACACAAGAAGATGGGTAAGATGAGTCTTCCTGACTCCAGGCCTGGTACTCTATTCATTGCACCACTAAGTTGCCCTGTCTTCCACCAGGCCTCCATAAACATCCCACTCCGATGTTTCATCATGGATCTGGCTTTCTTACTGGTGGTTATACCACAGGAGTATAAACCCTGGCAGGTTCTACTTTGCTCTAAGCCTGGGGTTCCCAACTTGGGGTACCTGTATCCCTAGGATATGAGAAGTCTGTCAAAGAGGGTATGGGGAATATTTGAGAAATAACTATATTATAATGTTTAAATTAATATTTTTTATTTGTGTGCAAATTCATAGTAAATACTAGGATTTATTCACACTGAATACCAGTTTGGAAGATTTTTCTTATGGGTATATGTATGGTAAGATCTAGATTTTTGTTTCCTTTCATATTAAACAGGGAGTCCTAGAAGGTATATAGAAAACCAAGGGTTAGAGGAACCAAGAAGAAAAAAGTTGAGAATCCTAGCTGTAAAAGCTTCAAGTGTGGTCTGATGACATAAGATGTCTACTTGAACCTTACTGAGTGTAAAGAGGCCCCTCACCCGTAGGTCAGTAAGCAGATGATAAATTCTTTGGCCATGGCAATTCATGAAACAAAGAAAGAAAGAAAAAAAAGATAGAAAAAAGTCCTCAGTCCTGTATTCTTCTCCTTCGGCTGTGATAGTAAGAGACAGGCAGAAAAGGGGAAAGACAGTATTACGAATCATATAACTTGTGAACTGTGAGACAGTCCAACTATTCTGGAGAGCAATTAAGAATCACATGTCCAAAAAGCTATTAAATTGTGCATATCTTTTGACCCAGTAACATAGCACTAGATCTATTTCCCCAAAGAAGAAAGAGAGAAAGGACCCACTGCACAAAAATATTTACAGAAGCTTTTTTTGTGGTGGCAAAGAACTGGAAACTGAGGGAATGCCATCAACTTGGGAATGGCTGAACAAGTTATGGTATAAGAATGTGATAGAATATTATTGTGCTGTAAAAAATGATGAACAAGATTGTTTTAGAGAAACCTAGAAAGACTGGTATGACCTGATATACAGTAAAATGAAAAGAACAAGACAAACAATTCTTATACTAACATCACTATTGTAAAGATAATCAACTGTGAAAAGAAAGATTTAATAACCCAATAAATAAAACATTAACAACTTAATGACCCACCACAATTCCAAAGGTTTCATGATGAAACATATTATCTATCTTCAGTTAGACAGGTGATGGATTTAGATTTAGGTCAAAGCATATTTTTTCTATTTTTTATCTATTTTGGGGGGACATGGCTAATGTAAAAATTTATTTTTCACAACTATACATATTTAGAATGAGTTGTGTTTTTCTTGCCTTCTCAATGGATGACAGAGAGGTTAGAGGAGATAATTTAGAACTGAAAATGAAATAAAATTGAATTTTTTTAAAAAAAAAAGGAAACAAAATGATCACTGTTGGCAGATGATATGATGATTTACTTAGAGAACTTCAAAAATTCAACTACAATTAATTGAAACAATAATTTTGGTAAAAGTATCTGGTTGTCAAATAAATCTACAAAAATTACCTTCCCCCGCAAAAAGCAATCATATGACTTTAAGATTGTCTAAGATACCTGTATTGGTCATCTAAATGGAATAAATATCCTAGTTTGAAGAATAGTTGCACTACAGAAAGAACTAAAGAATAACAAACTGACATATAAATTTCCATAAATGAAAAAGGAAGTCTTTCTCTGTCTTCCCCTCACAGTTGCTAGTACCTGTTCCTCTCAGATTACCTTCTGTCTCATCTGTATCTATCTTGTACGTACCTAGTTACAAGCACATTGTTTACCCCATTGGAACTTAAGCTCTTTGAACCATTTTGGTCTTTTTTTCTATCTCTAGTGCAGTCCCTGGCATATAACAGATGCTTAATAAATGCTGACCGACTGATAGTAGGCTGTATGTAGCTAGATCAGGGGTTCTTAATTTGGGGTACATGAACCTATTTTTAAAATAAATATTGTCAAATGGATTTTGATGTAATTGTATCTTATGTATTTTATCTTATGCATTTAAAAACATTATTCTGAGAAGGTATCCAGAGGCTTCATCACTAGATTGCTATAGGGGTCCATGACATACAATAAAAATTTAAGAATCCCTGATCAAAATGTTGTAACTCACAGATTTCCCTTTGGAAAAGCAAATGAATGTGCTGGAGTAGGTTTTAGTACACATTCAAAAGCAATAAAAGAAAAATCACTTCATGGGACCCTTGGTCGTTTTCTCCTTATGAAGAAACTGACAAGACCCTCCATAATAGAGCAACGTATATACGTTAATACTAGGTGACTTCAATGCAATGGGGGTGGGTGGGGGTGAGAGAGGGCTACACTACAGGGTGCAGTGAAAAAATATGCTGAAGAATACAACTGAGGATTTAGAAACAAAGAAATGGATGTGGATGCGACATATATCTTTATATTGTGAATAATTTGTTCAAGAATAAAACTGGAAGGTATGAGGTCATGACAAGCACCTAATATCAGAAAAAAATTAAAGCAACTATATCTTGACAGGAAATGATTGTTTACCTATGTGGGAGTCATTTCCCAAACCACCTGTCAATGTACAAGGAGAATGTCAATTTGTTAGAACAAGAATCTAAATCGATACTGAACAGGAAAAAGGTTAAAGAGAGGAACAGACAGTATGCTGTTAAAAACAACTCAGACTAGGACTGATATTTAAATAAGCCACTGATGTTGAAAAATAGATGAAGGAAAATATAGTGACTCAGACGAACAGAATTTCCTATACAACTTTAACCAATATAAATTAAAAGAGACTAGAAATTACCTCAGAGAGCTCCTGTAAACACTCGGTCTTCTTTCCACGTGGAGAGTAGAGGCGGCCAAGGGTAACACTGGATTAGAACAGATTCACTTATGGAATCTTTCAGAGGAGGATGGTGGAAACCAATGAGGAGCATCACCTCATAAACACTGCAAAATGTGGTGGAGAGGAAAACAAATTTGTAGAAAGTTTGGCATGAAACCCAATTAAACCAGATCATTCCAAGAGCACCAAAGTGGAAGGAAGGCAGACAATGAATGGAAAAGATCTGCAAATACTGATTTTGTCTGTATGTCTGTCATATTTGGAATCTAACACCATATTCCCCAGTGCACCATGAGAGGAAGAAGCAATAAAAAAAAAAGGAGGACAAAGGCAGGAAAAGGAGTCAGATGAGACCCTGCATACACAAAAGAGGTCTAGGTTCAAATAACACAATTTTGAAGATACAGAAGGATGGAGTTTCAAGAGATCTGAGAGAAAGAAATATTGGAGGGAACTGCAGATGGTATTTTTAATGAAAAAAGATGATTGGAAGACTATTAACTTTTTTTTTGTCTCCCTTATTAGACTTTTAAGTTTAACAAAAGGCCATGTTTGGCTTTTTGTTTTCTTAAATTATTTTTGACTTTTTAAGTAACAAGTATTTTAAAATTATTTTGTCCTGCCCAGTCCCATCTCTCCTTCCATTAACAATTTTTTTTAAAAAAACCCCTTGATGCATATCTACATAGTCAGACAAAATAACTTCTCACATTAGTCATATCCAAAAATTTACATCTTTTTTTGAGTTTTATGTTTATTACCATTTTGTCAGGTGTGCTTCATCATCATTCTTTTAGATGTGTGATTTATTACTGTGTTGACCAGAATTCTAAAACTATTTAAAGTTGTTTTTCTTTATAATATTTATAATGTTATCGTGTATAAATTATTCAATTAGTTTTGCTCACTTTCACTATGCAGCAGATCAAAATTCTTCCTGGTTTTCTCCGAAACTGTCCATTTCATCATTTTTTACGGCACAACAGCATGCCACTGCATTTATATGCCATCATTTTTTGTATTCCCTCAATTTTTGGCCACCATGAAAAGAGCTGCTCAATAATTTTTATACAGATAAGTCCTTTTCTTTTTCTTTGATCTCTATGGAATATACAGGCCTAGTAGTGATATGGCTGGATCAAAGGGTATGCACAGTTTTATAGTCCTTTGGGCATAGTTTCAAATTGCTTTCCAGAATGGTTAGACTAATTCACAGTTTCACTAACAATGTACTAGTGAATAACACATATTTTCTTGTAACCTCGCCAACATTTACTGTTATCCTTTTTTGTCATTTCTGTCAATCTGATAAGTATGAAGAGGAGCCTCAAAAATGCTTTAATATATGTTTCTCTAATTATTAGCAACTTAGAGCATTTTTTCATAGGATAGTTTGGATCTTCTCCTTTGAAAATTGCTATTCCTATCCCTTGACCATTTAGCTATCTGAGGAAGGGTTTTTAGCCTTATACATTTGAATTGGTTCCTTACATATCTTAGAAATGAGACTTCATCAGAGAAAATTGTTGCAAAGATTTTTCCCAGTTACCTGCTTACCTTCTAAGTTTTACTACATTAGATTTACTTGTACAAAAATTTAAATTTTATGTAATTAAACTTGTCCATTCTATCTTGTGTGATCCTTTTTATCATTTATTTAGAATGAACTCTTTCCTTTTCAATAACTCTATGAATTAATTTTTTCCTTGCTCCTCTAGTTTGTTTATATGTGACTTTTTATATTTAAGTCATATAGAGAATATTAATAACTACTGACTCACCCATATGCCTATTTTCTCACTTCTTCAGGATCTTTATGAGAATGATCTTGAGGTCATCTTTGAGGAAAACAGGTTAAGGGAACAAAGAGGCTTTTGTAAACAGTATTCTATAGCAGACTACAGTTTTATACTCTCAAAATTGACAGAAAGGTACAGAGAGTACATGAGCTCATGGTATTTTTGCCTATTTTTAAAAAGAGCATTTGATTCAATAGAGAAAAATGAATCCCAAAGGGTCTCATCCAACAAGGAATATTCCATTCATAGAAAGGTCACAGAAGGACTTAATAGAAACAGTATATAGATGCCAATCTGTTATGCTGCAAAAGGATCCAGTGACCTTTTCTCAGTCTTTATCCTGTTGTCTCTTGCAGCCTCTGCCATTGCTGACCATCTCTTCCTCCTAGAAACTTTCTTCTGCCTTTGCTTCCATGGCTCCGCATGCCCTGTCTGACCACTCCTCTTCAGTTTCTCTTGTAGGTTTATCATTTATGTCCCACCCTTCCAACAGGAGTTTCTCTCAGGCACTCATGTCTTCTCATTCTATATTCTCTATTGGTGATACCCCTCCCACAAGTTCACTTATTTCTCAAATCTTCACACCCAGCCTTTATGTTTCTGCCAAGCTCCAGTCCTGTGGTCCCAACTGGCTTTTGGACTTTACCTGGATGTCTTATCAACATCTCAAACTTGACCCATCCAAGACAACTCATCACTCTTCCCCCTAAACTGCCACTTCTCTCACATCCTCCCACTTCTGTTAATACCATCTTTTCAGGTACCCCAGATTTCATAACCTTAGAGTCTGCTTGGACTCTTTCCTCTGTCTCAGCTCTCCTTAGACAATTCAATCTGCTGATGAATCTTGTGGATTCTATGATAGTAACATGTTGTTCTCTCCACTCACACAGACACCAACATAATTCTGGCAGTCATCGACTCTCACTTAGACTATTTTAACAGTCTTCTAACTGGTGTCTCTGCTTTTAATTTCTTCTCTCTCCAATCTACCCAAACACAAAGATCTGGCCACGTCAATCCCCTGCTCAAAATGCTTCTGGGGTTAAATACAAACTCTTCAACCTGGCATATGAAGTTATCTAAAATCTGACACCAGTCAACTTTCCAGCTGTAAGTTGCAGAATAAAGGTGTCAAACAAGCAGCCCACAATATTCTTGAGTTCAGTCAGAACCACATTAAAATGCAATTGAGAAATACTTAATCAAATAAAAAAAATACAATAAAACATAGATAATATTACATTTTAAACAGCAAGATAGTGCAGTAGAGTGGCAGGCCTGGAGTCAGGAAGATCAGAGTTCAAAGCCTCAGACACTTCCTGGATGAATGGCCCTGGGCATGTCACTTACCCCTGTTTGCCTCAGTTTCCTCACTGGTAAACTGGGGATAATAACAGCACCTACTTCCCAGCGTTAATGTGAGGATCTAATGAGATAATCACTGTGAAGAGCTTAGCATAAAGTGAGTGTTATTGTTATTGTGAACATTAAGTCAACATGTGGCCCACAGAGATCTCTATGTACGGATTAGCAGCCCTACTTTGATTTGAGTCGGACACCACCGCTCAAGAAAACTAGGTGTAACTGGAGTCTGCAGAGTGTAAGGGTATGAGACTTTATTCCTTATTGATAGAGATCAGTGTCCGAGCTGAAGGGAGGGTCAGGGTGGAGTTGGAGAGAACAGGAGAGTTCCAGTCTCTTCACTCTCATCAGTTCTTTCTGGTCTTGAGTCTCTTCAGATACCTTGAGTTTTCTTCAGGTTTGGAGTCCTTTTTAGTTTTTCTTAAACTTACTCAGAGAGTCTTTGGACTTTGGCAGCTTCTGACTTCCAGTTTTGAAAGCGAAGATGGAAGATGATGATCCCACTTCTGGTTACTGAAGGAAAAACCTCTGAGAAGAAGCTGGCACAAGAGGAGTTGGTGGTCTCCACCACCATGGCCCTATCCCAGCCAGTTACAGGTGAGACTTCATGAACCTTCCTCTTGGGTGAGATCTGAGATGCTCTCTGGTGAAATTGAGTTTTCTTTCTCACAATAAGAGGCCTCCTTCACTCAGTATTGTCTGACATGAATTCTCCTAGATATACTTCCTCTGATTTCTGTCTTGCTATAGAATTGGATAAACAGATTTCTTTGGTAATTGCTATGTAATTATGTTCATTTTGGAATTGGTATTTGGTAGGGAGGGAGTCAAGTCTTGGATATAAAGCTTGGGTCCTCCTGTTTTGCCTAATAATGAAACAGTGATCAGAAGTTAGCTTAAACCTGAAAACTACATGCTCTACACTAACAATATTTAAGGGAGAAGACAAATATAATTCTAGCCCAGTACTCTTCTCTCTGAGGAAAGCAGAGTGGCCACGTATCTATCCTCCACCTCCTACTTTCTCTCTTGGCAGGAATCAAAGTTTCCCTTGGAGCAAAGTGGAGGGGAGAAGAGGCTGGAGATATCTATTCGGCATATGCTACATGTGGGGGACAATCCCTTGTTTCTTGTCATAGTAGGTGCCTAACCAATGCTTCCGGACTTAACACAGAAGGGTTGTAGCTTCAAAGGGTCCTTCTGTGACAAGAAACATCAGTTATAGAATCCTGAAGCCAGTCTAGTGCAAGAGATCACATCATCTCAGGTAACGAGACCCAGTAACTTCAGCATTCACACAATTGCTAAGTCACTGCCTCCACCGTGTGAGCGCATAGTGGAGAGTGAGAAAAGCAAAGGAAGACTAAACTTACATCTCACGTGGGTAAGTGAGGTTGGGGGATGATGATGATTAGAGAATAGATGATGAATGATTCTATTTATTATAATTTTCTTATTTTTATCTTGGATTTCTATTTCTACTAGATATCCCTTTGCATTACTATGAAGCATGTATGTGTGTGTATGTGTGTATGGTGTGTGTGTGTGTGTGTGTGTGTGTGTGTGTGTGTGTGTAAGAGAGAGAAACACAGACAGAGACAGACACTCTGGCTGAACAAGATTTAGAAGGGAAATTGAGTATGAATGAGGCAGTAAATATTTAATAATCGACTCTCCAAAAAATAAGATGTACACAGGACACACAAGTTTAATCTGCATTATTAACATTTTTTCCATCACTTTCTTAAGAGGAGACAATGAACAAACCAATAACTCAAACCCTAATTTATAGCATTATGGATTTTCAAGGCACAGATGTTCACACTGAAAATTTAATGATTGGTGAACTAAGGTGAGATACCAGTGAGTTATCTATCTGGCTGACTCCAGCACAGGTTGGAAATGTGGGATTATGTGTAATAGAATATGTACCCCAACAAGTTCTAGATACCTTCAGATATAGTTAGGGATGATACACATAGTAGGTACTTAATATAAATGTTTGTAGAATTGAACTGAGCAACTGTTCAGTGGAAACAACAGAATTCATTTCCATTTTTTCTTTTCTTCCTAACCAGCAGCGCCTACCTTCAGTACCAAATGTTTGCCCATTAAAAAAGGATTGACATTCTAGCCAGTCTTAAAGGCTTAGCATTTCTCTAGCTCTTTTGTTCCTGAGGGTGGGGAGGATACTGGAATGTTTGTCTAGGAGAACTCTTGATGGCAAATTAACTCCAGTTACTCCTAACTTAAGATTTCCACACTCAGGAGATGTGTTACAGGCAACAGTAAATATTATCTCTGAAAGTACTAGGAGATGCTTTATCACTTAGTCTCCAAGATGGAGGCCACCTTAGGAAGAGATAAGGGCAATAGTCCCTGTTTAAAAGAAAGAAAGGAAGGAGAGAAATGGATTCTGTAAACTATAGGGCCAATGAGATCAAGTGGGCAGAGGAGTAGGAAGCCATATAGCCCAGCTCTCCCTTCAACAAATACTCCACTAAGATCTAGAAAAGGTACCATACCAACTTCTGATTGGAAAATCCAGATGGAAAAAACTCATAATGAGTCATTTTTCCACTCTAAGTCATCATAGGGGGACAAAGAAAGAGGTTTGGGGACATGGCAGTCTAGTCAGGAGCAGCAAGGACTAAAGGGGGGGGCCTGCCTATGGATATGTACCAGGGCAAGAAGAAATCCCAGATCTGGCAGAGAGAGGTCTGCTCTGGTACAGGGAGTAGGAACAGATGCCAACTAACAACTCTATCACTCATAGCCCAGAGATCCTGTGCGGACTGAGAAGGGGACTGGTATGTAGGGGTGGAGGACTAGGGCAAACAGCTGTCATGGGACCTGTACCTATGAGTGGAGGTCCAGCGCAAGGAGAAATAGAGAAGTTAGGTACCTAGACTGTGTACGGAGCAAGGAAACAAGTACAAAAATCAGTAGTAGCTGTGTAGCTCTGACTAGAAGAGCAGAAGGGCCCTCAGATCCTGTTCTCAGAACTGTGTAAAGCCTGCAGCAGAATAACCAGACCAGGAAGCCCAGGCCAAAAGACAGATAGCAGTTCTGAATCCTCCTGAATCTGTGGAGTTTTCTGCAGGGCTGACAGTGACTGAGTCCAGCAGCTCCAGTCTACTGGAACTCCAACCAAGGTCTATGTTTGGGTCTCTTCGAACTATGCTTCAGAGAGCGCAACTCCGATGGGCTGGCCACATTGTTCAAATGCAAAATATATGCTTGCCAAAAAGACTATTTTACAGACAATTCACATGGGGCAAGTGATCACATGTGGTCAGAAGAAGTGATACAAGGACACTCTCAATGTCTCTCTCAAAAACTTGGGATTTGACTGTGCAACGTGGGAGACACTGGCACAGGACTGTTTAGTATGGCATGCCCACATCAGAAAGGGTGCTGTGCTGAGCAAAGCAGAATTGAGACAGCATAAAGTAAACATAGGATGCGCAAATTTGGAGTATCCACCCCCAAAATTAATACGGACTATCTGTGTTCAACCTGTGGTAGAGCATTCCAAGCTTCTATTGGTCAGATCCGCCACAGTTGGACACACTGAAACTTCACTTTATCATGTAATGTCATTTTGGTCCTCTTTGAAGACAGATAACAACCAACCAACTATGTTTGAGTCTCAGACCCAAACCTAGATCATGAAATTTGCTGCTCAGACTGGCAACAGACCATTTTGGGCCCCTGAAAACTTACAGGTCCCCAGTCGGAGCTATCCCTGAGCTCCTTAAATAATACAACACTCAATATCTTGAAAAAGTAGCAGGAGAACCCAAGAGAACAAAAAACAGGAGTAAATACAGATCTCCCCTTCAAAAATGTGCAGATCCTGGCCTCATGCAAAGTGCAATATCAAGAAATAAGACTAGAAGAATTCCATCATAAGAAAGCCTTATGGGAACATGGAGGCTTAAGACATAAAACCCTACAGAAAAGAATGACCCCAAAACACCTGCAAAGCCTCACAGAAAAACACAGCCTGGACTCCAAATAGAATTCCTGAAAGAAATGAAGAAGGGTTTTTTTTAAGTGTTAAAAATTATCTTATAAATGAAGTGAATATACTAGAGGAAAGAACTGGAAAAGAAATGAGAGCTATGAAAGAAAAAACTGGAAAGAGAATTTTCAACAACTTGGCACACAAAGTATAAAACCTTATGTAAACAATAGAGTGTTTCAAAGTCAAAATGGACCAAATGAAATTAATGACTGCAATAACAAGAAATATTAAAACAAAGTCAAACTATAGTTTAGTGACCTTGATTTCAAATCCTGACAAAATTATAGAGCATATCATTAAAAAGATAATTAATGAACACTGAAAAAATTAATAGCAAATACCTAGCATGGTTTTTTCAGTGGTCATTCTGGACCAACCTTATTTCCTTTTGTGAATGTAAGATTACTAAATGAGTAGATCATAGGGACTGCGGTATTAATTAGACTTTTAAGGTATAGTTAACCTAGGTTTTAGGAAAGTGTTCAATAAAGTATCTCACACTACTCTTGTGGGTAAAAATAGACAAATGGGGCCAGATCAAAGAACAACCAAAAAGCTTCAGTGCTGCTTGACTGTCAAAAATCAATTAATGACCTGATGTCAGCTTGAAAGAAAGCAGAGTGCACCAGAACTCCTGAATTGTTTCACATTAAAAAACATACATTACTTGGATAAAGGCATAAATGACATATTTATCAAATCTGCAGCTGACAGAAATTTGATAAGCAGAGTTAACAAACTAGCTGATGCCTGTATCCAAAAAGATTTTGACAGGCTTGAAACTATTGAGGTGAATCTGACAAGATGAAAATTCAATAGGGATAATAAATGTCAACACTTGGGTTAAAAAAATCAACTTCATAAGTACAAGATTGGGGAAGGTACAGTTAGCAGAATGTCTGAAAATAATCTAGGGTTTATATGCTACAAGTACTCTAGAAGGCAGCCCCAAAAAAATCCACCTATGATAATATTCAAAATAGCTAACATTTATAAGATACTTACTACATGCCAGGCACTGTGAGAAATGCTTTATAATGACTACCGTATTTGATTCTCACAGCATAAACACCAGAGTTGAGACTGATTTTTATCTTGCTTTTATATCTCCAGAGGCTAGCACAGTGCCCTGCATACGTACCACTACTAACACACTAAGGTTTGCCAAGTGACACACACACACACGATATCTCATATGATTTATACAACAACTCTGCAAGGTAGGTTCTAATATTAATCACCATTTTATAGAAGGAAATTGAGGCGCTGAGCTAGTCAGTGTCTGAGGTAGGTTTTGAACTCAGGCCATGCTAAGTTCAGTGCTCTATCTACTACACTCCCTAGCTAACTCCACAGTGTTGACTGAAAAATAATAATGGCACAATGATATCATGGGCAGCTGGGTGGCACAGCGGATAGAGTACCAGGCTCAAAGTCAGGAAGTTCTGAGTTCAAATGTGATCTCAGATAGTTAGTAGCTGTGTGACCCTAGACAAATCACTTAACCCTGTTTGCCTCAGTTTCCTTATTTGTCAAATGAGTTGGAGAAATAAATGGCAAAACACTCCAGTCTCTTTGCCAAGAAAACCCCAAATAGGATCACGAAAGAGTCAGACAGGATTGAACAATGACAACCTGATTACCTAATACAAAAACCAAACAAACAAGAGTATAAGAACGAACACAAGATAAGGTACAGACAAAGGGCGGAGGTATCAGAAAAAGAAATTTCAGCTCTGGGTGGGGAAGAGAAAAGAAAAATCAAAGGAGAAATGGCAAGAAGGAGAAAGGTGTAGGAAACAGTGTGAGCAAGGACAACGGGCAGGAGCAGACTGGATAAGCTAGAACATAGTGACTAGCCCAGATTAGCTGGCGTCTGGAGTGAAGGAAAAATAGTGCTGCGAGGAGGCTGGAAACAAACTGTTGAGGGTCTGGAATACCAATCCGCACAACATGCATTTTATCCTGTAGGCAAAGGGGAACCGTTGAAGAATTTTGAGCAGGTGTAGGATGTACACAGAACTGACTTATATGGTGGAAGACAGGGAAGCCATTTGGAAAGCTATTATAATAGTCCAGGCCAGAGATAATGGGGGTACAAACTAGAGCAGTGAGAAGGGGACAGATGCAACAGATAGAGTAGATAGGACTTGGCACCTGACTGGAGGCTGGAGCTGAGCTACAGGTAGCAAGGGGGTGCCATGGGTAGAGGACTGGTCCTGGAGGGCTCAAATCTGGCCTCAGACATTTACTAGTTGCTTGACTCTGGACGAGTCACTTCACTTTTGCTTGCTTCAGCTTCCTCATTCATAAACTGAGGATAGTAATTGCATTGCTGTGAGAATCAAATGAGACAATGACGGTAGAGCGCTTAGCACAGCACCTGGCACATAGTCAGGACTGTATTACCAATTACAATGACTAGGGCAAACAGCAGTCATGGGACCTGTACCATTGGGAAGTACCAATTACAACCATTATTATGGGAGGAAATGAAATGAATCAGAGTCCCCTTTCTTTTTTTCCAATATTACAATACACACTAAGTCATCACATACCAGCTTATGTTCCCTTGAATAATTTTTTTGGGAATTGGGAGTTTATTTTAATCTCTCTAATAAGATGGGATTTAGTTGGTTAAAGAATACAGAGGAGATGTACGGGTAGGTCCTTGTGCTTTGGGAAAGAAGGAGTTACCCAGTCTCTGCCGGGAGCTGAAAAACCTGGATTCTAGCCCGTTCCCTGACTTCTGGCTTGCTCCTTGTCTAGTAATAGGATAATATACTGAGCCTGCCTCCCAGTCTCCAAGTTATGAAATTCAGTGGAGGTGGGAGTAAATGGAATCATTCCTAGAGGCCCTAGGTTAAAATTCAGAACAAGCTAGTGGGGGAAGGATATGGTCCAAAGGGAGATAGCTCAAAAGGGGGATGCTGGAATTGCTGGCCCATTTTCTGACCTTGGAGCATAGGGTATTTTTAGTCACTCAATGTTCCTGCTTAAAATGGTGCTTTAATTGTCCTGGTTGCTGAAGAGGAAAGTGAAAAACTCCAGACCATACAAACAGTTTCCAGAAATCGTCACTGTTCATGGAAACTATGAGCTTCAGTCCCTACCACTCACAGCTCACAGCCCTTTACCTGCCAACGACACACAAGTTGTGGGGGAAGGGGAAAGAGGAGAGCAGGGTGAGAAAGGGTGAAGAGATGATGGTGTATAGAGGCAAGCTGAAGCTACAGTGTGGCCAGGCAGGGTTGTTAACCAGCCCAAGGGCTATTCAGGGTCAAGAAGACAGGCAGTTGGAAAGAGCCACCCTTGTAAGCACACAAAAAATTTAGACAGAGGGACAGGGAAAAGGAAAAAAGGGAGAGTGACGCTAAGGGAGGAAGGAAAAACCCACCAATTTGGGAAATTCTACCCAGAGTCCTGGCAACATGAAAAGTCAACAAGTCTCTTCGGTTTGGTGTACCAACACCAAAAGAGGAAGTCAAAGATTGGGGCTAGGGAGAGGAGACAGCAGTGATTGGATTCCAAGACCAGTCCAAGACCAGGCCCAGACCAGGAGAATGCAGAAGATCTAACTAAGCTTCACAACAAAGCCATGGCCCAGAGCTGAAACATCTCAAATGCCTGGAAGTTCAGTCCAGTCTTCTTCCCTCCGGAGAGATGGACCACAGTGGGCCTGGTATGTCTTCCCATTCCCATGATTCAAGCAATCACCAGGTTGTTTTCATTTGATCAATTTTGTTGACCTCCCAACAAGTATCTATTAGGCACCTACTATGCATAGATGGAAGGGTATACATAGATGGGGGGGAAAAGAATTCCTACCCTCAAGGAGCTGAATGAAAAATAGCCACTACTTGATTAAGAAGTGTCCCAAGTCTAAGCTGTCTCTACAGAACTCTTTGAAGGCAGAAACTTGATTTATTTATTTTTTAGGTCTATATATCAATCACTCAACAAGCACTTATTATGGGCCTACTATGTGCCAGGTAGGACAGCTAGGTGGCACAGTGGATAGAGTTTAAGACCTGGAGTCAGGAAGATTCATCTCCGAGTTAAAATCTGGCCTTAGACACTTAATAGCTGTGGGGAAGTTACTTAACACTGATTGTCTCAGTTTCCTCATCTATAAAATGAGCTGGAAAAGGAATGCAAATCACTTTAGTATCTTTGCCAATAAAACCCCAAATGGGGTCATGAAGACATAACAACAATAACATGTGTTAGACGCTGTGCTAAGTATTTCAGATACAAAGAAAGCCAAAAAAAAAGTCCCTGTCCTTATATTCTAATGGGAGAAGAACACTCACAAACAACCACCTACAAACAAAATAGTAACAGGATGGAAGGGAGTTAATCACAGAGAGATGCGGTCTGGGAAAGGCTTTTTACAGATGGTGAGACTCGAAGGAAGCCAGGTAAGCCAGGAGGTGGGGAGATGAAGAGGGAGAGAACTCCAGGCACAGTTGGCCAGTCTGAAGATGGAGTGTTGGAGATGTGAATAATGAAGAAGCCAGTATCACTGAGTGTGTAGAGGATGTGGATGGCAGGAAGGTGTAGGATGACTGGAAAGATAGGAAGGGGACAGGTTAGGAAGTATTTGGGAGCCACTCCAGTCATTGGAGAGAAGGGAGGCATAGTCAGGCCTGTGGATTATGAAGATAATTTGATAACTGAGTGGAGGATGACTGGAATGGGGAAAAACACTTGAGACAGAGAGAGTATCACCAGCACACTGAATGTGACCTGTACATATTATCTCTTACATGCTAGACAGCTTCTTTCTTGTTGCCAAAAACCTTTCTAAATCTTTTACATTCTTTTTTTTTTAATTTTTTAAATAAATTTATTTAACTTTTTACATTCATTTTCACAAGATTTTGGGTTCCAAAATTTTCTCCCCATTTG
>CM053769.1:204615379-204643680 GCA_028658325.1 Potorous gilbertii | reverse complement strand
TCTCTCATTTCTTTTCCCAGTTTTTCCTCCACCTGTCTAACTTGATTTTCAAAATCCTTTTTGAGCTCCTCCATGGCCTGAGCCCATGGGGTATCTCTTTCAGATATTTGAGATACAGAGGCCTTGACTCCTATGTCTTTACCTGATGGTAAGCAGACCTCTTCATTGTTGTCAGAGAGGAATGGCGGAACCATCTTCTCAAGAAAATAACCTTCTATGGTCTTAGTTTTTTTCCCTTTTCTGGGCATTTTCCCAGCAAGTTACTTGACTTCCAAGAGTCCTCTCCAGACCCACCTAGATCTGCCCAGCTAGTGCTTGGGGTCTGAGATTCAAATGCTGCTCCCCAGACTCAGGGCTTTTGGCAGCAGGCCTGACTGCTCTTCAATGGGAGCTTATCTGCTGGTGCTCAGGTGGGGGCAGGGCCGCCTCTCAGGGGGTTTCCCTCAGGGGGTTTATGCAGAGACCTTTTGTAATGGAGCTGCTGTGGAGCTCCTGCCTGCTCTGGGAGGCTCTGGCCGAGCTGCCTCTGCCTCTGCTGCAGCAGCTGCCTCCCTAGGGGGTCCAAGTCCCGGAGATACCCTGCTCCCCTCTCAGCCTGTCTCTCTCACTGACCTGTGCGTCTGTGGGTGGAGGGACCTTTGTGGCCGCCCAGAGATTCCGGTCCCTGAAGCCTGCTGGGATCTGCTCCCTCCTCTCAGTGCCGCGCGCCGGGGCAGGGCAGGGGAGGGCTCCACTCCCGTCCGGGCGCGATGGACCCCTGGGGTCGGTTTTTCAGGACTCTCTGCAACGGAAATCTCCTTCACTGTGTTTCTGCGCGGCTTCCACTGTTCCAGAATTTGTCAGGAGTTCTTTTTAGAGGAAATCCATGGGCTGTGGGTTCGGAGCCAGCAAATGTGAGTCCTTCTACTCCGCCATCTTGGCTGCGCCCCCCCCATTCATCATTTCTTATAGCCCAATAGTATTCCATTACATTCATATACCATAATTTATTCAGTCATTCCCCAATTGATGGGCATCCCTTTGATTTCCAGTTTTTTGCAACCACAAAGAGTGTTGCTATATTTTTGTACATGTGAGACCCTTTCCCATTTTTATGATCTCTTTGGGATACAGTCCTAGAAGCAACATTGCTGGGTCAAAGGATATGCACATTTTTGTAGCCCTTTGGGCACAGTTCCAAATTGCTCTCCAGAATGGTTGGATCAGCTCACAGCTCCACTAGCAATGAATTAGTGTTCCAGCTCTCCCACATCTTCTCCAACATTTCTCATCTTCTTGTTCTGTCATGTTTACCAATCTTATAGGTGTGATGTGGTACCTCAGAGTTGTTTTGATTTGCATCTTTCTAATCAATAGTGATTTAGAGCATTTTTTCTTTTCATATGAGAATTACTTCTTTTTGGCTGCTCGTCATATTTTCTCCTTGACACTCTGGAATTTGGCTACAATATTCCTAGGAATTTTCCTTTTGGGATCTCTTTCAGGAAAAAATGAAAATTCTTTCCATTTCTGTTTGGCTTTTTGAACCTCTTTTGCCATTTAGGTTAGTCTGTAATAACTGGTTCTAGAATATCAGAGGAGTTTTCCTTGATAATTTCTTGGAAGTTGATGTCTAGGCTCTTTTTTTTTGATCATAGTTTTCAGGTAGACCAATAATCTTTAAATTACCTCTCCTGGATCTATTTTACTGGTCAATTTTTTTCCAGTGAGATATTTCACATTGTCTTCTATTTTTTCATTCTTTTGGTTTTGTTTTATAATTCCTTGGTTTCTCACAAAATTGTTCGCTTCCATATGTTCCATTCTAGTTTTTAAAGAGTTATTTTCTTCAGTGAGCTTTTGATCCTCCTTTTCCATTTGGCCAATTCTGTTTTTTAAAGCATTCTTCTCATTGCCTTTTTGAACTTCTTTTGCCATTTTTGTTAGTCCATTTTTAAAGATGTTATTTTCTTCGGCATTTTTTGGGTCTCTTTTAGCAAGCTGTTGACTCCTTTTTCATGATTTTCTTGCATCACTCTCATTTCTCTTCCCAATTTTTCCTCTACTTCTCTTACTTTATTTTCAAAACCCTTTTTGAGCTCTTCCATGGCCTGAGACCATTGCATATTTATTTTGGAGGTTTTGAATGGAGAAGCCTTGACCTTGCTGTCTTCATCTGATGGTACACTTTGCTCTTTCTCATTCAAAAGGATGGAAGAAAATACCTTTTCACCAAGAAAGTAACCTTGTATAGTCTTATTTTTTTCTCCTTTTGTTATCATTTTTCCAGTCAGTTACTTGACTTTTGAGTCCTTTGTCAGGGGCAGGGTATATTACCCTAGGCTTCAGAGGTTTTGTGCAGCTGCTCTCTGAGATATCAGTAGGGACCTATAAGTTCTCAGTTCTTTTTGGGTGGCACAATCAAAGGAGAGGAGTTTAGACCTCTCCTGGCCTGTGCTTTGGTCTGTGAGCAACCAAAAACACTCTTTTCTGCCCTGGAACTGTGAGTAGAGTTCCCTCTCCACAGCCATCACCAACTTCACCACACCAGTGCTCCTCCTCACCCCAGGACCTCCACTCAGAACTGAGACCCAGATCAGCCACTGATTCCGCACTGGTTCTTTAAGCAGAAGGCTCCAAAAGTGGATGCTGCTGCCACCCTGGGACCATGACTGGGGCTGAACTGTGCTCACCTCTCACCCAGGTGAAAGAACTTTCTTACTGACTTTTGAAGCTGTCTTTGACATTTATGGGTTGAGAAATCTGGGAATCGTAGCTGCTACTTGTGATTCTGTGTTCTGAAACCTGCTCCAGTCCTGTCGGTGCTGCGTGGCCCAGGCTGGAATGTGCTCTGCTTTGAGTCTGGTGCAATAGACCTTGCCTGTCATCCTTCCAGGCTATCTTGGACTAGAAATCTGTTTCATTCTGTCATTTTCTGGCTTTTGCTGCCCTAGAATTTGTTTAGTCATTTTTTACAGATATTTTATGGGCTATGGAGGGGGAGAGCTAGAGCAGGTCCGTCTTTCTACTTCACCATTTTGGCTCCACCCTCCCCCCATATTTGTAATTTCTTAAACAGCACAATAGTATTTCATTGCATTCATATACCACAGTTTGTTTTCCAGACTATGGGAATTCACTTTTCTCCCATTTCTTTGTAGCTACAAAAGTACTGCTATAAATATTTTTGTATGTGTCCCTTTCCCTTTGACCTGCTTGTGGTATATGTTCTCGTAGTGCTACCACTAAATCAAAGGGCATATACAGTTTGGTAACTTTTTTTCGCATATTTCCTAATTGCCATTTAGAATGAGTGAATCAATTTACAGCTCCACCAATCAAAATTATACAGTAGTGGGCCTCTCTTTCCGCAACCCCTGAGGTAAAATACCCTTTGGCATTTTTAGCAACCTGATGAATGTAAGGTAAAACTTCAGTCTTGTTTTAATTTGTATTTCTTTAATTAGTAATGACTTGGAGTATTCTTTTGTATGATGATGTCTTCAAAGAGGTTTAGTACAAAATATTTTCCCAACTAACTCTTCTAATTCGAATTGTATGAATTTTGGATATACAGAAACTTTTCAGTTATATTCAGTCAAAATTGTCTATCTTATTTTCCGTGATTACCCCTCTTATTTAGTAAAGAATTCTTCCCTGCCATAGCTGTACAAAGTACTTCTTTCCATTTCTCTCCAAATCTTTGTAAATGATGTTACCTTTTATATTTAGATAATTTATCCATTTGGATCTTATGATAACTTCTCTGTTCCTATTCATCCTCATCCAAATGTTCTCTGTGCTGGTTTGTGGATTTTTTCACAAGTAATGTGTTTTTTTCATTTTTGAAATATATTTTATTATCATCCTTTGTTTATATCTCCAACATTTCCCAATTTTCATTTACCAGAAAACATTTTAATATAGAATGCTATTATTCCATAGTCCCATTTATCTAAGTGGTTCTCAAACTTTTTGACCCTTGATGCTATTATAAATTATTAAGGACAACCCAAGAAGCTTTTTTATGGAAGTTATATCTACCAATATTTATTGTATTAGAAATTAAAACATCTTAGCATTATTATGGAAATAGTTTTGACCATGCAGACCCCCTTGAAAGAGTCTTGGGGATTACATTTTGAGAGTTTTTGATCTAAGGTAAATAATTCAATAACCATATTCTAGACATGAGTCACATCCCACCAAGTCTCACTCTTAATTTATGATGGCATATTTATCTTATGTTAATATCTCTAGTTCATTTTGTTTATTATCTATAGTTTGTAAATTTTATATAGATACCTGGAGCCATCTTGTTGATTTTAATTATGGTATTTTTTCTGGATATTGTTCTCCTGATAATTACTGATCCCCTCCACTGCTATTCTTCCTTTGTTTTACCTGCTTCTTCTCTCTTCATACAGTTCTGGCCAGGTGAATGTACATGAGCAATTTTTTCCCTTGTTTAGTTTGGAACATGTTCATGATTCTCCAGGCCAATTATTATTATTTTATTTATTTTGATTTTAAAATTATTGTTAGTATTTTTTATTATTAAGGACACCTTTGTGTACCCTTCAAGTGTTTTACAAAGTGTTTGCTTCACAACCACTCTATAGATAGTAAATACCGTTATTATTCCCATTTTACAAATGAAAAAACTGAAGAAATTGAGAAGTACATAGTCACATAACCAATAAATGGCAAAGCTGGGGTCCAGACTTAGGTCTGACTCCCACGTCAGGCATTCCTGGCCAGCAGTCCGTCAATTCTTTATCTTAAGCTGTGATCAGAAGACCAATCCTATTTGCAAATACCACCTTCCCAAATCAACTTTTCTTTTGTCAAGCCCCTATCTCCAGTCAGCAACAATTGTGAAAATATTCCTTGTATTCCTCATATCATTGGGATTTTTTCTCCAAGACTTCATCAGCTTTGTCTTCTAGGTTCCATTTATTGCAATCATGTCCCCATGTAATCCCTGGAAGTGGCTGGCTAGTGGCCATCGGGTTTTCCAAACCTCAGGACACTATTCTCTGACCCATACCTGATAAGAAGAGTGTGCGTTGCTACTGTTCATATCAGAGTGACATCTTAGTGCTCTGCCATCCCCCTTTCCCCAAAGTTGGGCAGCCACCACTGTTTTGACCAGCCTCAGATGACCTTTCTCACAAAAGCCTGGGTGGATCACCATCAGCATTCCTGGAAGCCTTATTTCACCTCTAGGGAAACAGGCTTGGTGGTACCTATTACATTGCTCCCTAAGTTTAAAGGAGGTCCTCCTTCTTACCTTTTTTTGTGTCATTCCTCTACTTTCTAAGCCCTAAGGAAAGTTAGGATTCCTTTTATTGCTTTCTGTCCTTTCTTCCCAAGTTTGTCTATGAGAAAAACCATTTTTTCTTATTTAAAAAATACATTTCATTGATATCTATTCTTATTTTCTCTCAAGTACTTTTTTTAAAGGGGCATTTCCTTTATCCCTGATAACCTGAGAAGAGGCATCATTGCAATTTTTCATCAAGTTTGGTAAGCAGACTGTGCTGTATTTTGTGCATATGTGGCTTTTACTTGGTAATGTCAGAAACACAGGTTATTGGAAAATTCTCTTTCCCTTCCTTACTAACTGAAACGGAAACACTCAGTTCTCTATTACTCTTTGCCAACTTATGTGGCCAATATCCAGAGGCTGCTGGGGAGGTTCCTGAAGCTTTATAACTTTGGCATGCTTTCCCAATTTTTTTCTGGGTCTTTCCCTGTCTTGCAATGTGTCCCCTTGTTCATCAGTGTTTAGGTTCTTGCCAAAGCCCTTTGACAAACAGAAGCTGCTTTCATTGGTTCTTATAGTTAGAGCTGGAAGAGACTCGAGAGGTCATTTTATAGATGAGGAACCTGACAATCAGAGAGTTTTTAGCGAAAGGCAGAACCTGGTCTTCCAGCTCCAAATCCTTTCCACTCCCATGCTGTAAAGAAATCAAACCTTTAGCCATTTCTTGCCTCTTTCCTTCTCTTCACTCTTCTCACCACTATTTCAGACATCTGGGATGTATAGGGTGTTTAGAGAAGACCAGCACCTCTTGTGTGAGGACTTGCTGAGCCTTTTTTAGGACTGCTCATGTACCTTTGGTCTCTTTTTGGCACTCAGCTCTCAACTGTTCCTCCAAGAAGCCATAACATGTGCAGTGGTCACACCCTGGTAAACCATCTTGACAGATGGGCTAAACCCAGTGGAGGGTAACCCACAGGCCTCAAACCCATCAGTGAGTAGTGGGGAGGTATCTTCCCCAGGCATGTGAAGATTTTGCTAGGACAAATGGGCAGATGAAAACAATTTGTTCCAATAGCCATGAAACAGGTACTGTGAAGCACCGAGCACTTGATCATACTTTGACATGGTCATCCATTGCATCCTGGGCCATCACTAGTAATTCTGACTTTTGTCTTACCACTAGACTTTGATAATGAAGCTGAAGACTTTCTCCCTTAAATCTCCCTTAAATCCAGTTCACCTATGGGTTAAGGTATCACTCTGTGATGTCACTGGTCCTTTTCAAAAACAAAGGACAGACAACTATCGGACATCTACATGATTTCTACGGTTCTAAATGTGCCCTTTTAAAAAATTTAGTACAGTTATGAAGCTATTTTTTTTTCTGGTTTTGGATTTTCCTTTGAAGAATTCAAACACTTGTTAAGCTTATTTACTCTCCTACTTACCAGGATGGAGCTTAAGCACTACCTAACTGCCAGGTGTCCCAAAAGCTGAGTTACTGCATTTTCTTGGAAAGAGTCTCAGACTTCACTGGGGAAACAGAAGTATATTTCTCACCTATCTCCTCTTCAAAAAATTGTTTCCATTGTTCTTGGTGAAAGCCTTTTACAGGGAGAGATTTTAAAAACCCCAAACAACTGTTTGGTAGTCTTTCCTTTTTCATCTGTGGTTCTCCAAGCACTTTACGCTCCTTAAACATCTTTCAAGAGAAGTGTAGATCATGTGGTTCATGCTATCCTTCCTTAGAGAATACCAACAACTTCATATTCCTTTAAAATCCTCATTCCTTTAAATTCCAGTCACTTAAAATCCTTTTTAAAGCAATGTCATCAAGAAGGAATTCTAAAAAATCATAGTGTCACTTTTGAGGTGAATCTGAGACAAACTGGGTATGGATCTCATTTTGCTGATGCATTGAATAGTTAAAGTTTTCACATTAGAAAACTTTAGTGTTGCATTTGACTGAAAACTAATTTGGGATTATAAGGTGTGGTGGCGGAAGACATAAGTTCTAACAGTAGCCACATTCCTCATTTATTTTCTGGCTTTCACCATTACTTTTCTCCTTTATTTTTCTCTCTTCAAAATAATAAGCCTTATCTAGAGAGGAGAAAGGGGAGGCTAGTCTTAAGAAATGAAAAAGTTCTCTAGAAAGTTCTTTGAAAAGGAGAGAAATAGGAAAATATTTTCAAAATGTTCTGGATTCTAATGCCATAACTTCCTTTAATGGCCATTTGCCTTTCCTAAATATATAGATTGTAAGTCAGCAGTTTCTTTTAATCTACCTAAGGCACCTGAGGAAATAAACAATGCTCCTAAAAGCCTCTGACAAGATTGAAAAAACATAGATGGGCATGAAGAAAAGAGAGGAAGGAAGAAAGTAAGTAAAAGGTTGAGAAATAAAAGGAGGCATGATAGTGGTGTGTGGTTGCCATGGCCAAGGAATCCCCCCACAGCAGCCAGTCTGATAAGCTTTCCTTTGCTTAAGCAGGTTGGTTCTCACACCAAGTCTGCCAAAGCCTTTCCAGCTTGCAACAGCTGAAAACCCAAGGTGACCGCCACATCCCATCGAGGCTCTAGAGAAGGGCTTTGTAATTAGTCCTCAGTTGTAGTACTGACAAGAGAAGTCAGAATGCAATTGCGCTTCTTTCCTGCCTTGTTCTAGGTGTGAATGGTAGTGTTGGAAAAATACCATATCCCACATTCATTTCCTCTGAGTCTTCTCAAACTGGTTTTACATAAGATGACATTGAAGCCCAAGTGGAGTGGAGGAGGAAGAGCTCCTTTCCTAGAAAACCCCTATCTATTCATGCCCAGGTCATCTTTGAGGAAGGACATTCACCAGAAAAGCTTTCTTGCCTCATGTTACTGATGAGAGGCAAAAGGTTAACACTACCTGTCCCTTGAAGATAAAAAATATGGAGGGGTCCTTGATATTGAGAGTCAGCCCCCCCAATCTCATCAAGACCAACTTCTCTGTTCTCTTTCTCAAGGCTATGTTACTCTCCTCAGCTTCCTGATGAGCCCTTTTTCACTGGCTTTTGGCACTGTAAGGCTAACTTGATGAAAGACCATGGGAGCTGAAGGAAACAGCAGACACGTAACATTTCAGACTTCTATTTAGATATTACATAAAACCTGAACTTTGGAAACATGATGGTAGAACCAAGGCAGGCACTGCTTAGTGGAAGGGTAATCAGGCTCTTAAGAGGTTAAGGCCTCTAGCTATAAAGAATTAGTTAAAACATTGGGCATTCTGGTCAAAAGTGGAATAGGCTGCCTCTTTTGGTGGTGAGGGTGGTGAGTTCTCTCTCCTTGGAGGTTTGGAGGTCTTAAGCAGAGGCTGAACCAGCAGAAGTTGGGTATTTATAGTACGTATCTCCTTCATGTAGGATTTGCACTTGAGGGCTGCCAAGTTCTTCCCACTCTCCACTTCTGTGGTTCTGAGCCTTGTTAATGAGTAACTGTATTCTCCTAATGGGTTACTGATAGGAGCTTATCTGCTTTTATTGGCATATGGACTTTGGCAATTATAACCTGGGTCAACTTGCAAACAACAAAGGAGCAAACAGTGAACAGCAGTAGGCCCATGCAGAAATCATGGGGCCATGCCCTGCCCTGTCCACCCTAGAGTTTGAGCAATCCTTTTGGCAAGTGCTGTTCAGTGCTACATTTGGGGTTGCCATGTTCCATATTAGTTTTAAAGAACAGAGAACTGCCATGGAGCAGAGAAGTCTTCTAGGCCTCATGGTCCTGAGAACTAGAAAAGATCCATATTGTAGACAGGTTTAAATCATTGTCTTCTTCACCTCCTTTAGTTCTGCTTCTAATTCTGGCCTTGATGTAGGTAGCTCCCAATAAACTAACTCCCATAATCTATACCAGTTGTTCAATGTATAGTCCTAGTTGCTTAGGACTGAGAAGGTAAGTAACCCTCTTGGTTAGGGTCACATAGACCAGTATGTGTTAGAGGGAGGCCTTGAACATCATATTGATACCTCGTCCGGCTCTATCCACTTGACCATCCTGCCATTTCCTACCCTGGGAGGCTTTCTCTTTTTCTCTATATTTTTTCCTTTCTGTCTTTCGCCTTTTCTTTCTGCTTCTCTGACTTTGTTGTTCCCCCCTCTTTCTTTCTCTTATTGTCTCTCCCCCTCAGCTTCCTCACCCACCCTGCACCCCTCTTTTTCCCTTCCCCTCTCCTCTTTCATTTCTCCAGAGTAAAAGGAAGCAGGGCAAGATTGGATCATTCCTGACCTGGCCATTTAAATATGAAATTAGAACTCAGAAGTCCTGATTTTACTTGGGTATTTCATTGGGTAAGATATTGTGCTGAGTCAAGGACCCTGACTCCCATTCCTGACCCTGACATAAGATGTGACACTCTCAACTGTCCTGTTTCAGTGCCCCTTCTCTCAGTGGAGATATGAATCCCTGTGCTTCTTAATCTTGAAAGTGTTCCATAAATTCATCAGTCATTATTGTACCCAATTTTTCTAAAATTCTGTGAGACTAAATAATAAACTTCTTTGCATTCTAAAGACAAAAGGAGTTGGCTATAAAGAGCTATTATAAAGATGAAAAGGGCCCCAAAGGGAAATTCAGTTGGGTGATCTTATTACTTGGAAATTACTTGGAAAACAGAAGGAATATAATCTTCCTCATCTCTGGCACACCTTAATTACAGGGTGTGAGGGAGCTGGAACTCTGAAAAACAAAAGTCTGCCCATCCCAAAAGCAAATAACAGTGGGAATAGCCATTTTGCCCTTTTCTCTCTAGAATTAAACAATTCAGGTTGCTGGCCAGAATATGAGCCTCTCATCTCTTCTGAGGGTGGGGCAGGGATGAGGAGCTGTGAAGCAGTGGAATCCAAGAATCTAGACTCCACAAGGTTCAGGCAAGTAGTCTTGGTTAGAAGCAGGTGTGGTTTTTAATCAAATTTAAGAAAGGGGGTGTAACTTCCTGATAGACCCAGAAGGCCCCCAGCTCCATTTCTGCAAGGATGAGGCCTCCCTGAACTGTCTCCTCCATCAGCTCTAGATTGGATTTAAGATGATTCCCCTTCTATCTGACAACTTCAGGGGCCCCTCCTCCTTCCTTCAATGTTGGGGAGTGGGAGAGGAAAGAGAGCTATGCCAGTTATACATTTAAAAAGTCAGTTTCACAGGTATTAAAAAGAAAAGTGAGAGTAAGCTGCCTTTTACTAAATGAGTTTCTAATAAGCATTTTTTAATTCATATAAAGTGAGGGGGAAACTGGACCAGTGAATGGGGAGTAGGATGGAGTGTAGTTTCTTTAGATGTAAGATTATAACCCTGGCAAGTTTATTGCCTAGGTCCCTTATTTTTAAATACCCTGAGGCACAAAATGATAAGGAAAACAGGGAACTGGGAAACATTTTTTGGAGCAAGTTTCTCAGCCCCATTTTTCAAATATATAGGAAACTGAACCAAACAGATAAAAATAAGAGCCAAGTTGATAAAAGGTCAAAGGATATGAACAGGCAGTTTTCAGAAGAAATCAAAGATGCTAGTAATCACATAAAATGCTCTAAATCACTGTTGATTAGAGAAATGTGAATTAACTCTGAGGTAACACCTCACACCTATCAGATTGGCTAAAATGACAGAAAAGAAAAATGATAAATGCTGGAGGAAATGTGGAAAAATTAGGACACAAAGCACAGTTGGTGGAATCCACTCATTCTGGAAAATAATTTGGAACTATGGCCTAAAGGGCTTATAAAACCTGATGCATTCACAATACCACTACTAGGTTTGTGTCCCAAAGCAATTAAAGAAATGGGAAAAGGGCCTATTTGTACAAAAATACTTATAGCAGTTCTTTTATTTTAGCAAGTAAGAAATTAAGGGGATGTCTATCAACTGGGGAATCGTTAAAATAAGTTGTGATATATTATGATGGAATATTATTCTTACAAGAAATGATGAGGATGGTTTCAGAAGAGCCTGAGAGGACTTAAGTGAACTTACGCAAAGTGAAGTGAGCAGACCCATGATGAAGAATTCGTGGACCTCCAGAGAGAGAACTGAGGAGCTCAGGGTACAGACCGGAGCATCCTGCTTTCTTTTGCAACATGGCTAATATGGAAATGTTTGATGTGGCCTCATTTGTATAATCGTAATCAAATTGCTTTTCTTCTGGAGAGGAGAGGGGAGAAAGGGAGAAAATTTGAAAATCAAAATTTTTTTAAATGGTTAATTTTTTACATGCAATTGGGAAATATTAAATGAGGTAAAAATAATTTTAAGAAATACCCTACGGCACAAACAAGCTTCCCGGAGGTCAAAGACCCACTCAGGCCCGAACCCCTGAGTCCAAAATCGCGGAGCCCTGGGGAACGGGAGGCCTTGGGATCGGACTGGGGCTCCCCCCAAATGGAGCCGGGTCGAGCTCTGCCTGCTGGCATCATTCTCGGTGTCCACGCGGGGCGATGCTGACAGCAGGTGGCCTTCGCCTAGCCCGCTCTAGTTCTACTGCGTGGGGCAGCCAGCCTCCCCTCCCGCGATCCTGCAGGAGCCCCCGGACGTGCTGCCCACCTCCCCGGACCCGGGCTCTGCGGGCTCGCCCGCGTTTAACCCCTTCTTGGCTGGGAGCTTGGGGTGCACAGATGCGCGGCGGCGGCCCCCCTGCGGCCCACGCGCGGCTCTCCGTGCCTCCGGGGCTCTGCGGGGCGCGGGGTTGGGGGCGGGGCCGCGGCCCGAGGAGGGGCGGGGCCCGACGGGGCTCCGCGGTGGGTGGCCCCTCGCTGCTGACGCGCGGGGTATATAGCCGGGCATGCGCGCGGCGGCGGGAGACAGGCGGGGGGCTGGGGGCGGGGAAGGGGGGCCGTCCGAGCTTGCCGCCGCTGCCGCCGCTTGTCATCGCCGCGCTCCGGGAGGGCCCAGCCGGTGCCGGGGAGCGCCGAGAAGCCGGGGTCACCGCCGCAGGCGCCGCAGGTGAGCGGGCTCCGGGCTCGGCCGGGGAGACGGGCGCGTGGCGGCCCCGGGGGCTCGCCGGCCGAGGCGGGAGCATCGCGGAGGGAGGGCGTCGGGAGCGCGGGCCCCCGGGGAGCCGCTGCTCCGCCGTCCGGAGCCCTGCCGCCGGGGGATGGGGGGATGCTGGAGAGGACCGGGCGGGGGAGCCCCGTGGCCTGGAGCAGCCTCGTCACCTGGGCACGCTGAGCCCTGGTTGTCCGGGGACCCTGATGAATGCCGCAGGGAGGAGGACCGATGGTCCGCGTGGGCACCCGGGGCAGCAGAGCGGGGGAGACGGACACGTCTGCGTCCGTGGTAGGAAGTTCTGGGAGGGAGCTTCCTGAGGGCTCCGGTTTTCAGGCTTGCCCTTGCCTCTGCCCCTGCCCCTGCCGCTGCCCCTGCCGCTGCCTCTGCCTCTGCCCCTGCCGCTGCCCGCTTTGTGCCTGGGCCACCTCCCGGCCGTGTGAGGATGCCGCTGCCCCCGAACCTTGCAGGGAGATCCTCGGGAGGGCGGCGCAGGGGCCCAGAGGGCACACCTTGGGGAGCCCGCGGGGGTACAGATCCATTCAGTAAACGTTCATGAAGCGCCTACTGTGTGCCTTGCACTGCCCACCCCCACCCTTGGCGTTTGAAACTTAACGGTGAATTGGACTTCGGCGAACAGGCTTCCAAGAGGGTCAGGGTTCCCATGCCTGCAGTAGCTCAGCCTTTCAGAATCCTTCTTTTAAGACTCAGTCCGCGGGCTGCCTCGCCCTTGGCCGTCCCTGGTTCCCCCTCTCCCCAGTCACCTATTTCCCAACTCCCCCCAGCTGAAAATGTTCTTTCTCATACATTTTCCTAAAGCTTTTTGAAGTTCTCCTTGGCCCACATTACACTCTACCTTGTATCCTGTCAAAGAGAGGACCGGTTCGGTTCCTCCCCTCCACATTCCCCCAGGCTATGGGTTCTTCGAATTTTTCAATAGAATATAAACTCTTTACACTTTTTAAATCTTTAAGTGCCTAGCAGATACTTGGCATGTTAATACGAAAATTAATATATGTTTGTTGGATGAGTACAGGGACTGACATTTTTCATCTTTGTAACCCCAGGACTTGGCAATTGGCCTTAAAACTTAGTAGGGGCTTAATAAAAATGTGTTGATGAATTGAATTAAGGAGAGTTTTTCTTTCTCATCTTCTCCCAGAGTTGCTGGGCTCAGGCCCTAGGAAGAGCTTGCCAGTGAGGCTGTAGGTCCTGAGCAGACAGAGTTGCCAGCCGATAGAGTTGCCTAGGTGACTTAGATAACTCTAGGTATATGGTCTGAAGTGGGACTATGAGCCCTCCTCTCTGGCCTTGGGGTTGGGGGGGAGGGTGCTGCGGAATTAATTACAAGAATAACTCTAGTCTGACTGCTGTGTTGAATAAGATTATAGGTAGCAAGCCCTCATTATGAGGAGTAATTTATTTTTTTTTACCCTCAAACAAGTACTCTTTGTTTCTTCCTGGGCTATTAGGGAAATGAACACATTCCTGGTCACTGGAAGGCAAGAGAGCTGTGTTCTAATTTTGGCTTTAGCCAGTGTGACCTACAGTGGAGAAAGCGCTAAATAGAGCTGAAATAAGGGAACATGAATTAGAAGCCTGGTTGTGCTGCTTTGCTGTCTGTACAGCCTTGGGCAAGTCATATAACTGTCCTGGGCTTCAGTTTCCTCCTCTGTAAAATTCCTGGACTCTATGACCTCTGAAGTTCTTTTCAGCTCTAAATCTACAAACCCATAATCTTTGATACCTCAGTTTCTCTTCATCTGAAAAAAATGAGGGAGTTACAGTGAGAGGATCTCAGTGTCTAGCATAGGGCATGGCTACTTTATCAACATATATTGAATTGACTGGTTTGTTACATACCTAAGGGCCTTCAAAGGGATACATTTTATTATTGATGATCATTTGAAATGAGAACAATCCCTAGAAATACAGCATAGGGTTAGGCATGGGGGAACATTTCTTTTGGGTCAAGAAAGGAGACACAGTGTGGGAGTCACATGGCAATTAGCAACTTGAACCAGGTATTCTGCCTCCCAGTTGTGTGGTCAGTTTCTTTGTCTAATGTTTTTGCCCACGAAAGTAAAACTTCTCCTAAACTATGCTGGATAACTGTTTTTTTTTTCAAGGACAGACTTGGGCTAAGAGCTTCTCTTATGGGAAAGGGTTAAGAAAAGAGATTCCCCAGCCCCTTCCTTTAGTCAAACGTTATGGGGACAGAAGGTGCAGGACCTCACTGATGGAGATATTTTTTCTTTTTCCTCCGAAAGGAGATCGCTTCCTACTTATCGCAGCATGCTTTGGTCCCCTTTCCCTGTTCCCAGTAGTGTGGCAAGGTAAACAGAGGGAACAGGATAGAGCTGACTCAGGAGGTCAGCTAGAAGTGAGGCAGGAGGAGACCAGACCAGCAAATCCAGATCAGCCGCAGAACTGGAGAAGGAAGCCCCCTCAGGCATTCCTCGAAGAAGGAAGTGGTTTTGATTATTTGGTACCTTAGAGGAACCAGATCCTAACCATCACCTCAGTGGCTAATGGTTCTTTGTTCATTCATTCGGTATGGAGAAGCTTCTGTGCGCTTCTGATGAGCAGTGGGAGAGAAATTGACAATCTTTTGTTGGGGGCAGGAAATGGAGAGGAGCATGATGTGAAGCACACATATATTTTTTAGTACTTCTGGAATCTGTGACTTCTACAGTGTGGGTGCTCCCTTCACCAGGGCAGGTCTCAGAATCTTTGAGTATTAGTAGACAATATTCCATAAACATTTATTCAGTGTCTGTCATAACTGACATTTGGTTTGCAAAGTAAACATAAAGACATTATCACATAAGAGTTTCATGACCACCCTGTAAGTTAATTCCCATTTTACAGAGGAGGAAACAAACTGAGAGGGTAAGCCATTTGCCCATATTCACTTAGCTTAAAGGGCTTGGAGGTGGGATTTAAATCTAGGTCTTCCTTGCCCCAACACCACTGCTTTTTTGCTGCACCATGGTGCCTAAAAAATTCATCACCTTGTGGCCAATCCAAGGATGATTCTGATCTGTGTTCTTAAATTTTTTGAAGTTATTTGTCTTTGCAGTATTATTGCATCAGTCATTCTCTTGGCTTTGCTTGCTTCATTCTTCTTTAGTTCATAAAAGTTTTCCCAAGCTTTTCTGAAATCATCTTCTGTATCATTCTTACAAGACAATAATATTCCTTCATTTGTCCAACCATTCTCCACTTGATGGGCATTCCTTTAGTTTCTAGTTCTTTGCCACCTAAAAAGAGTCGCTTTAAGTAATTTTGTGCCTACTGCTTCTTTTCCTTTCTTTGATCTTTTTGGGAGTGTAGGCACCGGACCTGTTCTGAAATCCTTTCCAACATGGTAGGAGCCTGCCTGAGCTTGTGTTTTGCTGGCTTTGTGGGCCCAGGATCACTCTCACATCAGACTAAGGTGCACATATTTTTCATATAGAGTAAAAGCTAAAAACCAAAATTGGGCATCATAAAGGCTGTACAGGTCAAGTGCCAAATGAGTGATTCTGGCAGTGGTTAAGTGTCTGAGTGATTCAGAGGGATAAGCATGGGTTGGGCTTTCAGGGAAGACTTCTAGGGGAATTAGCATTTGAGCTTAACCAGAAAGGGTGAGTAGGATGTGGACACTCAGAGAGGGGAGGGTGAGGGATGTTGAAAAGACACTCATAAGTAGAATGTTCTTATTTATAAAGAAGGGTAGGCTGCCTCTGCCTGCCTACATGGCCTCTTCTCTCACACATATTCTACAGACTATCCAGAGCCTGGTCTTTCTCCCTGAGAATGTTGGTCATCATTTCTCTCTTGGATTCTTGATTCAGTGGTGACCCAAGGCAAATCATGCTCTGATTTTAAGAACTTTCTTCTTGACCTTAACCCTAGCCCAATGCTTTTGGGAGAGTCTGCCACAGAACCCTTGACACCTTCTGCTGAAGGAACTCCAAAGAAATAGATTAGAGCCCATTCCCCTGTTTCCCCTCCATAGGAGGTTGGTTAGGAGTAGACCCATTGCTGTGTTCCCCTGAATTTTCGCCATGCCTTTCTTTAACTCATACCCCTTACTTCTGGAAGAATCAGGGTCAGCTTAGGTGCTTTTATGGTGAAGATAGAATGTAAGCCCAGACCTTGATAGATGGGAAGGATTTAGATAGGAGGGAGGATATTTCTGGTGGAGGGGCTAGTATGATCAAAGACCAAGGTGAGATGTAGTAAAAGGTATTCCAGTAGAATGAACACTTTGGGACATGGGTTCTTGTTCTAGTATTCTCAGCATCTGCAGCAGCAAGGACCCCAGCATACACAGGAGGGCCTGTTGCTTTTAAACGGAATGCATCTTTTGAGGAATCAACAATCACTTTAATCAAATACATGTATCATTCATTTAGTTCAGGGGGAAAAGTCAGAATCTTAAACTTCAGAGAAATAAAGATCAACAGACAGGGCTTCCAGCTATCTGACCATAAGCAATACATACATAGTTAGCAGAGAGAGAAGCACCAATATCTGGGTTTTCAAAGTGGGAGGTGGGGTGGGGTGTTCCTTAGCTGCTGCCCAGAGTCTCATCTGGTCAAACACTTCCAATGAATAAACAAACCCCAAAGTAAAACCTCATCTCAGATTATATACACTTTTCAGAATCAGAGGTATAACAGTCCTTAAGAATCGGTGTCTCATTAGAAATTAACAAAAGATGTGGGCCTTCCAACAACAACAAAAAAAATCTCCCCTAATCAAGCTTCCCTTAATGGGCAGACCCATTAATGGGTAGGGAAGATCTTTAACTCCCATTAATATTACAGCATCTCACCCTGGGCACATAATAGATATTTAATAAACACTTGATGAGTTGAATTGAGCATACATTCAGGGAATGGAGAATTAGTCCAGTTGGTCTAGAGCCGACAGATTGTGTAGAGGATTTGTAAGTGGTACAGCAAGAAAGGTAAGGTAGGAGCCCAGACAAATAATGGTCTTCTGGGTCCTGATTAGTACTGGTTATGCATAGAGAAATGCTGACTGCCTCAAGATGGGCTAGTAGTCAGAGATAGCTTCCAAATTGTCTGTGTCTATACTCCAAGGTTTAGTCTCCCTATCTTTGGGTGCCTGAATGCTCAGTCGGTTTATCAGGGAGTCAATGGCACTGGAGAAAATGGTTAATGCTGTTCTGATGTTCCTCAAAATGAATTTACTTATACCAAAAAAAGCCAATCTTAACCTTTATTTTATGGAAGGAAAATGCCTTATTTCCTTGGAAGGGGGCCATTTGAGTAATCAAATTCTGCTTAGAAAGCAGCCTGATAAAAGCAACAGAATCTGATCAGGGGTAAAGCTTTGCTAGTTGCTTCCTATCCTCTACTCTGAAGCCTGTGCTGGGAGGGATGCCTGTCTTTTTTCATTAGTTGTGGGCTATGTGTTCAAAGTCATTGCTGAGGGGTATTTCTGGTATAGTTTTATTTTTTTTAAGTATTTTCTGAAGGTTCTGAGGATAATTCCAGGAGTTAGATCTGAAAAGATTTCGAGCTAGGGAGCAATGCAAAAGCACTCAAAGAATCTCAAGTGGAGAGGGGAACCTCCGAGGGCTGATAGATATCCTTCCACCCCACTGATAATGGAGGTCCAACATGGTCCCCACCCCTTCCCTGAGGCAGTCTCTGCCCATTCAGATTTTGAACTAATCTACTCCATTGGGAGTTTGTGTGTTATGGAGCTGAAATATGCCTGTCACACTTACCTGACCTATTGTTCTGTCCTCTGGGGCTAAGTGGGACAAAATGTTTTATGTGCTTTTTCAGGCAGGTTATATGGATTGTAGGGGGCTGTCATTGTGGTTCTCTTTTGCATATCTCCCTTTAGTGGCCACCTTAGAGCCTTGAAGGTTGTCATTACCTTGGTGGTTCTTGAGTCTGTCCACAAGTGGGAACTGGCTGCCTGCCTCTGGAAGTGATGAGTTCCCCATCATGGGAGGTCTTCCAGTAGAAGGAGGCTGGGTGACTTGCTGCAGAGAGAATTCTTGGTCTAGTTAATTAAGGTCCCTTTAAAATCAAGGATTCCCTGCAGTGTAAACCCTCTTCCACATATTTAATAGCTATGGTTTGTTGAAGTGTTTACCAGGTACTTTACAAAGATTTTCTCTTTTGATTCTTTCAACCACCCTGGAAAGTAGGTAGATGATATTAATTCCCATTTTTTACAGATGAAGAAACTAATACAATCCGTGGTTAAGTAACTTGCCTAGAGTCATATACCTAGTAAGTGTCCAAGGTCTAATTTGAACTCAGGGCTTCTTGACTGCAGGTCCAGCCCTCTGTCTGCTGAGCTACCTAGCTTCCTTAAACCAAAACATTAAACACTTTAAGGTAGATATAATGAATCATCAGATATCAAAATACTTTGACTGTATGACCTGTTCACCTTAACCTTCTGGTGGCTAGGAAGAGACCTCCTGGGTTATTCCTTTCAAATAACACTCAATCTCTTGGCTCTGGATATTTTCACAGGGTATCCCTCCATGCCTGGAATTCTCCCTCTTCATTTCCCCTTCCTGGCTTCACTGGTTTCCTTCAAATTCCATCCATCTCCTACTGGAAACCTTTCCCTATTCTCCCTTAGGACAGGTAGGTTGTGCAGTGGATAGAGTGCTTGGTCTGGAGTCAGGAAGACTCATCTTTCTGCGTGACCATGGGCAAACTGTTTGCCTCAATTTCCTGGAGAAGGAACTGGGAAACCACTCCAGTATCTTTGCCAAAAAAGCCTGCAAAATGGGGTCACCCATTCAGAGTCAGATGTGACTGAGCAACAACATTCCTCTTAGTGTCTCAGTGCCTTCCCTCTGTTGATTATCTCCAGTTTTCCCAGTATATGCCTTAGTTACACCTACTTGCTTGCATGATGTCTCTTCCATTAGATCATGAGTTCCTTGAGAGCAGGAGTTGTTTTTTGTCCTTTCTTTGTATCCCTAGTGATTAGGATAATGCCTGGCCCATAAAAAGTGTTAAACTGGTGATTCCTCATCTCTTTCCACCAACTTTTATGCTTCCATAACTTTTCATAACAAGATGGGTCAACCATCCAGCTCTCTCAAACCTCTTCGATTCACAAGAACATCCTTCTGTGTCCTTTCAACCCAATTGCCTCCCCCTCCACTTTAAATACCTAGCCCACCTCCTTAAATACCAAGCTTACCTCCTTTAAGTCTTCCAGGAAGGCTCCTTACATTAACTAAATTCTTTCCCTAGCCAGGAGCTGTAATTACCATGTTAATCTGTACATCAGATTGCCTAAATGTTTTTCTTGGCTATCCTACTAGGCTGAGGTCTTTGAGGGTATGGTTGAAGACTGATTCCAAGAACCAGCGTCACTGCACTGTAAGTTCTCTGTCAGTGGTGTTTGATGACTGGGCACTATTATATAGTCCTTTTCCCCACTAACTACATTTATTTAAAACAACATTCCTGTCCCACTGGACTCCAGAATTCTTGAGGCCAGAGGGGAGGCAAAGGGAATCTTGGAATTAGTTCTATAGATATCAAGAACAGCTAATCTATTGAACTGAATTTGAATCCACAATATTTTTATTCTGTGTCAGATCATATAATAATGTACATTGACCTAGGAGTATAAGTCTAGTGTTCTGGTCCTAGCTCTGGCATTAATAAACTCTGTGAATTTAGGCAAGCTCTTTTCTCTATACTTTTATATGAGGAAGTTGGGGTAAATGAGTTCTAAGGCCTTCTGCTTCTAACATTCAGTGGTTTAATAAGATGTGTGATAATGTAGAAGAGCATACCGTGAATCCATGCTCTTCCCTGGCATCAAAATTAACTTCCTGAACAATCCGACTGATCATATCTCTCTCCTACTCAATAAACAAATGAGCAAATAAATATAGTAAAAAAAAAAAAAAAACTAATCTGCCTCTCAGCCTAGATTTCTGAAATCGTCATTATGGTGTTGTGAAAAATGGCCCTGAATTTGGGAGCCTAGACATCCCTTATCATCCTATGGAGGGTATCACACTATTCTCCCAGTCACCAAAACCAAGGTGTCATCCTTGATTCCTCATTCTCACCTCTCATAATATCTAATCACTTGCCAAGTTCAATTAATTACATCTTCATATCATCTCTCCAGTATGTCCCTTTCTGTCCTCTGACACTGCCACCACTGGTGAAGGCCCTCATTACCTCACTCCTGGACTATTGCAGCAGCTTTCCAGTGGGTCGGTGTGCCTCAGATCTCTCCCCACTCTGTCTGTCCTCCTCTTAGATAGCAAAGTGATTTTCCCAAAGCACCAGCCTTCCATATCTCTCACCCTGCTCTGTAAACTGCAGTGACTCCATTACTGGATCAAGTATAAAATGTTCTGTGTGTCATTTAAAGCCCTTCGTAACCTGGACCTTTGCATTTTTTGCCCTTCACATATTTAAATCCAGTTACACTGCCCTCTTTGCTGTTCGTTGCCCAACACACTCCAAGACCAACTTGGTCTTCCCATTGGCCACCTCCCATCACTGAAGTTCATTTCCTTATCTCTGCCATCTGGTTGTCTTGAGGTGCCAATTAACGTCTCACCTTCTACAAGAAGCCTTTCCTGATTCCCCTTCTACTAGTGCCTTCCTTCTGTGATTAATTCCAATTTAGCTTTTATTTAGCCAGTTTGAACGTAACTGTTTGCATGTAGTCTCTCCCATTAGACTGTGAGTTTTTTAAGGTCAAGGATTGTCTTTGCCTGGTTGTGCTTAGTAATAATAATGATGAATAGGAATTGTGGTTATGACAATAAACATGAATTACGTTATTGTCCATTAGTGTGGACAATCAAGGATATATTATAAAATAGATATATTCAAATTATGTTATTTAGTGTTAAATTATTGATTAATTATTAAATAATTGATTAATTATTAAATTTTCCATTAGTATGGACAATCAAGGATATATTATAAAATAGATATATTCAAATTATGTTATTTAGTGTTAAATTATTGATTAATTATTAAATGCCATGTTAACATAGTCTATTGATTTGAATTATAAATAATAAAATAAACTAATAAATACATATTATTGGAGTATAACCAATATAAATTAATGATGATATGAATAATAATTTAATGTTATTATTGTAGTAGCTAACATGTCTATAGAGAGCATTTACTATATGCCAAGCACTATGTCTCATTTGAGACTCCATCAAAACCCTGGGAGGTATTGATTTGATTGGAGACTTGGTTTCTCTCTATTGTCATGAGACCACCTGCCCTAGGCCATTTTGAAGCTAAATGAGATAGTGTCTCATTTAAGATTTAGACCCAGAAAGGAAATTACATCTCACTTTACATATGAAGAGGCTGAGCCCCAGAGTCCTTAAAGAATTTACCCAGGTTCACCAAGGTCATAAGTAACAGAGCTTTCTTAGGTCTCCTCGAACTCCAGATCTCTTTATTTTTTTCCCTTTGTTCTCGTCCCCTGCTTCTCACATGCTAGTGTTTGAAAATGCTTTGACTAAAAAATATCTTGCAGTCCCAATGTTTTTGCCTGTTACCACCTCATCAGAGAGCTCACATTCTCCCTTCCTCTATAACTTCAGTTTGTTTCCCCATTTCCTCTTCGGGAAAGTAAACTTCTTGAAGTGAGGGACTTTTCACTTTTGTTGTTGATTGATGTTCACTCACCCCCTTCCCCTCTTTTCTCCTTTCCCCTTAAGTGTAGTCACCTATATACTGCCTCACTTGTAGACGAGAGGAGCAGAGGCCATAGATATTCATTGAACATTTATGACGATGTGGCAGTGTATGCCTTTAGGGTCTCGATTTCCATTTCTTTTACCTTCTGGTTGCTAGAACCTGGTTTTGGCTTCTTGGCTTCAGGTAAAAGGATGATTTTTGGTCTGCTAGGATTTACACATACACAAACATACACACATACACACACACACACACACACACTCTCTTCCTCTTCCCCTTTATAGTAGTACACTGCTACTGTCACCTCATCATTGCCCCACCAGTTCTGGCCTCAGAGACAAGTCACATGCTTCTGTTCGATCTGAATTGGCCAAAGTTCAGGTATGCCCTCTATCATTCAGGGATTTGGCCACCAAAGTCATCCTGCCCTTAAAATTAACCTTTCTCTGATTATGGCAAGTCATTGCTATCAGCACCTTCCCATTAGGGAGGGTGGAAACAGGGAGAAAAGAGTTAGAAAAAGACACAGAATTTTTGTAAGTAGGCCTAGAAAAAAGACTGCTAGGGAAAAAGAGATAAAATGAGTCTGGCTCCAGTTGCAGGGACCATTGCCCTAATCTAGCGTCTTTCTCTTTCCCCACCCTCACCCAGTGGTTAGTCTGGGGATTAGCATTGATTTAGTTCTTTGACAATTAGAAAACTGGCTTCTTCCCCAGTTACTCTCTTAGTGGTTTTTCCTCACCTGTCTTTAGTGATCCACCATTTCTTCCAATCCTAAAGTGACCTTTTTTAGGTCTGTATATCTTCCTTCTGACTATTCTTTTCCCCAGTCAAATATATAGTCAGTACCACCCCACCCCACTGTCACATACAAGTGCTGATACTTCGTTGGTCTCTTGTGGGAAAGGAGAGCCTTATTGACCACAGTATCTCAGGCTTGGCATAATGAATTGCACATTTCTATAAAGTTTTATTGATCCTTTTTGTTTCAACAAAGCAGTCATTTCCAGATATATCCCTCCCCCTTGGCTTTCCTTCCCTAACCTCTGCCCCCAGTGAATACTCTTTAGGATCAAAGACCAAAAACAGAACCAAAACAAAAAACCAGTTAAACAAAACCAGCTAAGTTGCAGTTTGATGTTGTATTACATACCCATTGTCTTCCACCTCTCCAAAAAAGAATGGTAGGTAATACCTTTTCCTATTTCTTCTCCAGTTGAGGATTAACCATAATTGCTATATAACTTTCAGCTTTGCTTTTTTAATCCTTTCCATTTGCATTATTGCTGTCACTGTAGAAGCGTATTAAAAATCTCCTTTTTCCTTTCTTTTGAAATAGATATAGATTAATGATAAATAAAAATGTGTTTGGGGGCAGATTGGTACCTAAAGTCAGAGTATAGTATTATTATTATTTTTTCTTCAACACATTGTGTATATGTTTTTTGGTTCTTTACATCAGTTCCCTTGTTTCTCTAGATTTCTCATATTTATTATTTTTCACAATACTATTGATTGCATTCATATTCATTTATTCAATAAACATTTATTAAATACCTACTACTGGACAGGCTCTATGCTAAACCCTGAGAATACAAGTAGAAGCAAAAGACAATTGTTGCCCTGATGGAGCTTCTAATATAATTATGAGTTGGGGGGGCAAGACAATGCAAAACAAATATATACAAATCAAGCTATATACAAGGAAAATAGGAAATAATTAAAGAGGGAGGGCACTGTAATTAAGAGAGGTTGGGGAAGGCTTCCTGTAGAAGGTGGGATTTTAGTTGGGAGTGGAGGAGGGTGAGTATTCCAGGCATTTGGGACAGCCAGAGAATGAAGTGCCTTGTTTGTGGAACAGCCAGGAGGCCAGTGCCACTGAATAGAAGAGTATGCTTTGGGGAGTAAGATGTAAGAAGACTGGAGAGGTAGGAGAGGGGTAGGATATGAAAGGTTTTGAATGAAAGGTTGTATTTGCTCCTGGAAGCAATAGGAAGCCATTAAAATTTATGAGGGGGGGCATTGTTGAGACATAGCTGGATCTGTGCTTTAGGAAAATCATTTTAGTGGCTGAATAAAGGATAGATTGAAGTGAGGAAAGACTTAAGGCAAGCTGACCCACCAGCAGGCTATTTTAATAGTCTAAGTGTGACAGTAAGGATCTGTACCAAAGTGGTAGCAGCGTCAGAGGATAGAAGGGGGCATATTTGAGAGATGTTGCAAAGGTGAAATTGACAGGCTTTGGAAACAACTTGAATATAGGGGATGAGAAATAGTGAGGAATTCCTGTGACTCCTAGATTGTGAGCCTGAGGGACTGGGAGTTTGGTGTTGCCCTTTACAGTAATTGGGAGATTAGGAGTGGGGGTGGGTTTAGGGAGAAAGATATTGAGTTCTATTTTAGAGATGGTGAGTTTAAGATGTCTACTGGAAATCTGATTCAGAATGTCTGAAAGGCAGTTGGGGATGGGAGATTGGAGATCAGCACAAAGATTGGGGCAGGTGAGACAACTAGAGAATCATCAACAGGGACCAATGAGGTCACCTAGTGAAGTAGTGTAGAGGGAGAAGAGTAGATGGCCTAGGACAGAAGCCCAAGGGACACCTATGGGTAGAGGGCATGATCTGGAGGAGTATCCAGAAGCACAGGAAGAGGAGCAGGTAGGTAGGAGGAGAACCAGGAGTGAGTGGTGTCCCAAAAACCTAGTGAGGAAAGAGAATCATAGTGTCAAAAGCTACAGAGCATGGAGGAAGATGAGGGCTGAGAAAAGGCCATTGGATTTAGGAACTAGGAGATCGCTAATAACTTTAGGGAGAACAGTTTTAGTGTAATGATAAACATCAATTTTTCATCATTTTATATTATTTGTGATATATAATTATATATTACCTATATGTTAATATAGTACAATCGATGGGTTCCCACTTCCTATCTATTTCTTCTCTACCACAAAAAGTGACCATTGTGGTATAGATTTCTGTCTTGGAACTCCTTGGAGTTGTATGTCCAGCGGTGAGATCTCTAGGTCAAATGGAATGATTTCGTCACTTCTTTCCCCTTGTACAAAGGTCCCTGAGTTCTTTGGTAGAGTACTTCTTCCACTAAAACTTATATGACTTATTAGGTAGTTTAAAGTAGTTGCTGTAGCCAAAAAATTCATCATCCTATAGTTCACCTAGTTATCCCCAGATATATCTAGGCTTGTCCTTGGAAGATAGTCATGCAGTCTTTCTCAGTTTTTTTGCATAAAGTAGACAGACACTCGATAAATGTGTCTAGTTGAAACAAACTGATTTTTTTTAACACTTTTTTTAAGTACTTTCTTTCTAAAGTCCTGACCTAATTCCCCTGATTTTCTCCAAACTAGAGCCTGTGAATTGAAATGGATATTTGGGAGTGGGATTGCCTATGAATTGAAATGACCCATGAAGTTGGCCATAGGTATACATCTTGGCACAGTTAAAGACTGACAGATTCTGATACAGAGAGGCTAAAATGTCTGGAAAAAATATCTTGTATAAACTTTCTGGTCCGCATTGCTAGAAGGTTCCTTCTTTAAGACAAAACTGGCAGAAAGTAACCAAGTTCCAGTGAACCCAAGACACCCCGAGGATGCCTGCTCTTAGCAAAATGCTATTCCGAAGAGTAGCCAAGAATACCCTTTGGCTATAGGCCTTGAATTCTGAGCATACAAGTAAGTTTAAGTTCTAGACCATCAAGCAATATTTTACAGTGACAACTGATGGCAACTTCAGCTTTTCTAAGTATACTTCTATATGTTATTCATTCATTCATTCAACAAATTGTCTTATTCCACTAAAATCCTCCTCCTGTGCATCATAATAGCAAAGACAGTGTTTTAATAGCCTGTTTTGCAAAGGCTATAGCAAAGGTATGGGAACTTTTCAAGCGTGGGCCCCAGAGAAGGGGAAAAAGTATGGCCCAAGGACAGGCTGTATGTTTGTTTTCCAAGGATTTAGTTGCTTATCAGCAGGCTGACCACAGAACAGTGAAATATTAGGTCACAGCAACTCTCCAAAACCATCAAATTCAGAGAATTTGGAATCTAATTTCACTGGCTCTCTGTCCCTCTTGCCTGGAATTCTCTCCTTCCTCATCTTTGCCTCCTAGCATTCCTGGCCAAGTCAAGTCAGCAAGCATTTATTAAATCCCTGGCTTCATTCAAGTTCCCGCTAAAAGCTCCCCTATGAGAGTCTTCTTTTCTCTGCCCTCTGTCTTGAATGCTAATGGGGGAAACAGCAGGCAGGTAACTGTGTACAATATAGGATATATACAGAGTAGATGCAGGTAAATCTCAGGGAGAGCCCTACCTATGTGGAGAACCTGGAGAGACCTCCTGCAGAATGTGGAATTTGAGCTGCATCTTGGAGGAAGCTAAGAAATGGAGGTGAGGAGGGAGAGCACAGCAGGTATGGGGACAAATTCCTGGAGTTAGCATGGAGAGGCTTATGTGGGAGGAATAGTAAATAGACCAGTGTAGCTGGTGCTAAAGTTTGTGAAGGGGATCAAGATATAAGAAAACTGAAAAGGTGGGAAGGGGACAAGTTATGAAGAGCTTTAAATGTCAACAGAGGATTTTATAATTGATCCTGGGAGTAAGAGGGAACCACTGGAGATTATTGCTTGGGGGAGAGGGAGGCATGATGAGACTGAAATTTAGGAAGACCACATTGCCAACAGTAGATGATGGGATGGAGTAGGGAGACACTTGAGGCAAAGTGACCAATCATCAGTCTGTCGCAACAATTTGGGGCTGAGGTGGGGGGCTGATGAGGGCCTCCATGAGAGTATCAGCTGTGAGGAAAAAGAATAACTATATACAAGAGATGTTGTGTAAGTAAAACCAACAAGATGTGACAATAGATTGGCTACAAGGGGTGAGTGGCATTGAGGAGTTGAGGTTGTGATCCTGGGTAACTTGAGTCAATGTGGCTCCCCAAAAGTAATAGGAAAGTTAGGAGATTTGGGGTGATAGTATGAGGGGTGAGTTCTGTCTTGCACATATTAGGTTTGAAATGCCTCCCCAACATCTAATTCAAGATGTCTGAGAGGTCATTGGCAATGAGAGACTAGAACTTAGGAGAGATGTGGGCCGGATATATGGATCTGGGAATCATCCACATAGAGATGACAGTTGGACCCTTGGGAGCTGATGTAATCACCAAGTGAAGTAATGAAAAGCAAAAGGAGAAGACGGAACAGAACTGAGCGTTGGAGGACACCCACAGATAGTAACCCTGATGAAGATCCAGTAAAGGAGGCTGAGAAGAAGCAGTCATATGACTAGGAGAAGAACCAAAGAGAGCAGTGTCACAAAAACTTAGAGAAGAAGAAAATATTCAGGAGAGGAGGATTTGACAGTGTCCGAGGCTGCAGAGAGATCAAAAAAGATCAGAATTTTTTGTTTATGAAGAGATCATTAGTGGAATTCATTTTGCTTCATTGTCCTCATTTGTTACAAGAATTCTAGGAACCACCCTTCCCACCCTTCCAATGAGAAGGTAAGAGGGAGGAAAAAAATACTTGATAATTGGGTGAAAGAAAGATCTTTGGTAACTTCAAAGAGAACAACTTGAATTAAATGATAAGGTTAGAAGCTAGACTTCAGAGGGTTTAGAAAAGAGTGAGTAGGTGGGAAGTAGAGGCACTATGGGTAGATGTCTTTCTCAAGGAATTTAGCCAAGAAAGAGATATAGGACCTTAACAAATGACAAGGAGGGCAGCTTAGGAATCAAGTGAGTGTTTTAAGAATGTAAAAGATTTAGAGAGGCGGAGCCAAGATGGCGGAGTAGAAAGACACACCTATGCTAGGTCCGAACCCACAGCCCATAGATTTCCTGTAAAAAGAACTCCTGACAAATTCTGGAACAGTGGAAGCCGCGCAGCAACACAGTGAAGGAGATTTCCGTTGCAGAGAGCCCTGAAAAACCGACCGCAAAGGTACCCCGGACGGGAGCGGAGTCCTGCCCGGCCCAAGCGCTCCCCTCCCCCGCCCCGGCCACGCAGCACTGAGAGGAGCGAGCAGAGCCCAGCAGGCGTCAGGGACTTGAATCTCCTGTGGCCGCGAAGGTCCCTCCACCCACAGACCCACAGGTCAGTGAGAAAGACAGGCTGACAGGGGAGCAGGGGATCTCCGGGACTCGGACCCCCTAGGAAGCGGCTGCTGCTGCAGAGGCTAAGGCAGCTCGGCCAGAGGCAGAGGCAGCTCAGCCAGAGACTCCCAGAGCAGGCTGGAGCTCCACCCCAGCTCCACTACAAAGGATCTCTGTATAAACCCCCTGAGGGAACTGAGCCTGAGAGGCTGCCCTGCCCCCACCTGAGAA
>CM053769.1:204586779-204615279 GCA_028658325.1 Potorous gilbertii | reverse complement strand
GAAATAACCATCTATGGTCTTAGTTTTTTTCCCTTTTCTGGGCATTTTCCCAGCCAGTTACTTGATTTCTGAGAGTCCTCTCCACCCCCTGGTCTAGATTCGCCCTAGTGCTTGGGGTCTGAGATTCAAATGCTGCTCCCCAGCCTCAGGGCTTTTGGTGGCAGACTTGACTGCTCTTCAATGGGGGCTTATCTGCTGGTTCTCAGGTGGGGGCAGGGCAGCCTCTCAGGCTCAGTTCCCTCAGGGGGTTTATACAGAGATCCTTTGTAGTGGAGCTGGGGTGGAGCTCCAGCCTGCTCTGGGAGTCTCTGGCTGAGCTGCCTCTGCCTCTGGCCGAGCTGCCTTAGCCTCTGCAGCAGCAGCCGCTTCCTAGGGGGTCCGAGTCCCGGAGATCCCCTGCTCCCCTGTCAGCCTGTCTTTCTCACTGACCTGTGGGTCTGTGGGTGGAGGGACCTTCGCGGCCACAGGAGATTCAAGTCCCTGACGCCTGCTGGGCTCTGCTCGCTCCTCTCAGTGCTGCGTGGCCGGGGCGGGGGAGGGGAGCGCTTGGGCCGGGCAGGACTCCGCTCCCGTCCGGGGTACCTTTGCGGTCGGTTTTTCAGGGCTCTCTGCAACGGAAATCTCCTTCACTGTGTTGCTGCGCGGCTTCCACTGTTCCAGAATTTGTCAGGAGTTCTTTTTACAGGAAATCTATGGGCTGTGGGTTCGGACCTAGCATAGGTGTGTCTTTCTACTCCGCCATCTTGGCTCCGCCTCTCTAAATCTTTTACATTCTTAAAACACTCACTTGATTCCTAAGCTGCCCTCCTTGTCATTTGTTAAGGTCCTATATCTCTTTCTTGGCTAAATTCCTTGAGAAAGACATCTACCCATAGTGCCTCTACTTCCCACCTACTCACTCTTTTCTAAACCCTCTGAAGTCTAGCTTCTAACCTTATCATTTAATTCAAGTTGTTCTCTTTGAAGTTACCAAAGATCTTTCTTTCACCCAATTATCAAGTATTTTTTTCCTCCCTCTTACCTTCTCATTGGAAGGGTGGGAAGGGTGGTTCCTAGAATTCTTGTAACAAATGAGGACAATGAAGCAAAATGAATTCCACTAATGATCTCTTCATAAACAAAAAATTCTGATCTTTTTTGATCTCTCTGCAGCCTCGGACACTGTCAAATCCTCCTCTCCTGAATATTTTCTTCTTCTCTAAGTTTTTGTGACACTGCTCTCTTTGGTTCTTCTCCTAGTCATATGACTGCTTCTTCTCAGCCTCCTTTACTGGATCTTCATCAGGGTTACTATCTGTGGGTGTCCTCCAACGCTCAGTTCTGTTCCGTCTTCTCCTTTTGCTTTTCATTACTTCACTTGGTGATTACATCAGCTCCCAAGGGTCCAACTGTCATCTCTATGTGGATGATTCCCAGATCCATATATCCGGCCCACATCTCTCCTAAGTTCTAGTCTCTCATTGCCAATGACCTCTCAGACATCTTGAATTAGATGTTGGGGAGGCATTTCAAACCTAATATGTGCAAGACAGAACTCACCCCTCATACTATCACCCCAAATCTCCTAACTTTCCTATTACTTTTGGGGAGCCACATTGACTCAAGTTACCCAGGATCACAACCTCAACTCCTCAATGCCACTCACCCCTTGTAGCCAATCTATTGTCACATCTTGTTGGTTTTACTTACACAACATCTCTTGTATATAGTTATTCTTTTTCCTCACAGCTGATACTCTCATGGAGGCCCTCATCAGCCCCCCACCTCAGCCCCAAATTGTTGCGACAGACTGATGATTGGTCACTTTGCCTCAAGTGTCTCCCTACTCCATCCCATCATCTACTGTTGGCAATGTGGTCTTCCTAAATTTCAGTCTCATCATGCCTCCCTCTCCCCCAAGCAATAATCTCCAGTGGTTCCCTCTTACTCCCAGGATCAATTATAAAATCCTCTGTTGACATTTAAAGCTCTTCATAACTTGTCCCCTTCCCACCTTTTCAGTTTTCTTATATCTTGATCCCCTTCACAAACTTTAGCACCAGCTACACTGGTCTATTTACTATTCCTCCCACATAAGCCTCTCCATGCTAACTCCAGGAATTTGTCCCCATACCTGCTGTGCTCTCCCTCCTCACCTCCATTTCTTAGCTTCCTCCAAGATGCAGCTCAAATTCCACATTCTGCAGGAGGTCTCTCCAGGTTCTCCACATAGGTAGGGCTCTCCCTGAGATTTACCTGCATCTACTCTGTATATATCCTATATTGTACACAGTTACCTGCCTGCTGTTTCCCCCATTAGCATTCAAGACAGAGGGCAGAGAAAAGAAGACTCTCATAGGGGAGCTTTTAGCGGGAACTTGAATGAAGCCAGGGATTTAATAAATGCTTGCTGACTTGACTTGGCCAGGAATGCTAGGAGGCAAAGATGAGGAAGGAGAGAATTCCAGGCAAGAGGGACAGAGAGCCAGTGAAATTAGATTCCAAATTCTCTGAATTTGATGGTTTTGGAGAGTTGCTGTGACCTAATATTTCACTGTTCTGTGGTCAGCCTGCTGATAAGCAACTAAATCCTTGGAAAACAAACATACAGCCTGTCCTTGGGCCATACTTTTTCCCCTTCTCTGGGGCCCACGCTTGAAAAGTTCCCATACCTTTGCTATAGCCTTTGCAAAACAGGCTATTAAAACACTGTCTTTGCTATTATGATGCACAGGAGGAGGATTTTAGTGGAATAAGACAATTTGTTGAATGAATGAATGAATAACATATAGAAGTATACTTAGAAAAGCTGAAGTTGCCATCAGTTGTCACTGTAAAATATTGCTTGATGGTCTAGAACTTAAACTTACTTGTATGCTCAGAATTCAAGGCCTATAGCCAAAGGGTATTCTTGGCTACTCTTCGGAATAGCATTTTGCTAAGAGCAGGCATCCTCGGGGTGTCTTGGGTTCACTGGAACTTGGTTACTTTCTGCCAGTTTTGTCTTAAAGAAGGAACCTTCTAGCAATGCGGACCAGAAAGTTTATACAAGATATTTTTTCCAGACATTTTAGCCTCTCTGTATCAGAATCTGTCAGTCTTTAACTGTGCCAAGATGTATACCTATGGCCAACTTCATGGGTCATTTCAATTCATAGGCAATCCCACTCCCAAATATCCATTTCAATTCACAGGCTCTAGTTTGGAGAAAATCAGGGGAATTAGGTCAGGACTTTAGAAAGAAAGTACTTAAAAAAAGTGTTAAAAAAAATCAGTTTGTTTCAACTAGACACATTTATCGAGTGTCTGTCTACTTTATGCAAAAAAACTGAGAAAGACTGCATGACTATCTTCCAAGGACAAGCCTAGATATATCTGGGGATAACTAGGTGAACTATAGGATGATGAATTTTTTGGCTACAGCAACTACTTTAAACTACCTAATAAGTCATATAAGTTTTAGTGGAAGAAGTACTCTACCAAAGAACTCAGGGACCTTTGTACAAGGGGAAAGAAGTGACGAAATCATTCCATTTGACCTAGAGATCTCACCGCTGGACATACAACTCCAAGGAGTTCCAAGACAGAAATCTATACCACAATGGTCACTTTTTGTGGTAGAGAAGAAATAGATAGGAAGTGGGAACCCATCGATTGTACTATATTAACATATAGGTAATATATAATTATATATCACAAATAATATAAAATGATGAAAAATTGATGTTTATCATTACACTAAAACTGTTCTCCCTAAAGTTATTAGCGATCTCCTAGTTCCTAAATCCAATGGCCTTTTCTCAGCCCTCATCTTCCTCCATGCTCTGTAGCTTTTGACACTATGATTCTCTTTCCTCACTAGGTTTTTGGGACACCACTCACTCCTGGTTCTCCTCCTACCTACCTGCTCCTCTTCCTGTGCTTCTGGATACTCCTCCAGATCATGCCCTCTACCCATAGGTGTCCCTTGGGCTTCTGTCCTAGGCCATCTACTCTTCTCCCTCTACACTACTTCACTAGGTGACCTCATTGGTCCCTGTTGATGATTCTCTAGTTGTCTCACCTGCCCCAATCTTTGTGCTGATCTCCAATCTCCCATCCCCAACTGCCTTTCAGACATTCTGAATCAGATTTCCAGTAGACATCTTAAACTCACCATCTCTAAAATAGAACTCAATATCTTTCTCCCTAAACCCACCCCCACTCCTAATCTCCCAATTACTGTAAAGGGCAACACCAAACTCCCAGTCCCTCAGGCTCACAATCTAGGAGTCACAGGAATTCCTCACTATTTCTCATCCCCTATATTCAAGTTGTTTCCAAAGCCTGTCAATTTCACCTTTGCAACATCTCTCAAATATGCCCCCTTCTATCCTCTGACGCTGCTACCACTTTGGTACAGATCCTTACTGTCACACTTAGACTATTAAAATAGCCTGCTGGTGGGTCAGCTTGCCTTAAGTCTTTCCTCACTTCAATCTATCCTTTATTCAGCCACTAAAATGATTTTCCTAAAGCACAGATCCAGCTATGTCTCAACAATGCCCCCCCTCATAAATTTTAATGGCTTCCTATTGCTTCCAGGAGCAAATACAACCTTTCATTCAAAACCTTTCATATCCTACCCCTCTCCTACCTCTCCAGTCTTCTTACATCTTACTCCCCAAAGCATACTCTTCTATTCAGTGGCACTGGCCTCCTGGCTGTTCCACAAACAAGGCACTTCATTCTCTGGCTGTCCCAAATGCCTGGAATACTCACCCTCCTCCACTCCCAACTAAAATCCCACCTTCTACAGGAAGCCTTCCCCAACCTCTCTTAATTACAGTGCCCTCCCTCTTTAATTATTTCCTATTTTCCTTGTATATAGCTTGATTTGTATATATTTGTTTTGCATTGTCTTGCCCCCCCAACTCATAATTATATTAGAAGCTCCATCAGGGCAACAATTGTCTTTTGCTTCTACTTGTATTCTCAGGGTTTAGCATAGAGCCTGTCCAGTAGTAGGTATTTAATAAATGTTTATTGAATAAATGAATATGAATGCAATCAATAGTATTGTGAAAAATAATAAATATGAGAAATCTAGAGAAACAAGGGAACTGATGTAAAGAACCAAAAAACATATACACAATGTGTTGAAGAAAAAATAATAATAATACTATACTCTGACTTTAGGTACCAATCTGCCCCCAAACACATTTTTATTTATCATTAATCTATATCTATTTCAAAAGAAAGGAAAAAGGAGATTTTTAATACGCTTCTACAGTGACAGCAATAATGCAAATGGAAAGGATTAAAAAAGCAAAGCTGAAAGTTATATAGCAATTATGGTTAATCCTCAACTGGAGAAGAAATAGGAAAAGGTATTACCTACCATTCTTTTTTGGAGAGGTGGAAGACAATGGGTATGTAATACAACATCAAACTGCAACTTAGCTGGTTTTGTTTAACTGGTTTTTTGTTTTGGTTCTGTTTTTGGTCTTTGATCCTAAAGAGTATTCACTGGGGGCAGAGGTTAGGGAAGGAAAGCCAAGGGGGAGGGATATATCTGGAAATGACTGCTTTGTTGAAACAAAAAGGATCAATAAAACTTTATAGAAATGTGCAATTCATTATGCCAAGCCTGAGATACTGTGGTCAATAAGGCTCTCCTTTCCCACAAGAGACCAACGAAGTATCAGCACTTGTATGTGACAGTGGGGTGGGGTGGTACTGACTATATATTTGACTGGGGAAAAGAATAGTCAGAAGGAAGATATACAGACCTAAAAAAGGTCACTTTAGGATTGGAAGAAATGGTGGATCACTAAAGACAGGTGAGGAAAAACCACTAAGAGAGTAACTGGGGAAGAAGCCAGTTTTCTAATTGTCAAAGAACTAAATCAATGCTAATCCCCAGACTAACCACTGGGTGAGGGTGGGGAAAGAGAAAGACGCTAGATTAGGGCAATGGTCCCTGCAACTGGAGCCAGACTCATTTTATCTCTTTTTCCCTAGCAGTCTTTTTTCTAGGCCTACTTACAAAAATTCTGTGTCTTTTTCTAACTCTTTTCTCCCTGTTTCCACCCTCCCTAATGGGAAGGTGCTGATAGCAATGACTTGCCATAATCAGAGAAAGGTTAATTTTAAGGGCAGGATGACTTTGGTGGCCAAATCCCTGAATGATAGAGGGCATACCTGAACTTTGGCCAATTCAGATCGAACAGAAGCATGTGACTTGTCTCTGAGGCCAGAACTGGTGGGGCAATGATGAGGTGACAGTAGCAGTGTACTACTATAAAGGGGAAGAGGAAGAGAGTGTGTGTGTGTGTGTGTGTGTATGTGTGTATGTTTGTGTATGTGTAAATCCTAGCAGACCAAAAATCATCCTTTTACCTGAAGCCAAGAAGCCAAAACCAGGTTCTAGCAACCAGAAGGTAAAAGAAATGGAAATCGAGACCCTAAAGGCATACACTGCCACATCGTCATAAATGTTCAATGAATATCTATGGCCTCTGCTCCTCTCGTCTACAAGTGAGGCAGTATATAGGTGACTACACTTAAGGGGAAAGGAGAAAAGAGGGGAAGGGGGTGAGTGAACATCAATCAACAACAAAAGTGAAAAGTCCCTCACTTCAAGAAGTTTACTTTCCCGAAGAGGAAATGGGGAAACAAACTGAAGTTATAGAGGAAGGGAGAATGTGAGCTCTCTGATGAGGTGGTAACAGGCAAAAACATTGGGACTGCAAGATATTTTTTAGTCAAAGCATTTTCAAACACTAGCATGTGAGAAGCAGGGGACGAGAACAAAGGGAAAAAAATAAAGAGATCTGGAGTTCGAGGAGACCTAAGAAAGCTCTGTTACTTATGACCTTGGTGAACCTGGGTAAATTCTTTAAGGACTCTGGGGCTCAGCCTCTTCATATGTAAAGTGAGATGTAATTTCCTTTCTGGGTCTAAATCTTAAATGAGACACTATCTCATTTAGCTTCAAAATGGCCTAGGGCAGGTGGTCTCATGACAATAGAGAGAAACCAAGTCTCCAATCAAATCAATACCTCCCAGGGTTTTGATGGAGTCTCAAATGAGACATAGTGCTTGGCATATAGTAAATGCTCTCTATAGACATGTTAGCTACTACAATAATAACATTAAATTATTATTCATATCATCATTAATTTATATTGGTTATACTCCAATAATATGTATTTATTAGTTTATTTTATTATTTATAATTCAAATCAATAGACTATGTTAACATGGCATTTAATAATTAATCAATAATTTAACACTAAATAACATAATTTGAATATATCTATTTTATAATATATCCTTGATTGTCCATACTAATGGAAAATTTAATAATTAATCAATTATTTAATAATTAATCAATAATTTAACACTAAATAACATAATTTGAATATATCTATTTTATAATATATCCTTGATTGTCCACACTAATGGACAATAACGTAATTCATGTTTATTGTCATAACCACAATTCCTATTCATCATTATTATTACTAAGCACAACCAGGCAAAGACAATCCTTGACCTTAAAAAACTCACAGTCTAATGGGAGAGACTACATGCAAACAGTTACGTTCAAACTGGCTAAATAAAAGCTAAATTGGAATTAATCACAGAAGGAAGGCACTAGTAGAAGGGGAATCAGGAAAGGCTTCTTGTAGAAGGTGAGACGTTAATTGGCACCTCAAGACAACCAGATGGCAGAGATAAGGAAATGAACTTCAGTGATGGGAGGTGGCCAATGGGAAGACCAAGTTGGTCTTGGAGTGTGTTGGGCAACGAACAGCAAAGAGGGCAGTGTAACTGGATTTAAATATGTGAAGGGCAAAAAATGCAAAGGTCCAGGTTACGAAGGGCTTTAAATGACACACAGAACATTTTATACTTGATCCAGTAATGGAGTCACTGCAGTTTACAGAGCAGGGTGAGAGATATGGAAGGCTGGTGCTTTGGGAAAATCACTTTGCTATCTAAGAGGAGGACAGACAGAGTGGGGAGAGATCTGAGGCACACCGACCCACTGGAAAGCTGCTGCAATAGTCCAGGAGTGAGGTAATGAGGGCCTTCACCAGTGGTGGCAGTGTCAGAGGACAGAAAGGGACATACTGGAGAGATGATATGAAGATGTAATTAATTGAACTTGGCAAGTGATTAGATATTATGAGAGGTGAGAATGAGGAATCAAGGATGACACCTTGGTTTTGGTGACTGGGAGAATAGTGTGATACCCTCCATAGGATGATAAGGGATGTCTAGGCTCCCAAATTCAGGGCCATTTTTCACAACACCATAATGACGATTTCAGAAATCTAGGCTGAGAGGCAGATTAGTTTTTTTTTTTTTTTTACTATATTTATTTGCTCATTTGTTTATTGAGTAGGAGAGAGATATGATCAGTCGGATTGTTCAGGAAGTTAATTTTGATGCCAGGGAAGAGCATGGATTCACGGTATGCTCTTCTACATTATCACACATCTTATTAAACCACTGAATGTTAGAAGCAGAAGGCCTTAGAACTCATTTACCCCAACTTCCTCATATAAAAGTATAGAGAAAAGAGCTTGCCTAAATTCACAGAGTTTATTAATGCCAGAGCTAGGACCAGAACACTAGACTTATACTCCTAGGTCAATGTACATTATTATATGATCTGACACAGAATAAAAATATTGTGGATTCAAATTCAGTTCAATAGATTAGCTGTTCTTGATATCTATAGAACTAATTCCAAGATTCCCTTTGCCTCCCCTCTGGCCTCAAGAATTCTGGAGTCCAGTGGGACAGGAATGTTGTTTTAAATAAATGTAGTTAGTGGGGAAAAGGACTATATAATAGTGCCCAGTCATCAAACACCACTGACAGAGAACTTACAGTGCAGTGACGCTGGTTCTTGGAATCAGTCTTCAACCATACCCTCAAAGACCTCAGCCTAGTAGGATAGCCAAGAAAAACATTTAGGCAATCTGATGTACAGATTAACATGGTAATTACAGCTCCTGGCTAGGGAAAGAATTTAGTTAATGTAAGGAGCCTTCCTGGAAGACTTAAAGGAGGTAAGCTTGGTATTTAAGGAGGTGGGCTAGGTATTTAAAGTGGAGGGGGAGGCAATTGGGTTGAAAGGACACAGAAGGATGTTCTTGTGAATCGAAGAGGTTTGAGAGAGCTGGATGGTTGACCCATCTTGTTATGAAAAGTTATGGAAGCATAAAAGTTGGTGGAAAGAGATGAGGAATCACCAGTTTAACACTTTTTATGGGCCAGGCATTATCCTAATCACTAGGGATACAAAGAAAGGACAAAAAACAACTCCTGCTCTCAAGGAACTCATGATCTAATGGAAGAGACATCATGCAAGCAAGTAGGTGTAACTAAGGCATATACTGGGAAAACTGGAGATAATCAACAGAGGGAAGGCACTGAGACACTAAGAGGAATGTTGTTGCTCAGTCACATCTGACTCTGAATGGGTGACCCCATTTTGCAGGCTTTTTTGGCAAAGATACTGGAGTGGTTTCCCAGTTCCTTCTCCAGGAAATTGAGGCAAACAGTTTGCCCATGGTCACGCAGAAAGATGAGTCTTCCTGACTCCAGACCAAGCACTCTATCCACTGCACAACCTACCTGTCCTAAGGGAGAATAGGGAAAGGTTTCCAGTAGGAGATGGATGGAATTTGAAGGAAACCAGTGAAGCCAGGAAGGGGAAATGAAGAGGGAGAATTCCAGGCATGGAGGGATACCCTGTGAAAATATCCAGAGCCAAGAGATTGAGTGTTATTTGAAAGGAATAACCCAGGAGGTCTCTTCCTAGCCACCAGAAGGTTAAGGTGAACAGGTCATACAGTCAAAGTATTTTGATATCTGATGATTCATTATATCTACCTTAAAGTGTTTAATGTTTTGGTTTAAGGAAGCTAGGTAGCTCAGCAGACAGAGGGCTGGACCTGCAGTCAAGAAGCCCTGAGTTCAAATTAGACCTTGGACACTTACTAGGTATATGACTCTAGGCAAGTTACTTAACCACGGATTGTATTAGTTTCTTCATCTGTAAAAAATGGGAATTAATATCATCTACCTACTTTCCAGGGTGGTTGAAAGAATCAAAAGAGAAAATCTTTGTAAAGTACCTGGTAAACACTTCAACAAACCATAGCTATTAAATATGTGGAAGAGGGTTTACACTGCAGGGAATCCTTGATTTTAAAGGGACCTTAATTAACTAGACCAAGAATTCTCTCTGCAGCAAGTCACCCAGCCTCCTTCTACTGGAAGACCTCCCATGATGGGGAACTCATCACTTCCAGAGGCAGGCAGCCAGTTCCCACTTGTGGACAGACTCAAGAACCACCAAGGTAATGACAACCTTCAAGGCTCTAAGGTGGCCACTAAAGGGAGATATGCAAAAGAGAACCACAATGACAGCCCCCTACAATCCATATAACCTGCCTGAAAAAGCACATAAAACATTTTGTCCCACTTAGCCCCAGAGGACAGAACAATAGGTCAGGTAAGTGTGACAGGCATATTTCAGCTCCATAACACACAAACTCCCAATGGAGTAGATTAGTTCAAAATCTGAATGGGCAGAGACTGCCTCAGGGAAGGGGTGGGGACCATGTTGGACCTCCATTATCAGTGGGGTGGAAGGATATCTATCAGCCCTCGGAGGTTCCCCTCTCCACTTGAGATTCTTTGAGTGCTTTTGCATTGCTCCCTAGCTCGAAATCTTTTCAGATCTAACTCCTGGAATTATCCTCAGAACCTTCAGAAAATACTTAAAAAAAATAAAACTATACCAGAAATACCCCTCAGCAATGACTTTGAACACATAGCCCACAACTAATGAAAAAAGACAGGCATCCCTCCCAGCACAGGCTTCAGAGTAGAGGATAGGAAGCAACTAGCAAAGCTTTACCCCTGATCAGATTCTGTTGCTTTTATCAGGCTGCTTTCTAAGCAGAATTTGATTACTCAAATGGCCCCCTTCCAAGGAAATAAGGCATTTTCCTTCCATAAAATAAAGGTTAAGATTGGCTTTTTTTGGTATAAGTAAATTCATTTTGAGGAACATCAGAACAGCATTAACCATTTTCTCCAGTGCCATTGACTCCCTGATAAACCGACTGAGCATTCAGGCACCCAAAGATAGGGAGACTAAACCTTGGAGTATAGACACAGACAATTTGGAAGCTATCTCTGACTACTAGCCCATCTTGAGGCAGTCAGCATTTCTCTATGCATAACCAGTACTAATCAGGACCCAGAAGACCATTATTTGTCTGGGCTCCTACCTTACCTTTCTTGCTGTACCACTTACAAATCCTCTACACAATCTGTCGGCTCTAGACCAACTGGACTAATTCTCCATTCCCTGAATGTATGCTCAATTCAACTCATCAAGTGTTTATTAAATATCTATTATGTGCCCAGGGTGAGATGCTGTAATATTAATGGGAGTTAAAGATCTTCCCTACCCATTAATGGGTCTGCCCATTAAGGGAAGCTTGATTAGGGGAGATGTTTTTTGTTGTTGTTGGAAGGCCCACATCTTTTGTTAATTTCTAATGAGACACCGATTCTTAAGGACTGTTATACCTCTGATTCTGAAAAGTGTATATAATCTGAGATGAGGTTTTACTTTGGGGTTTGTTTATTCATTGGAAGTGTTTGACCAGATGAGACTCTGGGCAGCAGCTAAGGAACACCCCACCCCACCTCCCACTTTGAAAACCCAGATATTGGTGCTTCTCTCTCTGCTAACTATGTATGTATTGCTTATGGTCAGATAGCTGGAAGCCCTGTCTGTTGATCTTTATTTCTCTGAAGTTTAAGATTCTGACTTTTCCCCCTGAACTAAATGAATGATACATGTATTTGATTAAAGTGATTGTTGATTCCTCAAAAGATGCATTCCGTTTAAAAGCAACAGGCCCTCCTGTGTATGCTGGGGTCCTTGCTGCTGCAGATGCTGAGAATACTAGAACAAGAACCCATGTCCCAAAGTGTTCATTCTACTGGAATACCTTTTACTACATCTCACCTTGGTCTTTGATCATACTAGCCCCTCCACCAGAAATATCCTCCCTCCTATCTAAATCCTTCCCATCTATCAAGGTCTGGGCTTACATTCTATCTTCACCATAAAAGCACCTAAGCTGACCCTGATTCTTCCAGAAGTAAGGGGTATGAGTTAAAGAAAGGCATGGCGAAAATTCAGGGGAACACAGCAATGGGTCTACTCCTAACCAACCTCCTATGGAGGGGAAACAGGGGAATGGGCTCTAATCTATTTCTTTGGAGTTCCTTCAGCAGAAGGTGTCAAGGGTTCTGTGGCAGACTCTCCCAAAAGCATTGGGCTAGGGTTAAGGTCAAGAAGAAAGTTCTTAAAATCAGAGCATGATTTGCCTTGGGTCACCACTGAATCAAGAATCCAAGAGAGAAATGATGACCAACATTCTCAGGGAGAAAGACCAGGCTCTGGATAGTCTGTAGAATATGTGTGAGAGAAGAGGCCATGTAGGCAGGCAGAGGCAGCCTACCCTTCTTTATAAATAAGAACATTCTACTTATGAGTGTCTTTTCAACATCCCTCACCCTCCCCTCTCTGAGTGTCCACATCCTACTCACCCTTTCTGGTTAAGCTCAAATGCTAATTCCCCTAGAAGTCTTCCCTGAAAGCCCAACCCATGCTTATCCCTCTGAATCACTCAGACACTTAACCACTGCCAGAATCACTCATTTGGCACTTGACCTGTACAGCCTTTATGATGCCCAATTTTGGTTTTTAGCTTTTACTCTATATGAAAAATATGTGCACCTTAGTCTGATGTGAGAGTGATCCTGGGCCCACAAAGCCAGCAAAACACAAGCTCAGGCAGGCTCCTACCATGTTGGAAAGGATTTCAGAACAGGTCCGGTGCCTACACTCCCAAAAAGATCAAAGAAAGGAAAAGAAGCAGTAGGCACAAAATTACTTAAAGCGACTCTTTTTAGGTGGCAAAGAACTAGAAACTAAAGGAATGCCCATCAAGTGGAGAATGGTTGGACAAATGAAGGAATATTATTGTCTTGTAAGAATGATACAGAAGATGATTTCAGAAAAGCTTGGGAAAACTTTTATGAACTAAAGAAGAATGAAGCAAGCAAAGCCAAGAGAATGACTGATGCAATAATACTGCAAAGACAAATAACTTCAAAAAATTTAAGAACACAGATCAGAATCATCCTTGGATTGGCCACAAGGTGATGAATTTTTTAGGCACCATGGTGCAGCAAAAAAGCAGTGGTGTTGGGGCAAGGAAGACCTAGATTTAAATCCCACCTCCAAGCCCTTTAAGCTAAGTGAATATGGGCAAATGGCTTACCCTCTCAGTTTGTTTCCTCCTCTGTAAAATGGGAATTAACTTACAGGGTGGTCATGAAACTCTTATGTGATAATGTCTTTATGTTTACTTTGCAAACCAAATGTCAGTTATGACAGACACTGAATAAATGTTTATGGAATATTGTCTACTAATACTCAAAGATTCTGAGACCTGCCCTGGTGAAGGGAGCACCCACACTGTAGAAGTCACAGATTCCAGAAGTACTAAAAAATATATGTGTGCTTCACATCATGCTCCTCTCCATTTCCTGCCCCCAACAAAAGATTGTCAATTTCTCTCCCACTGCTCATCAGAAGCGCACAGAAGCTTCTCCATACCGAATGAATGAACAAAGAACCATTAGCCACTGAGGTGATGGTTAGGATCTGGTTCCTCTAAGGTACCAAATAATCAAAACCACTTCCTTCTTCGAGGAATGCCTGAGGGGGCTTCCTTCTCCAGTTCTGCGGCTGATCTGGATTTGCTGGTCTGGTCTCCTCCTGCCTCACTTCTAGCTGACCTCCTGAGTCAGCTCTATCCTGTTCCCTCTGTTTACCTTGCCACACTACTGGGAACAGGGAAAGGGGACCAAAGCATGCTGCGATAAGTAGGAAGCGATCTCCTTTCGGAGGAAAAAGAAAAAATATCTCCATCAGTGAGGTCCTGCACCTTCTGTCCCCATAACGTTTGACTAAAGGAAGGGGCTGGGGAATCTCTTTTCTTAACCCTTTCCCATAAGAGAAGCTCTTAGCCCAAGTCTGTCCTTGAAAAAAAAAACAGTTATCCAGCATAGTTTAGGAGAAGTTTTACTTTCGTGGGCAAAAACATTAGACAAAGAAACTGACCACACAACTGGGAGGCAGAATACCTGGTTCAAGTTGCTAATTGCCATGTGACTCCCACACTGTGTCTCCTTTCTTGACCCAAAAGAAATGTTCCCCCATGCCTAACCCTATGCTGTATTTCTAGGGATTGTTCTCATTTCAAATGATCATCAATAATAAAATGTATCCCTTTGAAGGCCCTTAGGTATGTAACAAACCAGTCAATTCAATATATGTTGATAAAGTAGCCATGCCCTATGCTAGACACTGAGATCCTCTCACTGTAACTCCCTCATTTTTTTCAGATGAAGAGAAACTGAGGTATCAAAGATTATGGGTTTGTAGATTTAGAGCTGAAAAGAACTTCAGAGGTCATAGAGTCCAGGAATTTTACAGAGGAGGAAACTGAAGCCCAGGACAGTTATATGACTTGCCCAAGGCTGTACAGACAGCAAAGCAGCACAACCAGGCTTCTAATTCATGTTCCCTTATTTCAGCTCTATTTAGCGCTTTCTCCACTGTAGGTCACACTGGCTAAAGCCAAAATTAGAACACAGCTCTCTTGCCTTCCAGTGACCAGGAATGTGTTCATTTCCCTAATAGCCCAGGAAGAAACAAAGAGTACTTGTTTGAGGGTAAAAAAAAATAAATTACTCCTCATAATGAGGGCTTGCTACCTATAATCTTATTCAACACAGCAGTCAGACTAGAGTTATTCTTGTAATTAATTCCGCAGCACCCTCCCCCCCAACCCCAAGGCCAGAGAGGAGGGCTCATAGTCCCACTTCAGACCATATACCTAGAGTTATCTAAGTCACCTAGGCAACTCTATCGGCTGGCAACTCTGTCTGCTCAGGACCTACAGCCTCACTGGCAAGCTCTTCCTAGGGCCTGAGCCCAGCAACTCTGGGAGAAGATGAGAAAGAAAAACTCTCCTTAATTCAATTCATCAACACATTTTTATTAAGCCCCTACTAAGTTTTAAGGCCAATTGCCAAGTCCTGGGGTTACAAAGATGAAAAATGTCAGTCCCTGTACTCATCCAACAAACATATATTAATTTTCGTATTAACATGCCAAGTATCTGCTAGGCACTTAAAGATTTAAAAAGTGTAAAGAGTTTATATTCTATTGAAAAATTCGAAGAACCCATAGCCTGGGGGAATGTGGAGGGGAGGAACCGAACCGGTCCTCTCTTTGACAGGATACAAGGTAGAGTGTAATGTGGGCCAAGGAGAACTTCAAAAAGCTTTAGGAAAATGTATGAGAAAGAACATTTTCAGCTGGGGGGAGTTGGGAAATAGGTGACTGGGGAGAGGGGGAACCAGGGACGGCCAAGGGCGAGGCAGCCCGCGGACTGAGTCTTAAAAGAAGGATTCTGAAAGGCTGAGCTACTGCAGGCATGGGAACCCTGACCCTCTTGGAAGCCTGTTCGCCGAAGTCCAATTCACCGTTAAGTTTCAAACGCCAAGGGTGGGGGTGGGCAGTGCAAGGCACACAGTAGGCGCTTCATGAACGTTTACTGAATGGATCTGTACCCCCGCGGGCTCCCCAAGGTGTGCCCTCTGGGCCCCTGCGCCGCCCTCCCGAGGATCTCCCTGCAAGGTTCGGGGGCAGCGGCATCCTCACACGGCCGGGAGGTGGCCCAGGCACAAAGCGGGCAGCGGCAGGGGCAGAGGCAGAGGCAGCGGCAGGGGCAGCGGCAGGGGCAGGGGCAGAGGCAAGGGCAAGCCTGAAAACCGGAGCCCTCAGGAAGCTCCCTCCCAGAACTTCCTACCACGGACGCAGACGTGTCCGTCTCCCCCGCTCTGCTGCCCCGGGTGCCCACGCGGACCATCGGTCCTCCTCCCTGCGGCATTCATCAGGGTCCCCGGACAACCAGGGCTCAGCGTGCCCAGGTGACGAGGCTGCTCCAGGCCACGGGGCTCCCCCGCCCGGTCCTCTCCAGCATCCCCCCATCCCCCGGCGGCAGGGCTCCGGACGGCGGAGCAGCGGCTCCCCGGGGGCCCGCGCTCCCGACGCCCTCCCTCCGCGATGCTCCCGCCTCGGCCGGCGAGCCCCCGGGGCCGCCACGCGCCCGTCTCCCCGGCCGAGCCCGGAGCCCGCTCACCTGCGGCGCCTGCGGCGGTGACCCCGGCTTCTCGGCGCTCCCCGGCACCGGCTGGGCCCTCCCGGAGCGCGGCGATGACAAGCGGCGGCAGCGGCGGCAAGCTCGGACGGCCCCCCTTCCCCGCCCCCAGCCCCCCGCCTGTCTCCCGCCGCCGCGCGCATGCCCGGCTATATACCCCGCGCGTCAGCAGCGAGGGGCCACCCACCGCGGAGCCCCGTCGGGCCCCGCCCCTCCTCGGGCCGCGGCCCCGCCCCCAACCCCGCGCCCCGCAGAGCCCCGGAGGCACGGAGAGCCGCGCGTGGGCCGCAGGGGGGCCGCCGCCGCGCATCTGTGCACCCCAAGCTCCCAGCCAAGAAGGGGTTAAACGCGGGCGAGCCCGCAGAGCCCGGGTCCGGGGAGGTGGGCAGCACGTCCGGGGGCTCCTGCAGGATCGCGGGAGGGGAGGCTGGCTGCCCCACGCAGTAGAACTAGAGCGGGCTAGGCGAAGGCCACCTGCTGTCAGCATCGCCCCGCGTGGACACCGAGAATGATGCCAGCAGGCAGAGCTCGACCCGGCTCCATTTGGGGGGAGCCCCAGTCCGATCCCAAGGCCTCCCGTTCCCCAGGGCTCCGCGATTTTGGACTCAGGGGTTCGGGCCTGAGTGGGTCTTTGACCTCCGGGAAGCTTGTTTGTGCCGTAGGGTATTTCTTAAAATTATTTTTACCTCATTTAATATTTCCCAATTGCATGTAAAAAATTAACCATTTAAAAAAATTTTGATTTTCAAATTTTCTCCCTTTCTCCCCTCTCCTCTCCAGAAGAAAAGCAATTTGATTACGATTATACAAATGAGGCCACATCAAACATTTCCATATTAGCCATGTTGCAAAAGAAAGCAGGATGCTCCGGTCTGTACCCTGAGCTCCTCAGTTCTCTCTCTGGAGGTCCACGAATTCTTCATCATGGGTCTGCTCACTTCACTTTGCGTAAGTTCACTTAAGTCCTCTCAGGCTCTTCTGAAACCATCCTCATCATTTCTTGTAAGAATAATATTCCATCATAATATATCACAACTTATTTTAACGATTCCCCAGTTGATAGACATCCCCTTAATTTCTTACTTGCTAAAATAAAAGAACTGCTATAAGTATTTTTGTACAAATAGGCCCTTTTCCCATTTCTTTAATTGCTTTGGGACACAAACCTAGTAGTGGTATTGTGAATGCATCAGGTTTTATAAGCCCTTTAGGCCATAGTTCCAAATTATTTTCCAGAATGAGTGGATTCCACCAACTGTGCTTTGTGTCCTAATTTTTCCACATTTCCTCCAGCATTTATCATTTTTCTTTTCTGTCATTTTAGCCAATCTGATAGGTGTGAGGTGTTACCTCAGAGTTAATTCACATTTCTCTAATCAACAGTGATTTAGAGCATTTTATGTGATTACTAGCATCTTTGATTTCTTCTGAAAACTGCCTGTTCATATCCTTTGACCTTTTATCAACTTGGCTCTTATTTTTATCTGTTTGGTTCAGTTTCCTATATATTTGAAAAATGGGGCTGAGAAACTTGCTCCAAAAAATGTTTCCCAGTTCCCTGTTTTCCTTATCATTTTGTGCCTCAGGGTATTTAAAAATAAGGGACCTAGGCAATAAACTTGCCAGGGTTATAATCTTACATCTAAAGAAACTACACTCCATCCTACTCCCCATTCACTGGTCCAGTTTCCCCCTCACTTTATATGAATTAAAAAATGCTTATTAGAAACTCATTTAGTAAAAGGCAGCTTACTCTCACTTTTCTTTTTAATACCTGTGAAACTGACTTTTTAAATGTATAACTGGCATAGCTCTCTTTCCTCTCCCACTCCCCAACATTGAAGGAAGGAGGAGGGGCCCCTGAAGTTGTCAGATAGAAGGGGAATCATCTTAAATCCAATCTAGAGCTGATGGAGGAGACAGTTCAGGGAGGCCTCATCCTTGCAGAAATGGAGCTGGGGGCCTTCTGGGTCTATCAGGAAGTTACACCCCCTTTCTTAAATTTGATTAAAAACCACACCTGCTTCTAACCAAGACTACTTGCCTGAACCTTGTGGAGTCTAGATTCTTGGATTCCACTGCTTCACAGCTCCTCATCCCTGCCCCACCCTCAGAAGAGATGAGAGGCTCATATTCTGGCCAGCAACCTGAATTGTTTAATTCTAGAGAGAAAAGGGCAAAATGGCTATTCCCACTGTTATTTGCTTTTGGGATGGGCAGACTTTTGTTTTTCAGAGTTCCAGCTCCCTCACACCCTGTAATTAAGGTGTGCCAGAGATGAGGAAGATTATATTCCTTCTGTTTTCCAAGTAATTTCCAAGTAATAAGATCACCCAACTGAATTTCCCTTTGGGGCCCTTTTCATCTTTATAATAGCTCTTTATAGCCAACTCCTTTTGTCTTTAGAATGCAAAGAAGTTTATTATTTAGTCTCACAGAATTTTAGAAAAATTGGGTACAATAATGACTGATGAATTTATGGAACACTTTCAAGATTAAGAAGCACAGGGATTCATATCTCCACTGAGAGAAGGGGCACTGAAACAGGACAGTTGAGAGTGTCACATCTTATGTCAGGGTCAGGAATGGGAGTCAGGGTCCTTGACTCAGCACAATATCTTACCCAATGAAATACCCAAGTAAAATCAGGACTTCTGAGTTCTAATTTCATATTTAAATGGCCAGGTCAGGAATGATCCAATCTTGCCCTGCTTCCTTTTACTCTGGAGAAATGAAAGAGGAGAGGGGAAGGGAAAAAGAGGGGTGCAGGGTGGGTGAGGAAGCTGAGGGGGAGAGACAATAAGAGAAAGAAAGAGGGGGGAACAACAAAGTCAGAGAAGCAGAAAGAAAAGGCGAAAGACAGAAAGGAAAAAATATAGAGAAAAAGAGAAAGCCTCCCAGGGTAGGAAATGGCAGGATGGTCAAGTGGATAGAGCCGGACGAGGTATCAATATGATGTTCAAGGCCTCCCTCTAACACATACTGGTCTATGTGACCCTAACCAAGAGGGTTACTTACCTTCTCAGTCCTAAGCAACTAGGACTATACATTGAACAACTGGTATAGATTATGGGAGTTAGTTTATTGGGAGCTACCTACATCAAGGCCAGAATTAGAAGCAGAACTAAAGGAGGTGAAGAAGACAATGATTTAAACCTGTCTACAATATGGATCTTTTCTAGTTCTCAGGACCATGAGGCCTAGAAGACTTCTCTGCTCCATGGCAGTTCTCTGTTCTTTAAAACTAATATGGAACATGGCAACCCCAAATGTAGCACTGAACAGCACTTGCCAAAAGGATTGCTCAAACTCTAGGGTGGACAGGGCAGGGCATGGCCCCATGATTTCTGCATGGGCCTACTGCTGTTCACTGTTTGCTCCTTTGTTGTTTGCAAGTTGACCCAGGTTATAATTGCCAAAGTCCATATGCCAATAAAAGCAGATAAGCTCCTATCAGTAACCCATTAGGAGAATACAGTTACTCATTAACAAGGCTCAGAACCACAGAAGTGGAGAGTGGGAAGAACTTGGCAGCCCTCAAGTGCAAATCCTACATGAAGGAGATACGTACTATAAATACCCAACTTCTGCTGGTTCAGCCTCTGCTTAAGACCTCCAAACCTCCAAGGAGAGAGAACTCACCACCCTCACCACCAAAAGAGGCAGCCTATTCCACTTTTGACCAGAATGCCCAATGTTTTAACTAATTCTTTATAGCTAGAGGCCTTAACCTCTTAAGAGCCTGATTACCCTTCCACTAAGCAGTGCCTGCCTTGGTTCTACCATCATGTTTCCAAAGTTCAGGTTTTATGTAATATCTAAATAGAAGTCTGAAATGTTACGTGTCTGCTGTTTCCTTCAGCTCCCATGGTCTTTCATCAAGTTAGCCTTACAGTGCCAAAAGCCAGTGAAAAAGGGCTCATCAGGAAGCTGAGGAGAGTAACATAGCCTTGAGAAAGAGAACAGAGAAGTTGGTCTTGATGAGATTGGGGGGGCTGACTCTCAATATCAAGGACCCCTCCATATTTTTTATCTTCAAGGGACAGGTAGTGTTAACCTTTTGCCTCTCATCAGTAACATGAGGCAAGAAAGCTTTTCTGGTGAATGTCCTTCCTCAAAGATGACCTGGGCATGAATAGATAGGGGTTTTCTAGGAAAGGAGCTCTTCCTCCTCCACTCCACTTGGGCTTCAATGTCATCTTATGTAAAACCAGTTTGAGAAGACTCAGAGGAAATGAATGTGGGATATGGTATTTTTCCAACACTACCATTCACACCTAGAACAAGGCAGGAAAGAAGCGCAATTGCATTCTGACTTCTCTTGTCAGTACTACAACTGAGGACTAATTACAAAGCCCTTCTCTAGAGCCTCGATGGGATGTGGCGGTCACCTTGGGTTTTCAGCTGTTGCAAGCTGGAAAGGCTTTGGCAGACTTGGTGTGAGAACCAACCTGCTTAAGCAAAGGAAAGCTTATCAGACTGGCTGCTGTGGGGGGATTCCTTGGCCATGGCAACCACACACCACTATCATGCCTCCTTTTATTTCTCAACCTTTTACTTACTTTCTTCCTTCCTCTCTTTTCTTCATGCCCATCTATGTTTTTTCAATCTTGTCAGAGGCTTTTAGGAGCATTGTTTATTTCCTCAGGTGCCTTAGGTAGATTAAAAGAAACTGCTGACTTACAATCTATATATTTAGGAAAGGCAAATGGCCATTAAAGGAAGTTATGGCATTAGAATCCAGAACATTTTGAAAATATTTTCCTATTTCTCTCCTTTTCAAAGAACTTTCTAGAGAACTTTTTCATTTCTTAAGACTAGCCTCCCCTTTCTCCTCTCTAGATAAGGCTTATTATTTTGAAGAGAGAAAAATAAAGGAGAAAAGTAATGGTGAAAGCCAGAAAATAAATGAGGAATGTGGCTACTGTTAGAACTTATGTCTTCCGCCACCACACCTTATAATCCCAAATTAGTTTTCAGTCAAATGCAACACTAAAGTTTTCTAATGTGAAAACTTTAACTATTCAATGCATCAGCAAAATGAGATCCATACCCAGTTTGTCTCAGATTCACCTCAAAAGTGACACTATGATTTTTTAGAATTCCTTCTTGATGACATTGCTTTAAAAAGGATTTTAAGTGACTGGAATTTAAAGGAATGAGGATTTTAAAGGAATATGAAGTTGTTGGTATTCTCTAAGGAAGGATAGCATGAACCACATGATCTACACTTCTCTTGAAAGATGTTTAAGGAGCGTAAAGTGCTTGGAGAACCACAGATGAAAAAGGAAAGACTACCAAACAGTTGTTTGGGGTTTTTAAAATCTCTCCCTGTAAAAGGCTTTCACCAAGAACAATGGAAACAATTTTTTGAAGAGGAGATAGGTGAGAAATATACTTCTGTTTCCCCAGTGAAGTCTGAGACTCTTTCCAAGAAAATGCAGTAACTCAGCTTTTGGGACACCTGGCAGTTAGGTAGTGCTTAAGCTCCATCCTGGTAAGTAGGAGAGTAAATAAGCTTAACAAGTGTTTGAATTCTTCAAAGGAAAATCCAAAACCAGAAAAAAAAATAGCTTCATAACTGTACTAAATTTTTTAAAAGGGCACATTTAGAACCGTAGAAATCATGTAGATGTCCGATAGTTGTCTGTCCTTTGTTTTTGAAAAGGACCAGTGACATCACAGAGTGATACCTTAACCCATAGGTGAACTGGATTTAAGGGAGATTTAAGGGAGAAAGTCTTCAGCTTCATTATCAAAGTCTAGTGGTAAGACAAAAGTCAGAATTACTAGTGATGGCCCAGGATGCAATGGATGACCATGTCAAAGTATGATCAAGTGCTCGGTGCTTCACAGTACCTGTTTCATGGCTATTGGAACAAATTGTTTTCATCTGCCCATTTGTCCTAGCAAAATCTTCACATGCCTGGGGAAGATACCTCCCCACTACTCACTGATGGGTTTGAGGCCTGTGGGTTACCCTCCACTGGGTTTAGCCCATCTGTCAAGATGGTTTACCAGGGTGTGACCACTGCACATGTTATGGCTTCTTGGAGGAACAGTTGAGAGCTGAGTGCCAAAAAGAGACCAAAGGTACATGAGCAGTCCTAAAAAAGGCTCAGCAAGTCCTCACACAAGAGGTGCTGGTCTTCTCTAAACACCCTATACATCCCAGATGTCTGAAATAGTGGTGAGAAGAGTGAAGAGAAGGAAAGAGGCAAGAAATGGCTAAAGGTTTGATTTCTTTACAGCATGGGAGTGGAAAGGATTTGGAGCTGGAAGACCAGGTTCTGCCTTTCGCTAAAAACTCTCTGATTGTCAGGTTCCTCATCTATAAAATGACCTCTCGAGTCTCTTCCAGCTCTAACTATAAGAACCAATGAAAGCAGCTTCTGTTTGTCAAAGGGCTTTGGCAAGAACCTAAACACTGATGAACAAGGGGACACATTGCAAGACAGGGAAAGACCCAGAAAAAAATTGGGAAAGCATGCCAAAGTTATAAAGCTTCAGGAACCTCCCCAGCAGCCTCTGGATATTGGCCACATAAGTTGGCAAAGAGTAATAGAGAACTGAGTGTTTCCGTTTCAGTTAGTAAGGAAGGGAAAGAGAATTTTCCAATAACCTGTGTTTCTGACATTACCAAGTAAAAGCCACATATGCACAAAATACAGCACAGTCTGCTTACCAAACTTGATGAAAAATTGCAATGATGCCTCTTCTCAGGTTATCAGGGATAAAGGAAATGCCCCTTTAAAAAAAGTACTTGAGAGAAAATAAGAATAGATATCAATGAAATGTATTTTTTAAATAAGAAAAAATGGTTTTTCTCATAGACAAACTTGGGAAGAAAGGACAGAAAGCAATAAAAGGAATCCTAACTTTCCTTAGGGCTTAGAAAGTAGAGGAATGACACAAAAAAAGGTAAGAAGGAGGACCTCCTTTAAACTTAGGGAGCAATGTAATAGGTACCACCAAGCCTGTTTCCCTAGAGGTGAAATAAGGCTTCCAGGAATGCTGATGGTGATCCACCCAGGCTTTTGTGAGAAAGGTCATCTGAGGCTGGTCAAAACAGTGGTGGCTGCCCAACTTTGGGGAAAGGGGGATGGCAGAGCACTAAGATGTCACTCTGATATGAACAGTAGCAACGCACACTCTTCTTATCAGGTATGGGTCAGAGAATAGTGTCCTGAGGTTTGGAAAACCCGATGGCCACTAGCCAGCCACTTCCAGGGATTACATGGGGACATGATTGCAATAAATGGAACCTAGAAGACAAAGCTGATGAAGTCTTGGAGAAAAAATCCCAATGATATGAGGAATACAAGGAATATTTTCACAATTGTTGCTGACTGGAGATAGGGGCTTGACAAAAGAAAAGTTGATTTGGGAAGGTGGTATTTGCAAATAGGATTGGTCTTCTGATCACAGCTTAAGATAAAGAATTGACGGACTGCTGGCCAGGAATGCCTGACGTGGGAGTCAGACCTAAGTCTGGACCCCAGCTTTGCCATTTATTGGTTATGTGACTATGTACTTCTCAATTTCTTCAGTTTTTTCATTTGTAAAATGGGAATAATAACGGTATTTACTATCTATAGAGTGGTTGTGAAGCAAACACTTTGTAAAACACTTGAAGGGTACACAAAGGTGTCCTTAATAATAAAAAATACTAACAATAATTTTAAAATCAAAATAAATAAAATAATAATAATTGGCCTGGAGAATCATGAACATGTTCCAAACTAAACAAGGGAAAAAATTGCTCATGTACATTCACCTGGCCAGAACTGTATGAAGAGAGAAGAAGCAGGTAAAACAAAGGAAGAATAGCAGTGGAGGGGATCAGTAATTATCAGGAGAACAATATCCAGAAAAAATACCATAATTAAAATCAACAAGATGGCTCCAGGTATCTATATAAAATTTACAAACTATAGATAATAAACAAAATGAACTAGAGATATTAACATAAGATAAATATGCCATCATAAATTAAGAGTGAGACTTGGTGGGATGTGACTCATGTCTAGAATATGGTTATTGAATTATTTACCTTAGATCAAAAACTCTCAAAATGTAATCCCCAAGACTCTTTCAAGGGGGTCTGCATGGTCAAAACTATTTCCATAATAATGCTAAGATGTTTTAATTTCTAATACAATAAATATTGGTAGATATAACTTCCATAAAAAAGCTTCTTGGGTTGTCCTTAATAATTTATAATAGCATCAAGGGTCAAAAAGTTTGAGAACCACTTAGATAAATGGGACTATGGAATAATAGCATTCTATATTAAAATGTTTTCTGGTAAATGAAAATTGGGAAATGTTGGAGATATAAACAAAGGATGATAATAAAATATATTTCAAAAATGAAAAAAACACATTACTTGTGAAAAAATCCACAAACCAGCACAGAGAACATTTGGATGAGGATGAATAGGAACAGAGAAGTTATCATAAGATCCAAATGGATAAATTATCTAAATATAAAAGGTAACATCATTTACAAAGATTTGGAGAGAAATGGAAAGAAGTACTTTGTACAGCTATGGCAGGGAAGAATTCTTTACTAAATAAGAGGGGTAATCACGGAAAATAAGATAGACAATTTTGACTGAATATAACTGAAAAGTTTCTGTATATCCAAAATTCATACAATTCGAATTAGAAGAGTTAGTTGGGAAAATATTTTGTACTAAACCTCTTTGAAGACATCATCATACAAAAGAATACTCCAAGTCATTACTAATTAAAGAAATACAAATTAAAACAAGACTGAAGTTTTACCTTACATTCATCAGGTTGCTAAAAATGCCAAAGGGTATTTTACCTCAGGGGTTGCGGAAAGAGAGGCCCACTACTGTATAATTTTGATTGGTGGAGCTGTAAATTGATTCACTCATTCTAAATGGCAATTAGGAAATATGCGAAAAAAAGTTACCAAACTGTATATGCCCTTTGATTTAGTGGTAGCACTACGAGAACATATACCACAAGCAGGTCAAAGGGAAAGGGACACATACAAAAATATTTATAGCAGTACTTTTGTAGCTACAAAGAAATGGGAGAAAAGTGAATTCCCATAGTCTGGAAAACAAACTGTGGTATATGAATGCAATGAAATACTATTGTGCTGTTTAAGAAATTACAAATATGGGGGGAGGGTGGAGCCAAAATGGTGAAGTAGAAAGACGGACCTGCTCTAGCTCTCCCCCTCCATAGCCCATAAAATATCTGTAAAAAATGACTAAACAAATTCTAGGGCAGCAAAAGCCAGAAAATGACAGAATGAAACAGATTTCTAGTCCAAGATAGCCTGGAAGGATGACAGGCAAGGTCTATTGCACCAGACTCAAAGCAGAGCACATTCCAGCCTGGGCCACGCAGCACCGACAGGACTGGAGCAGGTTTCAGAACACAGAATCACAAGTAGCAGCTACGATTCCCAGATTTCTCAACCCATAAATGTCAAAGACAGCTTCAAAAGTCAGTAAGAAAGTTCTTTCACCTGGGTGAGAGGTGAGCACAGTTCAGCCCCAGTCATGGTCCCAGGGTGGCAGCAGCATCCACTTTTGGAGCCTTCTGCTTAAAGAACCAGTGCGGAATCAGTGGCTGATCTGGGTCTCAGTTCTGAGTGGAGGTCCTGGGGTGAGGAGGAGCACTGGTGTGGTGAAGTTGGTGATGGCTGTGGAGAGGGAACTCTACTCACAGTTCCAGGGCAGAAAAGAGTGTTTTTGGTTGCTCACAGACCAAAGCACAGGCCAGGAGAGGTCTAAACTCCTCTCCTTTGATTGTGCCACCCAAAAAGAACTGAGAACTTATAGGTCCCTACTGATATCTCAGAGAGCAGCTGCACAAAACCTCTGAAGCCTAGGGTAATATACCCTGCCCCTGACAAAGGACTCAAAAGTCAAGTAACTGACTGGAAAAATGATAACAAAAGGAGAAAAAAATAAGACTATACAAGGTTACTTTCTTGGTGAAAAGGTATTTTCTTCCATCCTTTTGAATGAGAAAGAGCAAAGTGTACCATCAGATGAAGACAGCAAGGTCAAGGCTTCTCCATTCAAAACCTCCAAAATAAATATGCAATGGTCTCAGGCCATGGAAGAGCTCAAAAAGGGTTTTGAAAATAAAGTAAGAGAAGTAGAGGAAAAATTGGGAAGAGAAATGAGAGTGATGCAAGAAAATCATGAAAAAGGAGTCAACAGCTTGCTAAAAGAGACCCAAAAAATGCCGAAGAAAATAACATCTTTAAAAATGGACTAACAAAAATGGCAAAAGAAGTTCAAAAAGGCAATGAGAAGAATGCTTTAAAAAACAGAATTGGCCAAATGGAAAAGGAGGATCAAAAGCTCACTGAAGAAAATAACTCTTTAAAAACTAGAATGGAACATATGGAAGCGAACAATTTTGTGAGAAACCAAGGAATTATAAAACAAAACCAAAAGAATGAAAAAATAGAAGACAATGTGAAATATCTCACTGGAAAAAAATTGACCAGTAAAATAGATCCAGGAGAGGTAATTTAAAGATTATTGGTCTACCTGAAAACTATGATCAAAAAAAAAGAGCCTAGACATCAACTTCCAAGAAATTATCAAGGAAAACTCCTCTGATATTCTAGAACCAGTTATTACAGACTAACCTAAATGGCAAAAGAGGTTCAAAAAGCCAAACAGAAATGGAAAGAATTTTCATTTTTTCCTGAAAGAGATCCCAAAAGGAAAATTCCTAGGAATATTGTAGCCAAATTCCAGAGTGTCAAGGAGAAAATATGACGAGCAGCCAAAAAGAAGTAATTCTCATATGAAAAGAAAAAATGCTCTAAATCACTATTGATTAGAAAGATGCAAATCAAAACAACTCTGAGGTACCACATCACACCTATAAGATTGGTAAACATGACAGAACAAGAAGATGAGAAATGTTGGAGAAGATGTGGGAGAGCTGGAACACTAATTCATTGCTAGTGGAGCTGTGAGCTGATCCAACCATTCTGGAGAGCAATTTGGAACTGTGCCCAAAGGGCTACAAAAATGTGCATATCCTTTGACCCAGCAATGTTGCTTCTAGGACTGTATCCCAAAGAGATCATAAAAATGGGAAAGGGTCTCACATGTACAAAAATATAGCAACACTCTTTGTGGTTGCAAAAAACTGGAAATCAAAGGGATGCCCATCAATTGGGGAATGACTGAATAAATTATGGTATATGAATGTAATGGAATACTATTGGGCTATAAGAAATGATGAATGGGGGGGGCGCAGCCAAGATGGCGGAGTAGAAGGACTCACATTTGCTGGCTCCGAACCCACAGCCCATGGATTTCCTCTAAAAAGAACTCCTGACAAATTCTGGAACAGTGGAAGCCGCGCAGAAACACAGTGAAGGAGATTTCCGTTGCAGAGAGTCCTGAAAAACCGACCCCAGGGGTCCATCGCGCCCGGACGGGAGTGGAGCCCTCCCCTGCCCTGCCCCGGCGCGCGGCACTGAGAGGAGGGAGCAGATCCCAGCAGGCTTCAGGGACCGGAATCTCTGGGCGGCCACAAAGGTCCCTCCACCCACAGACGCACAGGTCAGTGAGAGAGACAGGCTGAGAGGGGAGCAGGGTATCTCCGGGACTTGGACCCCCTAGGGAGGCAGCTGCTGCAGCAGAGGCAGAGGCAGCTCGGCCAGAGCCTCCCAGAGCAGGCAGGAGCTCCACAGCAGCTCCATTACACAAGGTCTCTGCATAAACCCCCTGAGGGAAACCCCCTGAGAGGCGGCCCTGCCCCCACCTGAGCACCAGCAGATAAGCTCCCATTGAAGAGCAGTCAGGCCTGCTGCCAAAAGCCCTGAGTCTGGGGAGCAGCATTTGAATCTCAGACCCCAAGCACTAGCTGGGCAGATCTAGGTGGGTCTGGAGAGGACTCTTGGAAGTCAAGTAACTTGCTGGGAAAATGCCCAGAAAAGGGAAAAAAACTAAGACCATAGAAGGTTATTTTCTTGAGAAGATGGTTCCGCCATTCCTCTCTGACAACAATGAAGAGGTCTGCTTACCATCAGGTAAAGACATAGGAGTCAAGGCCTCTGTATCTCAAATATCTGAAAGAGATACCCCATGGGCTCAGGCCATGGAGGAGCTCAAAAAGGATTTTGAAAATCAAGTTAGACAGGTGGAGGAAAAACTGGGAAAAGAAATGAGAGA
>CM053769.1:204533115-204586279 GCA_028658325.1 Potorous gilbertii | reverse complement strand
TGGCCCTACAGGACAAAAGAGAAGATGGGGTAAGGGAAGGGAGGGATGATAGAAGAGAGGGCAGATTGGTGATATGGGTAATTAGAATGTCCAGTGTATTGGGGAGGGGGGAGGGGACAAATGGGGAGAAAATTTTGGAACCCAAAATCTTGTGAAAATGAATGTAAAAAGTTAAATAAATTTATTAAAAAAAAAAATAAAGACATTGAGGATAAAAAAAATAAAAAAAGAAATGATGAACAGAAAGACTTCAGAGAGGCCTAGAAAGACTTTTATGATTGGATGCTGGGTGAAAGCAGCAGAACCAGGAGAACCTTGTGCACAGCAGCAATGACAGTATGTGAGAGTTTTTTCTGGAAATGCAGGGACTTAAAAAAATTCCCAACAGTCTTTCAAGGCAAAATGCCTTCCACATCGAGAGAAAGGACTATGTAATTCAATCCCAGAATGTAGCAGATCATTCTTTTTTGTGTATATCGTTTTGGTTTGTTATATGATTTCTCCCATTCATTTTAATTCTTCTACATAGCATGTCTATAGTGAAAATGTATTTAATAGGAATGTATGTGTAGAACCTATATAAATTGTATGCCATTGGGGAGGGAGGGAGGAGGTAACGGGGAGGGAAGGGGGAAAAAATCTAAGTTATATGGTAGTGATTGTAGAACACTGAAAATAAATCAAATTAATAATAAAAAAAGAAAAAAACAATTCAAGTATGGTGGAAATGCAATCAGGATAACACAAGATTTAGCAGTTTCTACAATAAGGGATTGAAGGGCTTGGAATATGATATTCCAGAGGTCAAAGGAGATAGGATTAAAACCAAGAATCAGTACTCAGCAAAACTGAATATAATACTTCAGGGGAAAAAAAATGGAATTTCAATGAAATAGAGGACTTCCAAGTGTTCTTGTTGAAAAGACCAGAGCTGAATAGAAAATGTGACTTTCAAATACAAGAATCAAGAGAAAAATGAAAAGGTAAACAGGAAAGAGAAACCTTAAGGAACTCATTAAAGTTGAACTGTTTACATTCCTGCATGGAAAGATGATATTTATAACTCATGAGACCTTTTTCAGTATTAGGGTATATACTTAAGAGGGAATATATGTAGATGTGTATGGGTATGTACGTATGTTTATATTATATATGTGTAGATATGTACATGTACATGGGTGTGTGTGTGTGTGTAGGGCACAGGTTGAGCTGAATATGAAGGGAGAATACCTAAAAAAATTTAAATTTATTGTTGAATGGAATGTACTAGGAGTAAGAGAAAGAGAGAGGTAGAATGTAGCAAATCATCTCACATAAAAGAAGGAAGAAAGAGCTTTTCCAATGGAGAAGAGGGGGGAGTTTAAAGGAAATAACTGAGCCTGATTCTCATGATATTTGGCTTAAGGAGGAATAATACACGCTTAATTGGAAATGGAAATCTATTTTACCCTACAGGAAGGCAAGGGGGAAGGTTATAGGAAAGGGAAGATGATAGAAGGGACAGCAAATTGGTGAAAGGTATAATCAGAAGCAAAAACTATTGTGGGACAATAGGTCAAGGGAGAAAATGGAATAAATGGAGGGCAGGATAAAAGAGAGGGAAATGTGGTTAGTCTTTTAAAAAAAACAACATAACTATTTTGGAAATGTTTTGCATTGTTACACATGTATGACCTATATTGAATTGCTTGTTTTCTCAATGAAAGTGGGTGGGGAGGGAGGAAAGAATATGGAACTCAAAGCTTTCAGAATGAATGTTAAAAATTGTTTTAGCATGCAACTGGAAATTAAGATATACAGGCAATGGAGTATAGAAATATATTTTGCCCTACAGGAAAACAGAAAGGAAGGGGGATGTCAGAAGGATGGGTAATAAAAGGGAGGAAAGACTGGAGGAAGGAGTGGATGGGGTACATGCTGTCCTGGGGTGGGGAGTGGGGAGAGATGGGGAGAAAATTTTGAATTCAAATTCTTGTGGAAGTGTATGTTGAGAACTGAAAAAATAAAAAAATTACATATTTTTTAAAAAGAAATTACAAATATAGAAAAACTCAGAGGAACTTGGGAAGACTTCTAGGAAATGATGTAGAAAGAAGATAGAAGCACCAAGAATTGTAATTAACGACATGACTACAGTAATATAAAGGAAAATACTTGGATCAGTATCAGTAATACAGAACTTAGATCAGTGTAGTGAATACACTGTCTTTAGAGCACTGATGGTAAAGCCTCCAGCTCTTCACAGAGAGGTAACAGGCAGTAAGTGAAAAACGATGTATACAATTCTAGACAAAGCCTATGGATTGATTTGTTTTGCTTGACCATACTTATTAAAAGAGAAGATTTGAGATGAGAGACAATCCCTAAAAGCTATGAGGAGCAGTAGATATAGTGCTTAAGAGTCAGGAAGACTCATCTTCCATGAGTTCAAATCCGGCCTTAGACACTTCCTAGCTGTGTGACTCTGGGCAAGTCATTAACCCTGTTTGCCCTAGTTTCCTTTAAAATGAGTTGTAGAAGAAAATGGCAAACCACTCTAGTGTCTTTGCCAAGAAAACCCCAAACGGGGTCATAAAGAGTTGGACACAACTGAAAAATGACTAAACAACGACGACATGGTCCCTTGAAAGTGAGTGATGTAAAAACAAAAAAAGAAGAGATGTGTCTCTAAAACTTTATGAAGAGAAACACTAATTAAAAAAAAAGAAATGAGAGATTGCATGGTAGTATAGCATAGCTAACTCAACCAGGTATTTAATGAAACTAAAAATGAATAATCATTTCTTTTGACTAGGTAAAGAGGCCATTCTCTGCTTCATTTCTTATTAAGCCTTAATCACTGAATGGTCGTTGCCTTAGTCAAACTGAGACCTGTTAAGGACCTTAGCTTGAAAATGCCAAGGTCCCCCACGGCATCCTGGGCTATCTCCAGTTGTCCTGATCTCTATCTGGCCACTGGATCTAGAAAGCTCTGGAGAAGAAAGTGAGTCTGGTGACTTTGCACAGCCCTCCCTCCCTCCAGTCTAATTCACTTCCATGTAGTGGTACCGCCTCCCTGATGTCATGAAGGACAAACAACAACAACCCTGGGCACGCCACTTAACCTCTGTTTACCTTCATCCACAGGAAAAGAAAACAACAAACCATTCTAGCATCTTTGCCAAGAAAACTCCATGGACAGTACTGGTGTGCTGGGGTCCACGGGGTCACGAAGAGTCAGACGTGACAGAACAATATAAGATGAAGAGAAGAGTGAAATGCTCCTCAAGAATACTGCTGACAAAGCTAGGACCAGATGGAGCTGATGTAGACACTGAAGGCTAGACACAACAGAGGACCTACAACCTCACGTTCCTCAGACTTTCATCCCCTCTTATGAACCAAATGATTTTTATGCCAGTTTCTATCCTCTCCAATCCCTCACAGAGCTGCAAAAATAATCTAATGCACACAAGTCTGACTATACCCTTGGTCACAAACCTCTGCTGGCTCCCTGTCATCTATGGGATAGACAATGCCTTCTTAGCCCTCTTCCTGGCTCTAACCTTTCCTTCTATCCTTATTTCACATCATCTTCACTCATTTACTTTATAGCCAAGCCAAACAGGGCACTGGAGGTTCTCCAGTCTGATGTTTTTAACACCCACCTCTGAGCACAGATGCAAGCTGTCCCTTGAGCCTGAAATGCACTCTCTCCTCTCTCCTTCCACTTGTTAAAATCCTTTTGTTCCTTCACAGTCTCCATGAAGGCTTCCTCATATCCAGAGTCTAAGAGTGTTAAATTCTCTTCCCAAATTTCTTTGGTCTGCCTCAAAACATTTTACCTTGTATTATGCGTGTTTTTTCCTCTTCAGGAGACAGAGAGCCCTGTGTGCAGGATCTCAGTTTTTCAACTCTTTATCCCAGCATATAACAAGATGCCTATTGTAGACACTTAACAGATGTTTTTAGAATTTTCACTCAGGGCATGAATAAAACCAGAAGAAGAACAGAACCTTGCTAGGGAAGATGAAATAATGGTCAACAGAATGAAAGCAGGTTCATTCAGCTCTTGCTGTGTTTCTATTTCTTTTGAGGAGGATGACTTTCAGATTGAAGAGAAAACCAGTAAACAGAGTTGAAACAAAATAAACGAGATGGTGAGAACACCTATTGTCTTCAATGAGTTCAGTCATAGGTGGATGTGCTTACTGAGTCCCTATCTGTGGACTCTGAAAAATCATGGCCAATAATGATATTTAACATTAGATAGTCCTTACTCTGTGCCTGGTACCGGGCTAAGCACTTTACAATTATTCTCTCATTTGAAAATCACAACCACTCTGGGAACTTCAGATTTTCCTGACTCTAGGCCTGGTGCTCTATCCACTGCACAATCCAGCAACCAACTTCAAGATGCTTACTAGCCGTGGGACCCTGGGCAAATCTTAACACAGTTTGCCTCAGTTTCCTCATCTGTCAAATGACCTAGAGAAGAAAATGGCAAACTACTCCAGCATTTTTGCCAAGAAAACTCCAAAAGGGTCCACGAAGAGTCCAACATGACTAAAAAGAGGTGAGCAACAACAAACTGGAAAAGGCAAGATTGGAAATAAATGAACATATTCTGATCTTTAAAAAATTAAATAAAGGCTAGCAGCTCTTTCAACCTATATCCCAGAGTTTAACTTCTGCCAAAATTACAGATTGCCTAATTAAAGAGATGGTCTGTAAACATTTAGAAATAAAATTAGTGATTGCTAAAAGCTGGCATAGGTTTAAAGAGACTCTTATTTTCTTTTTTTGACACAGTGACTAGACTTGTAGACTAGGGAAATGCTGATGACATAGTACACCTGGACTTACAAAAGTCCTATGGCTAGTAAATTCTTACCCCTTACCACCAGTTCCTGAGATTCAGAATACTCATGTGCCCGAGGAAAACCACTCTCTTCCCTATCATGATCATATCCCGTATCACCACCTATCATTTCCTCATCCCCATTCACTTCAGTCCTATCGTTCCCATGTTCCAATTCAACTCTTCCTGTTCATTGTGCCTTTGGGAATCCCTATTACTTTGTTTCTTCCACCTTAGGATCACAGATTTGTAACTGAAAGGGACCTAAGAGATCATGTAGTCACATTCCCCACCCCACCCCCAACACTTACTTTCCAGTTGAGTCTCAGAGAGGTCTGGGAATTTGCCCAAGGCCATAAAGGGAGAGGCAGAACTAAGGTTTAAACCTAAGGTATTCATTCTCCAAATCTAATGTTTATTGCATTCTACTACTCATGGAAACTAGGTTCCCCTCCTCCTCCACACCAGAAACTGCATTAGACACTGCATCCTGGGCAGAAACCTCTACTTGGAGGCTTTTTCCCTTCCCTTCCAGTTTTCTTTGGAAAATTGCCCTTTACAACCCCCCACTTATCTCCTGGTTTCCTTCCCTGATGCCCACAAACTTCCAGGTTTTCCCAATCTTTAAAAAGTCCTCACTTAACGCCATCCTTCCTTCAAACTCACATCCTTTATTTATCTCTTCTTCCCTGTAGAGCTAAAGTCTTAGGAGAAACTATCTAGTCATCACCTCCACTTTTCTTATTCATCTCCCAATCCTTTGCAGTCTGGCTTTCAACTTCATCACTCAACTGAAAACTGCTTTCTTCAGGGTTACTGTTTCTTAATTTCTGAAGCCGATGGCCTTTCCCCAGTTCTATCCTTTTTGACTTTTTAGCAGCATCTGTTTACTGCTACCTTTTCCTCCTGGATACTCTCTCCTAAGTTTGGTGATCTTGCTCTTACTTCTCCTGTTTGACTTCATTCTCAGTCTCTTTGGCTGGCTTGACATCCATGTCCTGCCCTTTAACTATGATTATTCTTCAAGTCTCTGTCCTAGGCTCTCTTCTTTCTCTAGGTAACCTCATCAGCCCCCCTAGGTTTAATTTTCATCTCCATGCAGATGACTTCCCCAATATTCTGTGTCTGTGTTTGTCGTTGAGCCATCCAACCCTATTCGAAGTTTTCATTGGAGTGGTTTGCCATTTCTTTCTTCAATTCATTTTATAGATGAGAAAACTGAAGCAAAGAGGGTCACACAGCTAGTAAGTATCTGAGGCTAGATTCGAACTCACGTATTCCTGACTTCAGGCCCAGAGCTCCAACCACTGGGTCACCTAGCCACCCAGATGTAGTACGCACACACACACGTGTGCACACACACACACACACACACACACACACACCACACATGCACAGTGTCTCCTGAAGTCCAATTCCACCTTCTTGCTTACTGAGAATTTCAAAATTGATTCCAAATTTTTATAAGCACCTCAAATTTAAGATGTATGAAACAGTACTCATTGTTTCCCCTCCCAAAGTCCACCTTCATTCCAAACTCTCCTATTCCCCCCATCTACCTATAGTCAACTACATTCACCACCTTAAAGTCATTCCCTCTACCTTCTCCTCACACAACCAATCAGCTGCAGAATCTTAAAGATTATCCCTCTACATCATTTCTGATATTCCTTCCCTTCTCTCTCCACTCATATGGACACCAAAGTGAGACTATTAATTCCCTCATTCTGGATATTAACAGATTACTAGGTATATGCCCCAAGGAGGTTAAAGGCAGAGGGAATGGTAGCACAGATTAAAAATATACACATACAGAGATAATTATCAATATAACTACATATAATCTCTCTTATTATATACATTATTGTGCATATATATATATATATATATATATATATATATATATATATATATGTATATATACATGTGAGGAGACCCCACGGGTAACCCAAGGCTGTTGCCCTCCATGTCAAAGCACAAGCACTGGGGGTGAGGAGACCCAGGTGTCACTGTGGCACTGTCTGCTTCGGTCTCCTCATCTGTAAAATGGGGGACAAAACAGTCCTACTCCCATGATCGTCTCGAGGGTCAAATGAGATCCATGTAAAGTACCATACAGTGTCTAAAAGTTGTAGTGCTGGTTGAAGCCATTTATTACATCAATGACACTATCATCATCACTGCTACTATTCCTATCACTCTGCCATGCTGGGATATAGCAAGAGCACTGGGCCAGAAATCAAAAGGCCTTTGGGAAAAGTAACAAATGAGCAACCCTCAGTTTAAAACAAGGATGGTGATCTCTCATCCAGATGTGGATCAAGTATAGTCAGCTTTTAGCCTTTAGCTAACCTACTGCCATGGGGTAGCTAGGTGGTGCAGTGGATAGAGCATGAATGCAGGAATCAGGAGGACCTGAGTTCAAATTTCACCTCAGACACTTGACACTCACTAGCTGTGTGACTTTGGGCAAGTCATTTAACCCCAACTGCCTCATCCTGGGTCATCTCCAGTCATTCTGATGAGTATTGGTCACTGGATTCAGATGACTGTGGGGGAGAAGTGAGGCTGGTGACCTGCACAGCCCTCCCTCACTCAAAACAAAGTCAAGTGCAAGTCATGTCATTATTTCTCTGATGGCATGTTCTGCTCTGGCAATGAAGGACGAACACACACATATATACATACTTTTGTAGTGGCAAAGAATTGGAAGTAAAGTGGTTGCCCACTGACTGAAGAATGGCAAAATAAACTGTGGCATATCAACATAATGTGTTGGTCAGAAAGAGGCATATGAAAAAAATCAGAAAAACTTAGGAACTATTCTATGAGCTGTTCCAAAGGAAAGTTAGCAAAATTAGAACAATTTCCATAATGCCAACTATTAATGAGGCAAAGGGGCACAAAACTGAAAAACAAGAGTGCTCTGATCACTGCCGCTGCCAGGGATTCCCAAGAACTATGAAACACAGAGGTGGCGGACACTGAGTGCAGAATAAGGCATACATAACATTTCCAGACACAGTCAATGTGGCGATTTATTTTTCACAAAGATCCACACTTGTTACAACAGAAAAGGGGTGGGAGAGGAACACTGATGTAAAAGAAAGTATCACTGAAACATTAAAAAAGAGTAGGGACAGTACACTGGGACTCAACAGGTAACAATGGCCTTTAGGATGCTTTAGTGACTGTATTCTCTTTACAACAATATTAGGGCAAGTCATATTTACTTACTAGTTTTTGACCATGAAAAACTACTTCTAAGGAAACTTTTCAGAGGAAATGGCCAAAATGAGTACTTCTAGGCATTATAAGAACAATTTTTCTGTTGATTTATCTGATCTCTTGAGAGAAATCATGGTGCAGTTCATGCTGCTCGTGGTCAAGGCTAACCTCCATTCTGACTGGAGTCAAGCATAGCTAGATCTGGAACTCTACACATTTTCTTGTGCTTTTAAAGGTAGGACTTAATACCTGACTGTAGGACTATATTTACATAATACTCAACAGTTATGAAGCATGTTTATGACGTAGTCCTAATGATTAACTTCTTAACTCCCTTTTTAGATACATTTAGGTGAAATGACCTCCTCAGGCATACCCTACCTCAATTATCTGAACCTTAAGTGAAACCACCAAGGAAGCAGCTGCACAGGAACACTGCTGGCCACATCCTGCTCTTCTCAAGTCAATGGTTCCCTGTTGCTTGCTAAATAAGGACAAACTTCTTTGCCTGAGATTTAAGGCTTTCCACCACTTAGACCCATCCTATTTTTCTTTTAAGTATTTATTTTTTTTTGTTACATTTTGGGTTCCAAGCAGTTTCCCTCTTTCCCTCCCAACCCCACATGAAAAAAAGCCAACATTTGACACATTCACATATGTGAAACCATCCAATACGTACTTCAATATAGCAGTTCTTTCTCTGGAGGTGGATAGCATCTTCTTCATAGGTCCTTTGTAGTTGATCTGAATAGTTATATAACTCATAACAGCTTAGTCATTTATAGTTACTCTTCTAATAGAATTGCTGTTACTGTATGAAATGTTCTCTTGGGTCTGCATGTTTCACTCTTCATTATTTCATGCAGGTCTTTCTATGTTTTCTAAAATCAACCTGCTCATCATTTCTTACAGCACAGTAGTAATCCATCACAATCATATACCACAGTTTGTTCAGCCATTCCCCAATTGATAGGCATCCTTCAATTTCCAGTTCTTTGCCACCACAAAGAGAGGTGCTATAAACATTTTAAAACTTATAGGTTCTTTTCCTTTTTCCCTGATCACCTTGGGAAACAAGACAAAATAAAAACAGTAGTATTTCTGGGTCAAAGAGTATACACAGTTTTAACTCTTAATTCCAGATAGCTCTCCAAAACTGTGTCCCAATTTTTCCACATTCCCTCTAATATTTTTAGTCAATCGGATAGGTGTGAGATATTATCTCAAAGTTGTTTAATTTGTATTTCTCTAATCAACAATGACATAGAGCATTTTTTCATATGAATATTTTTAGGTTTGGTTTCTTCATCCAAAAATTGCCTGTTCATGTCTTTTAACCCTTTTATCAATTGGGAAATGACTCATATTCTTATAAATTTAACAAAGCTCTCTATATATTTGACAAGGTTTTCTATGTAGTTGAGATATGAGGCCTTTATCTGAGAAACTGCCTATAAAAAACATTCCCCCAATTTTTACTTTCCTTCTAATCTTGGCTACACTGGTTTTATTTATACATACCTTTTTAATTTAATGTAATCAAAATTATCCATTTTACCTCTTGCAATGTTCTCTATCTTTTGTTTATTCATAAATTCTTCTCCTATCCATAAATCTGATAGGCAACATGTTTCATGTTCTTCTGATTTACCTTATGATATCTCCCTTTATGTTTAGGTCATGTGTCCATTTTGATCTTATTTTATGAGATACTGGTCTATACCTAGTTTCTGCCAGATTGCTTTTCTAGTTTTCCCAACAATTTTTACCAAATAGTAAATTCTATCCCAAAAGCTTAAATCTTTACATTTATCAAATACAAGGCTACTATAGTAATTTACTACTATGTGCTGTTTATCTATTCTATTTCACAGATCCACCATTCTATTTCTTAACCAGGAACAGATAGTTCTGATAAATTATAGCCTTATAATACAATTTAAGATCTGGTGCTCCTAGACATCCTTTCTTTGCATGTTTTTTCATCAATTCCTCTGATAATCTTGACCTTCTGTTCTTCCAAATGAATTTTATTATTTTTTATAGATTAATTAATTTTTTGGTAATTTAATTGGAATGGCACTGAATAAGTAGATTAATTTAGGCAGAATTTTCATTATATTAGCTTGGCCCACTCATGAACAATTAGTATTTCCCCTGTTATTTAAATCTGATTTTATTTGCACAAAAATGTTTTATAATTATCTTCATGTAAGTTCTTGGGTCTGTCTTGGCAGGTATACTCCCAAGTACTTTATATTGACAATGGTTATTTTAAATGAAATATCTCTTACAGTCTCTTCTTGCAGGGCTTTGTTGGTGATATATAGAAATGCTAATGATTTATGTGGATTTATTTTATAACCTATTACCACTAAAATTGTGGTTTTAACTAGCTTTTCAATTCAGTTTCCAAGAATAGAGATCTTATTGTCTGCAAAAAGAGAGAGTTTTCTTACCTCACTGCCCATTCTGATTCCTTCAATTTATTTTCCTTCTCTTACTGCTATTGCTAGCATTTCTAGTATAATACTAAATAAAAGTGGTAACAATGGGCAAACTTGCTTCACTCCTGATGTCACTGGGAAAGCTTCTAGCTTATCCCTGTAACAGACAGTGCTTGCTTATGGTTGGAAGTAGTTGCTTTGTATCATTTTAAGGAAAAATTTATTTATACCTATGCTTTCAAATGTTCTTTTAATGTGTTATATTTTGTCAAAAGTTCTTTCTGCATCTACTGATATAGTCATATGATTTTGGTTACTTTTGTTAATCAATATAATCAAGTATGTTAATCACTTGCCTTATATTGAACCAGCCCTGCATCCTGATATAAATTCCACTTGGTCACAATGTATAATATTTGTCATGTATTTTTGTACTTTCCTTCCTAGTATTTTACTTGGGATTTTTGCATACATATTCATTAGTGAAATTGGTCTGGAATTTTATTTCTCTTCCTGGTTTAGGTATCAGCGCTATATTTGTTTCATAAAAGGAGTTTGGTAGGATTCTTTCTTTGCCTATTATTCCAGATGGTTTATTTAATTTTGGAATTAGCTGATCTTTAAATATTTGGTAGAATTCACTTGAAAATCCATCTGGTCCTGATGCTTTTTTCTTAAGAAGTCCTGTTTACTTTATTTTTCCAAAATAGGCTTATATTGAGATATTCTATTTCCTTTTCTGTTACCCTGGGAAGTTCATATTTTTGTGAACAGTCTTCCGTTTTACTGAAGTTGTTAAACTGATTGGCATATGTGTGGGCAAAATAACTCCTAACAATTGCTCTAACTTCGCCCACCCTGTTTTCCTAGCCTTCTCTCACACTCCCTTGTAGACTGAGTTCTAGCCAATCTACACTGCTCACTACTCCTGATACATAACCAACTATTGTATTCCCAACTAACTTTTTAAAGGCCATCTGAAATGCTACCTCTACCAGGAATGACAGCAGCTGATGCTTAAACACCTTGCAAAATGTTTTATATACATTTCTACATTTGCTCTTCGTAAGCAAAATAAGATGTCTTTCTGAAATATTAAGGGGGTCACTCAGGTGTGCATGTAAAAACCAGGTATCTCCCACTTTCAAGTGCGATATGCCTTCCACTCCACCATCACGTCCTTCCCCAATTACAGCCTTTGCTCCAAGATCTTACAGAGCACTATGTCTCTTTTTTCCCGTGTCTCTTGTATGTTAATTATTTTTATGACATAACTCTTCTTTCCAACTATTGTAATAGCACATAGAGGATAAACTAGCTGACTAAGCATAGACCCCTGCATGCAGTAATAAATATATATCGAGTCAAATCATAAATAGATGATTAGATGAATGACATCATTTCAGCTTTTCATAACTCTAGAGTGGGGGGTTTAGCTACATAATTTTAATTATGCTATTAGAAAATGATGTCAAGTGGAGCAACTTCACATGGATTTTGCTCACAAAATTTGCATCAACATAATTATATTTTAACTGTTGTATACTGTATTTTCAGAGATACATGCAAAAATTTTACTCCAATTTTTTGCAACTGAACTACAAAATTTGGCCTCTTATCCAAATGAAGTTTCTCATAAAACGTCCTGGACAATGAATCTGTCTGACCCTTTATTTAGAGACTATTGAGAGAAAAGTCTGGGGTGACTTCCCTTTGGACTTTGTCTTCTGCTCATGTAGATCTCTCTTATCTAAGAGCCTTGTCATGTTCAATTAAACCTGGTGAACTGAAGGAGGGACTGAAGTATAAAAAACACATTAGAAGAAGAGAAGTAACATTCACTCAACATGGCTGATGAATAGATGATTATGTGGGGCAGCTGGCCATGGCCCTCACATCCAAAGCAAGAGTGGGTCAAGGGGCAATTCTTATAAATGGATAAGGTGATCAGGCTGATGAGGTGGAACAGGAAGATCTAAATGACATCAAAATGTACAGTGGAGGTACAACACAATGTGGGATCTAGAGTGGCGGAGAGCTCATGGCATCAATATTTCATATTGATCTCGCAGGCTTATAGATAATAATATGGTCAAAAGTCTGAGAAAACTCTAGGGCTTTAATGCTGTGACCTAAAAGGAAAAGTTTCTATAGAATGCCATGATTAACATAATCATCATGGTTTCTTACTAATGAGATACAAATTTGCTATTACCAAGTGAGTTATAGACCAAGAAAGGTAAGTCAAAGAATACTATCAGACCTTGTTGTGTTTATAAGTATTGTACTCTACAGACCAATTATAATAATGTGATCATTAATAAAGTCAGTTAGGTCTGGAATCATCCAATCTTGGCATTAAATTTTGTCGTGCTTTGTTTTTAAGAGAATGGAGGAAGACAAGCCAGCTTGAGAGAAAAACGAGTCATCACAAAGAAAACGATCATCCAGATTCTCTGGAGAAGGAATTTTGAACATATATTGCTTTCTTTTTTGTAATGAAATTGATATAAATTTCAATAAAAGAGGTTATTTGACAAAAAACAAAAAACCTCTAGGGCTATGTTATGTAGTGATGTTAACTGAGGTAGAGAGAAAAAGCTTTATCGAGACACGCTAGTAAAGAGTCCTAAAGATGAGGCTGGTGATCAGGACAAACCACTCACAATAGGAGGGGTTTGTCTGTCAACTTATTTGCAGTTTTGTTTTGCAGGTGACATTGCTCTTGATAAGTAAACAACTAGTGCCTCAGTTTCATTTGGTACTGTGATAAAACACAGTTCTGAAGCATCAGTGGGAAAAATCAAAACAAAACTCCAGTGGTTTATAGTCACTACAATATACTAGCACAGGTTCATTAGCCAAGAATTGGAATAATGCTAATAAATCTATCCTCTACTAGGAAAGTACTTAAGTAATGCATCAATTTTAAATGATAAATAATACAATTTTTTTGCCTTCTACTTCTAATTATTCAACAATAAGACTGAAAAATGAGGCTAGGAAACTTAAGACAAAAAGTGAAGGCAGATTTTCATTACACTTAGGTACTGTTTTTAACTCTTCCAACTCTTATCAGATAGACAAGATATTAAGAAATACAACTTCAAAAGAAAAATTCAAAATGCTTGCAAAGGGAATCATACAGAAAGCTATCTGTCAAGTTATAGACCAGTGATTCAACATATTCAGTTCAATGTTCTTAAAATTCCAAATTCTTAGCTTCTTTTCTTCTCCCGCTGCCAACATCTAAATATAAATAGAAATGCACCCAAGAAATGACATGGCTCCCATATCATCAATCTCCTATGAACTCTACTGTGAACCAGAACAATTTTCTAATTTTGTTTTCCTAAAGAGTTTTTGGCTGACGTTTCTTTTTTCTCACAATTCACAAATAAAATACACATGTCTCCTTCCTTTCTTGGGGAAAGAGAAAGATGAGGAGAGAAAGGAATTAAATAAAATCAACTCTTTTAAACAGCAAAAAAATACAATACAGGTGAAAGACTAAAAGGTTAAGTGGGAGACCAAATTGGCCTTTCCAAAACAAAGGGGAGTACATGCAAACATACTGACATGCTCCTAATTCTAAAGAGGAAAAGAAGAAGCCTTCTTTATGTATGGAAATTTTGACATCTGGAATTTTGTATGTGCATCACCTTTTAAAAAACTGAGTTGCTAAAAAAAAATGTCCCAGCGTTAGAAAACTGAATGGCCAATAAGAGGCCACTGTTCAAGGAAATTAAATATTTCAGTTTTCTTCTACATATAAATAAAAGACTTAACCAGTCTGGTGGGAAAGTTGTATTATACTTGAACATCCCTAAAAAAAGGTATCCCATATGCCAAATGTCTCCCTTCTAGGTTTAAGAATCTTTTCTTTAACAAATAGATTTAACATATTAATAAGTAAAACAAGGCAGAAGCATTTGCAGTTAGAAGGCAAAATTCAAAATAGAAGAATTTAAATCCCTAGGTTGGAAGCTCTAATGCTTAGCCCAACCAGGAGAACTAGAAAGCACACGAAACACAGAAATGGTCCATTTGAAATCTCTGGAGTGCCAGAGACATCTAAAGTGAAGTTTGACTTTTAATACACCTCCCTCAATTCTTTTTAGAGGTGGAAGACTAGAGGTGAAGAGGAGTTTTGTCAAGGCTATCTGATTAGCTTTGCTGAAATGCTTTGTTCTCCCTTTTTTTTATCATTTGTTACAGGGCTGGCTCTCTGTGGGAGGGAAGGACAAGATTAAACAGTGGGAAATTTAGGTGATGTAAGAACAAAGATATTAATAAAAATTTATTTAAAAAAATAAAATAGGCTTTTATGTCAGAAGTGTCATGAGAAATGCTTGCTGAATTGAGCCCAATTCCACAGAAAGGCTAAGCACCAGGCCAGCAGGAGCAATGCCTGTTTTAAAGAAACAGTTCTTTATCCTTTCCCAATTGTCCAAATGTCTCCTTAAGGAACCTGTAATGACCACATATTTTCTTACCTATAGCACCAGAAAGAATAATGGGGTTTGGAGAATAGAGCTGCTACAGTTTCATACAGTACTATCTATCTGGCTTGGAGGCTCTTAAAATTTTTTTTCTATTTTTCCCAGACCTCCCAAAGTGGCAATGTTATCTCCTTCCACACGGGAATGGTAATTTTCAAGTCACACAGGGCTGAAATGACTTAGAGTTTTCTTAGCAGTAGCAGGTTGAAAAAAGAAAATAAATATTACTAGGTTGGGGAAGGGGAAAACAGCAACTCAAAAATGCCACCTGTTGTCTCTGTTGATCCTGCAGAAGTCATAGCTGAAGTTTCTATACAAATCCAGAAAACTCATTTTTCTCTTTCTTCAACTTGCTTGCTGACTCTTTGGGTTACAGGAAAAAGAGCTTCTCACACAACTGGATGGCTGGTTCATGATGTAAGACTTGTCCGGACAGGAAAGCTAGCTTGTGGGCATACTTGCAGGGAGCTGGAACTCTGATGGTGCCAGGCCAATTCCAGTACATGTGGCAAAGTTTGAAAGTTAACCTGGAGGCCAAGAACAGAACAATCCACTCAAAACTACTATATGCTTAAAAACATCTATTTGTCCCGTTGGGCACACCAATTATTATACACCATCACATTCCCTAAAGTTATTCTTAACAAACTGAGAACCTGAGATGTGCTACAAAGTTATTGGAAACTTTCTGAATTGTTTCCCTACAGGGAAGATATTTCTGGTATTACAATTAACTTAATTAGATACTTGGGACAAATTAATTGACCTGGAAGCCTGCCTCTCCTGCTTACCAAATCAAGAAAACTTTCTACCAAAAGCAAATAAATTCTTCCAGTTGGCCCAACCAAGAGAACTAGAAATTTAATGATCTCAAAAAAGACTACAATTATGCTAAGAAAATTAAGTATTTTTGTACTGTCCAAATTTAAGCTATATTTTTATCCCCTTGAAAATACTATTCAAAGATTTCAGGGAACTCAATTGGCAACTGTTCCTATACTTGGGTTGATCTTAATTTTCTGGATTCAGACTTAACTCTTAATTCTCAAACAGGACCCTTTACTCTCTTAAAAATTATTAAGAACCCCCAATCAGCTTTTGCTATGTGGATTACATTTGTCAATATTTACTGTATTGGAAATTAAAGTGTCTTAGTATAATTATGACAACAGTTTTGACCTCATGAACCCCATGAAAGGGTCTCTGATTCTCAAGCCCACATTTTGAGAACCACTGCCCTACAGTAAGAAAGGGCTCACCTCTGCATATGGTCAGGGCTCAAGTTTGCAGTGTTCAGAACGCATACATAATGTGTAGGAATGCCACAGCCTTGCCGCACATGATGAGCAAGAAGGTAGAAATCCACCCTGGCAAGAAAAACGATCAAACCTGTGATATAGATTGTATTGCAGAATCACACAATCTCAAGAGCTAGAAGTTTTATTCAATATCTTTGCAGGAATGCTCTCCATACAACATCTCCCAAGAAGACTTCTAAAAAATGAAGAACTCAGTAACTGTTCAGTCCCTGATGATTTTTGTAAAGCTCTATTTTGACGTTGGAGATCTAGATAAGAAAAAAAGAGGACCCTAGTCCAGTTTTATTTCCTGGAGAGCTGGGAGACATGTATATCATCTCCATCTTCATCACTGTTAGGTTAGGGGAATCTCTTTATCTTCACCAGTTTATTTCCCCAAGCATCATAGGCAGGAGGCAGAAGATAAAAGGATGTTTTATATACATAAAGCCTCTAAGAACAACCCTTCTCTCCTGAATCTAGAAAAAAAAGAATTTGCCCAAAGTAAGTGTCCTCCAAAAGCTGATCTCCCACATCTCCCCAAAGGTGAGGTGAAAGGCAGCCTACTCACCACTCTCTGCTCGTGATGGTGTGGTCCACTACAGTACCTGGAGAAGGAGTCACAAAATTATCTGTAGCAGCTGAGTACAGGTTAGTGCTAATTTTTTTCTGGACCACAAATACCACCATCTTGGGTTGGTAGTTTTCAAAAGCTTCAAAGCACTTCTGCAACTGGGGGATCTCATAGCTGGTGACTGTCTTCAGCTGACCATCGGACACTCCATCTCTGTACACCACAATTTTCTCTGGCAGGCAGTGGTTTACCTGAAGTGAAACCGCAAATAATACAAATTCCTTATTCTCAGAGAGAATCACCAGACACAGTATCATTGGCAATAGATTCAAACTTGGATTCTTGGGCATATTACAATCAGATATATTTGAAAGACAGGTTCAAACATGGTCAGTTTTGCTGAAAAAAGTTCTTGTTCATTTTTGGACTTCCACAGGATAATGAAAGGTCAGGAATATCAAAAGAGCCACCAAACAGTACACAGAGACAAGCAGTCAAGCAGATCACAGATTTAGAGCTGGGAGGTTTCTGATTCAACTGTGTAGGAAGAGGTGAAAGGCTGGTCAGGAAAATGATTGTCCCAACTCATCTGCCTTTCAACTTGGGAGTTTATACTAAACCTTTATAACAACCACCACAATAATATTACCTAACATTTATATAGCACCTACTAGGTACCAAGCACCTTGCTAAGAGCTTTACAAGTATTATCTCATTTGTTCCTCACAACAACCCTGGGAGTTATTACCCCCCAAAAGAGGTTAAGATTGTACAGGGTCATGATAGTAAATTTCTAATCCACATATAAAACAAAACAAAACTTTTCTTTGGCATAGGTATCCAAGTAAACCACAATTAGTAAAGAACAGTTTATGATGGGTTGAGTTGGCTTCCCTAATCTGTCTACCTCAGATTATTATGTGGCAAGCATAACCAAAGATGGAGACTCAAATGGTGATGAAATAAAGCTAAATAAAACATTCTTGTAGTAGTTATCTTGAAATATTATGGATATTTAATTCTTTTTAGCTTTTATTTAATATTTTATTTTCCCCCACTTACATGGAAAAACAAAGTTTTAACATTTGTTTTTAGAACTCTGAGTTCCAAATTCTCTCTCTTCTTCCCTCCCTACCACACTCCCATTGAGAAAACAAACAATTGCACATAGGTAGTGTAGTAGGTAGTTACATGTGTAGTCATGTAAAACATATTCACAGTAGTCATGTTGTGAAAGAAAACACAGACAAGAAAAAAAACCTTCAAGAAAAAATCAATAAAGTAAAAAAAAACAAACCATGTATCAATCTGTATTCAGACACCAACAATTTTTTCTCTGGAGATGGTTAGCACTGTTCACCATAAGTCCCTCAGAGTTGTCTTGGATCATTGTATTGCTGAGAATGCTAAGCCATTCATAGCCAATCACCTTACAATAACTGCTGTTATTTTGTACACAGTACGTTTCACTTTGCATCAGCTCATGAAAGTCTTTCCAGGTTTTTCTGAGAGCATCCTGCTCATGATTTCTTACAGTACAATAGCATTCCATCATAATCACATACCACAACTTGTTCAGTCATTCCCCAGTTGATGGGCATCCCCTAAACTTCTAATTCTTTACCCACAAAAGAGCTGCTATAAATATTTTCTACATATGGATCCTTTTCCTTTTTATCTCTTTTGGATACAGATGTTCAATTCTTTAAAACTGTAACTACACAACACACCATAGTATAACTTGAAAAAAAAATGAAATAACTATCCAGTTTGTTGAATGTTTTGAGGTTCTTATTTATTTATATTTATTATTTAAATATTTAAAATTCTTTTTCTCTATGAGCTAGTTTGCTAGGTTTTTGTTGTGTACACATTTTCTTTTTTTTTTTTTTTAATAGTTTAGCTCACAGTTCATTGGAAAAGATATTTTTAGTTCTTGTTCAGTGCTGCTGAATTCAAAGTTCACTATTGCCATATCATTTGAAGGTATACTTTACCCAAACAGATAAAACTGGACAATTTCTGAACTTTATTCTGCATAACACATTGCACAAAATGTACCTAAATTGAAAGTATGTATATGCTTGGAATCAAAGGAACCCTGCAATAAATACTTCTGCAATATAACAATGAACTAGATTATATTTCATACTTTTATGTATGTCTACAATATCATTTTCCTGAGAAACTCAACACACTTCATTTACAGTTACATAACCAATTTTCACATTCTGAGACAGAGGTACAATGGAAAGGGCATTGGTTTTGACATCCAAAGACCTGGGTTCAAATTCTGCCTGTCACTTACTACCTGTGTAACTGTCAGCAAATCATCATACTTCTCTGGCTCTCAGAATTTGTATATATGTAAAATAAGAGATTTAGCCTAGATGATCTCAAGGTCCCTTCCAGTTCTGAATCTATGATCTTGTTATTTTCCTTATGCTAGAGACCAGGAAACAGAGGCACAAAGAAGTTACACTTTCTTTGGTGAAAGTAAGAAATAGTCCTGTCTTCCTGTTAGCCCCCACAACAACCAGAGAAATGGTCACCATCTAAGTACTGAGAATGAGTAAGAAGCTTGATAAGTCTATGAATTGTTGGATAGTCCCAGGAAAGTCCTCTTGCAATCTAAAGACCAGATCACAGCAGGCAATGCAGCTAGAAAAAAATTGCCTGGATGGAAAAGCTACAATCTCAAATAAAATAACCAGATGGATTTTCAAGTTGTTACAGGAAGCAAAACTGCTTTCACTAATAAATGTGGTGAGACAGCTTTCATTTGCACCTCAATGAGAAATGATTCCAATTGAATAGATAGAATGCAGAAGAATTGCAACTGCTTCTTTTCTCAAAAAAAAAAATCCTGGTGTCAAAAAAAAGGATACAAGTTCTACCCAATTAAAATGGAGTTTTCTTTTTTTTAATTTATTTTTAGATTACGACATTCATTTCCCCAAAATTTTGAGTTCCAAATTTTCTCCCAATCTCTTCCCTCCCCCCACCCCATAACACCTTGCATTTTGATTGCCCCTTCCCTCAGTGTGTCCTCCCTTCTATCACACCCTGCCCTACTCTTATTCCTGTCTTCTTTCTTTTCTTGTAGGGCAAGATAAATTTCTATACCCCATTACCTGTATTTCTTATTTCCCAGTTACATGCAATAACAATTCTTAACACTCGTTTCTAATGGTTGGAATTTCAACTTCTCTCCCTTCCTCCCTCCCCACCCATCCCCATTGAAAAGGCAAGCAATTCAATATGGGCTATTTATGTGTCGTTTTGCAAAAGAATTTCATAAGTCATGTTGTGTAAGACTAGCTATATTTCCCCTCCATCCTACCCTGTCCCCACTTCATTCAATTTTCATTTTACCTTTCCCTTCCCAACTGTTTACTTCTAGTTACTCCCCTTTCCCATTTGCCCTCCCTTCTATTATTCCCCTCACCCCACTTGTCACCTTCTCCCCTACTTTCCTGTAGCGTAAGACAGATTTTCATATCAAATTTAGTGAGCATGTAATTCCCTCCTTAAGTCATATGTGAAGAGAGTAAACTTCACTTTTCCCCTCTCACCTCCTCCCTTTTCTCCTCCATTGAAAAAGATTTTTCTTATCTCTTTTGAGTGATAATTTGCCCTATTCCATTTCTCCCTTTCTCCTCCCAATATATTCCTCTCTCACCTCTTAACTTTATTTTTTTTATAGACATCATCCCTTCTGATTCAACTCAATCTGTGGGGTGTGTGTGTGTGTGTGTGTGTGTGTGTGTGTGTGTGTGTGTGTGTGTGTGTGTATAATCCCTCCATCTACCCAAATACTGACAATAGTCTCAAGAGTTATAAATATTTCCTTTACACGTAGGAATGTAAACGGTTCAGCTTTAGGAAGTCCTTTATGATTTCTCTTTCCTGTTTACCTTTTCATGCTTCTCTTGATTCTTGTGTTTGAAAGTCAATTTCTCTTCAGTTCTGATCTTTTCATCAAAAATGCTTGAAAGTCCTCCATATCACTGAATGACCATTTTTTCCCTTGAAGTATTATACTCAGTTTTCCTGGGGAGGTAATTCTTGGTTTTAATCCCAGTTCCTTTGACTTCTGGAATATCCTACTCCAAGACCTTCAATCCCTTAATGTAGAAGCTGCCAGATCTTGTGTTATCCTGATTGTATCTCCACAATACTTGAATTGTTTCTTTTTAGCTGCTTACAATATTTTCTCTTTGACCTAGGAACTCTGAAATTTGGCCACAATATTTCTAGGAGATTCTCTTTTTGAGTTTCTTTCAGGAGGTGATCAGTGGATTCTTTCAATATTTATTTTGCCCTCTGGTTCTAGAATATCAGGGCAGTTTTCCTTGATAATTTCATGAAAGATAATGTTTAGGTTCTTTTATTGATCATGACTTTCAGGTAGTCCCATAATTTTTAAATTGTCTCTCCTGGATCTATTTTCCAGGTCAGTTGTTTTTCCAAGGAGATATTTCACATTATCTTCTATTTTTTCATTCTTTCAATTGTTTTATAATTTCTTGGTTTATCATAAAGTCATTAGCTTCCCTCAATTCCCCTCTCAGTTTTAAAGAACTATTTTCTTCAGTGAGCTTTGGAACCTCCTTTTCCATTTGGTTAATTCTGCTTTTTAAAGCCTTCTCCTCACTGGCTTATTGGACCTCTTTTTCCAGTGGGGTTAACTTATTTTTAAAGGTGTTATTTTCTTCAGCATTTTTGGGGTCTTCTTTAGCAAGCTGTTGACTTGCTTTTCAAGTTCTTTCATGGCCTGAACCCACTACATATTCATTTTGAAGGTACTGGATGAAGAAGCCTTGACTTCCTCTGACAGTATGCATTGTTCTTCCTCATCTGAAAGGATGGAAGGAAATACCTGTTCACCAAGAAAGTAACCTTTTATGGTCTTATTTTTTTTCCCTTTTTTGGGCATTTTCCCAGTCAGTTACTTGACTTCTGAATCCTTTATCAAGAGGAGGATCCTGTTGCTCCTCTCCCCAGTACAGTGTTCAAGGCTGAGATTCAGATCAGCTACTCAATTCCCCCAGAGGCTTTAGGCCATGTGCTTCACAGACAGACAATGCAGATGCTGTCAACACTGTTGCCACTGTTGCCACCTGGGGCCAGTGCTGGGGTGGTGGGGGGAGGGACCCTGCTCCCTTTCCGCTCAGTTGGGAAAGCCCTCTCACTGACCTTTGAAGCTTTCTCTGGCGTTTGTGGATTGAGGGATCTGAAACCCTCCCTGCTGGGGATTCTGCCCTGGAGGCCTGTTCCAGTCCTGTTCCTCCGAGTGCTGCATGACCAGGGTTGGGCTCTGCTCTGCTCAGCGTCCCATGGGACAGCCCTTTCCTGTCGACCTTCCAGGTTACCTTTGCCTGGAAATCTCTTTCACTCTGTTGTTCTGTGGCTTCTGCTGCTCTAGAATTTGTTGAGAGTCAATTTTTACAGGTATTTTAGGGGCTGTGGGGGAAGAGCTAGAGTATGTGCATCTTTCTACTCCATTTTGGCTCTGCCCCTCCCCAGAGTTGTTTTTCAAAGGTGATGCCAACAATGATCCACAGTGGTCTAAAGAACAAGTTATTGTTGCAAAATGGTGTTTTGATGGACTTAACATAGGTCCAACTGAAGTGGATATCATGAGTCATTCCACAGAGTCTACTTTCAAAATACTGGAAAAATCCTAGTTACCTCAGAACTGTACACTGGTTGACATGAAGACTGAATTTGGTGTTGAGGTAATTACAAAAGAAATTGTTCCTACTGATGTTACTGATAATGATTCCTGGAGGCTCTGGCCATCTGGTGATAGAGCCCAACAGAAAGACAAACAGTCATATCAAGATCTTAAGGAAGTGACTTCTGAAGGTCTCCAGATGATGAAGAAAAACTTTGAATGGGTTGCAGAAAGCATGGAGTTGCTTCATAAATTGGAAAATCCATGCAGAGTTGTGGTATTGATGGGCTCAAATTCTGATCTTGGTCATTGTGAAAAAATTAAGGCATGTGGAAATTATGGAATTCCCTGTGAACTCTGAGTAACATCTACCCATAAAGGACCAAATGAAACTCTAAAGATTAAAGCAGAGTATGAAGGAAATGGTGTTCCTACTATATTTGTGACAGTAGTTGGCAGAAGCAATGGTTTGTAACCATTAATGTCTGGTAACATTGCATATCCAGTACTCAACTGTGCTAATCTTACACCTGATTGGGGAGTTCAGGATTATGGTCCTTACTTTGAATGCCTAGTGGTCTTGGTTGTTCAACTATACTTTCATCTGAGGGAGAAGCTCAATTTGCAGCCCAGATATTTGAGTTAAATAAAAATTTGGTATGGGCACATCAGTTTCCTTGAAGCAGAAGATAAGAAAAGATAAGAAGACTGCAGTGCATTTTTAAGTGTGGAAAATAAGAAGATTCTAATTTAATTTCAGAAAGCATTACCAATCAGAGATCATTCTGAACTAATCATAGAAAAATTCTAATAAAATTTCTTACTTGGTTTTAGGAGTAAAAAAAAGAAATAGACCACTGAGTGATCTACTCTAGTTTCCTATTAAAATATCCCTTTTGTTAGTTAGCAGCCTTTACTAGACACAATGTGCGATTTCTACCTTGTAGAAACTTCAGTTACAAAGGAAATGGAGGCTATTGTCCCTAAACTCCAAGAATTTATAATCTAATCATACAGATATGAAAACAATACATTTAAGTACAACTAATATATTACTGAAGGCTATTCTACTTAAACATAAGGTAATACAATATTGATTCTGTGAGTCTCAATGAAGAAATCATCATTCACTATGCCTGTGATGATCATATTCTGTAAATTAGAAAACCAGGGCACATGCTATGTGTGATAAAGAATGTTCCTTTTTCTTAAAAAAGAGAATATTCCGGAAAATCCAGGATGAATAGTCTTGCTTTCTTTGCTGCTCCATCCAGACCACTAACTCTACGTCACCAGATTCTTAGCATTTAAGATAATAGAAGCATAACTGACTAGAAGATTGTGAACCTTAAAACCTATGTATCATTAGGAGTTTTAATTTTATTTGAGAGCCATTCAGTGATTGTGAGGAACAGGAGAGAAGCAGGAAGAGAACTAGATTTGAAATGAGAGAACAAATCTGGGTTCAAATACTAACTTTGCTGTTTATGACCTGTGTGATGAATGGCAAGTCACAACTTCTCTGGGCCTGTTTCCTTCAACTGTAACATGAGGGTGTGTTGGACTTGGTGATTTTTAAAGTCCCTTCTAGTTTTAAATCCTATGATAAAAATAGACATACTTCAATACTTTAAGGATCAGCATGGGTTCTCTCTCTAACACAGATCATAACCTCTTTTTGCCTTAGTAGATGATTTTCATGAGTGGTATGGTATAGCACAGAAAATTCATTCACTCTATGGCCAAACTTCAGTGGATGCCTCTTTCCTCTGGTTCCTCTCAGATCTATAGGTCTATAGGCTATCCCAGGTTCATATTCAAAGGCTTTCCAGATCGGTCAGATTTGAAAGAAATTAAACTCTGAGGTAATCAAGTAAAACTTTAGTGGTAGCATCAAAATATATTTAAGGAAAATGATTTTTCCTTCTATGTACAGCATAGAATGGAGGCCAAAAAGTTAAAGGCAGGTAGATTTGGAAAATGGAATGAATCACTGAGTTCAGAAAAAGATTTTTTAATCTAGGTTTATTCTAGTTCAACAATTTTAGAAATATAGTATAAATTTCCATATGACATGATGGCAAAATAGGATTTTTCTTCCCCAAGTTTTGGTTTGGTTCTTTGGTTGCATACTGAAAAACCAACACTGATAAACAATTGTTTGGCTTTGTTTTGAGGCTCAGGTAAATAGCAGTTTCATTCTGAATTTAGTACAAGGCTGGACTCAGGTACTGTTCTAGGCAGTAATTAAAGAAGTGGTTAGGAGCTAAAACAGGGCTGTGGCTCTGAGAAAAGAAGAAAGAAACAAAGCCAAGAAACAAAGAGGAAGACTTGTACCTGCAGTTACACTGAGGTCTCATGATGAAACAGAAAGAGAATGGGACCTGCAGTCAGGAGCCCCAGATTCCAGTTTATCTCTCTCTGTCTCTGTATGAATGAAACAAATAATTTACCACCTTCTTTATCTGTAAAATGAGATCCTTTTTAGTTCTAAAATGACAGGATGCTTTGCAGGTCTCTTTACAGGAAAAAAGTACACTACAGATCATTAAATTCTGCTATAAGTATGACATTAAAATTCGTTTGCAGGAAGTTGGAGGAGAAAACTTCTTCATATCTATGAAAGGAAAAATTCTAGAGATCAGATTTAGTCTTAAACAATTTTCATAGCTTACTTTCCACAAAGGCTAAATCCATCCTTATGAAGGCCAAGTCACGTAGATCGAGGCTTACTTTGAACACCTCTATGACAGGCTAAGAACATTCCCCGGCCACTTTTCTAGCCCAGTATCAGCTTAACGGAGGTTACGTGCCAATTCTCATGGCTCAGTATACTTTAGATATCTGGTCTAGGGTGAAGGGTAAATTTATATTTGTCTTATGAAAAGATGAGAGGATTCAGTTGGCAATGACCTCATCATAAGAATCCGGTAAATTCATATGCCATACTAATGATTTAAATAAAGTCTCTGATAACAGCAGTGCTATAGGAGCAGCATAAGGTTGAAAACATGGAAAGCAATACTGCCAAACTGAAACCTTCTTTCCTCTGGTTTGATGTGCAGCAGTAACTGCTGAACTTAAGACTGTTGAACTTTGAACCTGCTTAAGAAGTTCAATAAATATGATTTGGGTTTCCTTCTACTAAATCATATTTCCTGTTAATTTACAGAGGTCATGTAGGAAGAGATCCCAAAACTAGAAAAGTCTGGCTTTCCTCACCTCATAGTACTTCTTTAAGGAACCCACCAAGCACAATTTTAGGCTATCCACAATCTCTTGATGAGGCATCTGGAACACCACTCGGGAATACCATTTGGTGAGTGAGCTGATAAAGGAAAGAGAGAGAAAAGAAAAGACATCCATAGAAGTTTGAATCTCAGACACTAAAGGGCATGTTTGGTAATTAACTAATCAGCATTTATTATATACCAGGCACTATGGGGGAGACAAAAAAATTCTTGGTTCTTATTCCCAAAGATATTACAAACAAATTGGAGAGATTCACTTTAATTCAGCCAATATTTATTAATCTACTATGTGCAGTGCTAGACACTGAGGATACAACACTCCTTATTACCTTTATGGGCAAATAGAAACTTCTCTGGTATTTAAAGACCTCAGTCTAGTCCCCCCTTACCTTTTTAGCCCACCTGCACCTCATAGTGTACTCACACTGGCCTTCATGTTATTCCCCCATACTACCCCAGATTCCATTTTATCCTTCTCCATCCTGTTCACTGGGGTTCCCCAGGACAGAATTACTTCTGCCTTTCAGAAGCAATCATCCTTCAAAACTCAACTCAAGCTCCTTCTACACCTTCCCTTTGGTCTACATTATTGCCCTTAATATTGCGCTGCAGACTTCAGACAGGGATAAAAGTTGGAGCTGAGATCCTACCCCACTCTATGGGTCAGTGCCACACTGTTCCTATTTGTTTATGAACTTTTTCCTTGCTCAGTGTATAGTCCATGGCTCACAACTGCTGCCCACTCAGGAATGTCACTCTTGGATGCAGATTATTTCTCCAGTATGCCTTCGATGTCTGACCAAGAACTGAAGAGTAAGTAATAAACTGACAGCTGGGCATGATCCTGCATCCTGTGTGCAGTTCCAGTGCCCCACAGAGGTCTGGGATCTCATCTTGTCCCCGGGCACAGCCTCTATCTTCTTTGAGTCCCTGGACACCAGCATGGCATACTTCTAGCCAGACTCCATTCCCAGGATCCATAGAGCCCCTCTGTCTTCCTGTGTTGATGGAGGCTGAAAAAATGATTCACTGTTGACCTTTTCTTTCATTTTCCCATTAGGATTTGGTCTGGTGCATTTTCTTTATCTGTTTGCAAGAGTTTTGTTGGGAAGAGCTTGCTAAACTTCTTATTTTATTCTATTCCATTCTATTCTGCCATCTTGGCTCTGACTAGGATACGGTCTTGCCCAAGCAGGCAATTTAATGTGGTTTTTGTTTGGTGGAAAGAGAGAGAGAGAGAGAGAGAGAGAGAGAGAGAGAGTGTGTGTGTGTGTGTGTGTGTGTGTGTGTGTGTGTGTACATACATGATGTTATGTGATCAGACCAGTATGTGCGGGAAGGGACTAAAATGGAGGGGGGGAGTAGGAGAAGAGGGAGACTAAAAGGAGGGAAACTAACTAGGAATCTCCTGCATAAGTCCAAGTGAAAGGTAATGAGGTCTTGAATTAGCATTACTATCCCAAGCAATGTGTTAATACAGTGCTTGGCACATAGTAGGTGCTTAATAAATGCTTGCTGATTGATTAGAGGCAGCAACTCAGCTGAACTCACCCAACATTCTCCTCCTAACAACACTTTAAATCGAATCCTGCAGTAGCAGAGTCAACAAAAGGTCAAGACAACTTAGGAGTTCAGCAACAGAGATAAAAACGTGAGGGCTAGCCCAGAGTGTACCTCATGGCAGCAGTTATTTTGAGTATTTTTAATCTTAAGATGGTAAAGAGATTGGACAACTGGTCAGAAAGAGACCTTCACAAGGGACTTTTAAGCAGACACTTGGCATAGGGTCAGTTGTTGTTTGACAACTCCACTGCTCATCCTCAGTTCTGGGTCACAATTCCTGGGCAGACAGGACCACTTTCCGTCAGTCACAAGGAAGCAGTGGCCTTGATCACAGTTCCAGGGCAGGGAGAAACACTAGCACTTGCAGCTGCAGGGGAGAAGGGTAAAGACCATAATGAAGACCAGGAAAGCAATGGCCAAACCTCTTCCTAGATCATACCATCTTGGAAGCAACAAGAACTTGCAGGCATCCACAACTAACTCTGAAAACAGCATCACAAAAAAGCCCAACTTTAAAGTTTAAAGCCAACATAAAGTTCAAAAGGCAATAAATAGGCTAGAAAATGAGCAAACAAACCAACAAAAAATAACCTGACCAAAAAAAAAACTGCTATTGAGGTAGGGAAGATCAAGACACAAATTCCGAAGAAGACAACACTATGAAAACAGATATAAGCAAAGCCTCAAAGAAATATGCAAATTATACAGAAGTCCAACAAGAATTCCTGAAGGAATAAGTGCAGTAGAATAAAAATGGGAAAGAAACGAGAGTGATGCAAGAAAATTATGAAAAAGAGAATTAATGGCTTGGCAAAAGGCACAAAAAATTCTGAAGAGATAACATCTTAAGAAACAGAATTAACCAAATGGTAAAAGAGGGACAAAATTCACTAAAGAGAAGGACTCCTTAAAAAAGCAGAACTAGCCAAATGGACATCAAGAAACAATACAACAAAATCAAAATAGTGAAAAAACAGAAGAGAATATGAAATATTAAATATATCATTGGAAAAATCACTGACCTGAAGAAGAGATCAAGGAGGGATAATTTAAGAATTAGTGAAAGCTATGATCACAAAAAGAATCTAGATATCACATTTCAAGAAATTATAATGGCAAACTGCCCCAATATTTTAGAGCCAGAAGGTAAAATAAAACAGAAAGAATCTACTGATCACTTCCTAAAAGAAATTTCAAAATGAAAACCCTAAGAAATATCACAGCTAAATCTCAGAGTTTCCAGAGCAAGGACTATACCTATGGTATGAGAGAAACACAGCAGAATAAAAGAAAACTTGGAAGACATGATCATGTTAGCCCCGAAGCATGGCAAGCTCACTGGCTTCTAACATTTGAAGTAATGCGCTCTGGAAGAAAGAATTCAACTTAACCTGTGTGGATCCATCAAGTACTTGGTAGAAACTATAACAACAATTTTAGTCGAACACAAGAATTTTGTCTGGCGTGTACAAAAACAGATGGGCTGACTCATTGGTGGTAAGTTTCCCCCTTGCTAGGAATCTACACATAGAAGCTGGATAACTACTTTTCAGTAATGTTAAGTGGGATGGGGGAGGGATTTTGAATGACACAGGTTAAATTAGATAACCTTTAAGGTTTCATTTAATTTCAAGATTTAATAAGTCATATACCTCCACAACCCTCTAATCAGTAAGGCCCCTCTGTCTTTGACTACTTAAAGAATATTTTCATTTGGGAGTAATGTTTTTACCTCAAACTCAATTTATCTTCTTTTTTTTTTTAATTTATCTTCTTTAGAAAACTGACCTCCCTGTCCAGATCCCTCACCTGCGAGGTGGCAACAACACTCTCTGGATAGAACAAAAACAGTTAACAAGGAGCAGAAAACCAAAAAAACCAGCTAAATCTATGAAGTACCCTAAGATTTACAAACTGATTTACATTCATTATCTCAAACCCTCATGAGATCGGGAGGAAGAGCTCATCGAGCTGGATGAAATGACCTCAACAGGACAGGATGATTAAAAAATAACAGCTTGCATGTCTAGATCATGTGAAGGGTTACAAAATGCTTCGCATCTTATCTCATTTGATCCACAAAACAAACCTGGTCTGGTACACAATATCATTATTCCCATTTTGGAATTTAGGAAACAGGTGGAAAGAAGTAAAATAATTTCCTACGGTCAGAGCTGCTGCTCAGCAATTGCCTTAGGCAAGACTCCAAGTTCAGCACTCTATGCACTTCACTACTTAGCAGCCACTTAGCTGAATTTAATAAAATAAAACGGAAAGTTCTACATTTGGGTTACAATCACCTTCTCTAGTACAAGATAGCGAAAGCTTGGCGGTTCAAGTGAAAAAAGGCCTCAGGGCTTCAGTGGCTGGAAAGAACAGGAGTATGAATCAACAGGGTGAAATAACAATTTAAAAAATGTTTTCCTACATTGCATCAATAAAGCATTGTTTCTGGGATTAAAAGTTAATTGCTCTGCTTTTTCTGTCCTGGTTGAAACACACCTGGATTATGTTTGGATCTGGACAGAACATTTTAGGAAGGACACTGACAAGGTAGGCTGTGTCTTAAAGAAAGTGACTAGGATGATAAGGGGAGGAGAGATCATGCCACAGGAGGCCCAGCTGAAGAAGCTCAGAACATTTAACTTAAGAGAAGATTTATGGGACAATGATATACACCTTCAAGAATCTGAAAGGCTTTCATGGAAAACATGATTAAGACTTGCTCTGCATGGGTCCAGAAAGCAGAACTAGGAACACTGAGTGGAAAGTTTCATGACAGATTTAAATTTAATGTAGAGAAAAAATTCCTAGTAATTGAAGCTGTCCCAAAATAGAATGCACTTAGTAGGTGGTGTGTTTATTCCTGTCTCTCAACAACCTAAATGAAGATGATTACCCACCTGACTTTTACGTCCTGTACAAAGAAACAGATCATTTAGGACAATGACTAACGCTAATGACAATACAGGCACTCAGTCGGATGACCATTTATTAGAGGTATTTGTAGAGGGTTTCATTGGCCAAGTATGGGTTGGACATTCTGGTCTCTGAAGGTTCCTAACTCAGGGATACTGTGATTATCTGAAACATCAAAACGTGAGTCATCTTTATATTCTCCAGGTTTATAGTATTTATTTGTTGAAATTAGTAATTCCTCATATTGAGGCTGTTATTCAATTTCATGAATTCTTCCTTCAAGATTTCTTTTGAATCTGTCTCTTCTCCATTCCCATTGACAATATGCCAATCCAGACTCACACTACTTCTCTAGTTGATTTTTACAATAGCCCCCTAACATGCTATAAAAGATGGGCCTCTATATGTCCATCTGACTAATTTCTCCCTAGTTTAATCTAATTTCCTTAGTTATATACCAAAGTTGGGCTTCCCTGCATATTGCTCCCAGGATATAATTATGTTTCTCTACTTCAGAGCCTAACATTATAACCTTTTGTCTACCACCTTAACTTTAAACTCCCCTGACTGGCTTTCAAGATTCTACAAAATCTGTCTTCACTCTACCTACTTAATTTTCATCTATTCTCCCCTAAAGCAAACTATCCACTCCAATTATGAACATCTCATGGGGCCATAGGCTTAGAGCTGGAAGGGACTTTTGGGATCACCTTACATATAGATCCAGAGTGGGTGAATGATTGGCTCAAGACCACAGAAGGAACAGATTCAAACTCAAGTTCTCAGACTCCACTCCAAAACTCCTTTTACAGAATCATGCTGCCTCTTCACGGCTTCTGGAATGTATCTTGCTGATTTTCACACCTTCATCTCTGGAAGAGCTTATTCCCTTAGCCTGGGATGTCCTCACTTATTCTATTCTGCAGGGCCCATTTCACTTGCCTACTTCCTCTGTTATGGAATGCTACTGTCCAAAGAGATCTAACCCTTTTCTGAATCATAGTACTCATCTATTAATTATATAATGTCTTATATGTTCTTGTAATAATTTTTCACATGTGTTGGTTTAGCTCCTCAAATAAGCAGAGTAACGAGGCATCTCATTTTGCCCATAATAATAGTTGCCCATATAACACATAACCAAAATAAGGTGAAACATTACAGAAACTAAATCTAAAGGGCACTTACAGATTGATGCTTGCAACAAAGCCAACGACAGAACGCATCCCCCTACTGGGGTCATGGTAAACATCCATCCCAATCACCATCAGTTGTTTCTGGGAGAGAAAAAGAACAGCCGATAATATCACGTCCTCCCTTCATTTACTATCTGATCCCCAAAACATCCCACCTTGAATCTTTTACATGCTAAAGAGCTATTTTTAAAGAATGGGATAAATTACTACCTACCTGACTTTTACTTCCTCTACAAAGAAACAGGTCACTCAGGAAAATGGACAGTGCTAAAGACAAGCAGTGGAAGTAAGAAAGCTAAGAAGGTACCTGAAAACTATGAAAACAACTATTTTGGACCCTTAAGGAAGACTAATATGAATGGGTACAAGTATCTCATTTTTATCCAGGAACTGTGTATTTAAGTTCCACTCACCAATGGAATGTCCACTCCCCAAAGTTCTCCACCTAATTTACAGTTAATCTGTAGTAAAATTTTTTGGGCCACACTCCATAGCTTGGTGGGCTGTGCAACAGTTCGAGTATTGATTACCTAGGACAAAAAGAAATTAAAAAAATAAAAAATAAAAACCAGAACCTCATCATTTTATACTAATCTGATCAGAAATCAATATAAAATAATGAATATTACTTTTTTCAATAAATTATAGTTGGTAGGTGCCATTATCTTATCAACAACCTCAACTTTAGGTTTTCAAGGGAAATAAACTTTCAAAAAGACCCCCTGAAAAAAATGAGAAAATATTTCTGAGCAAAGCTGATGGAGAAAAAACACTTTTCTTTTTCAAAGCAAAGCCCACATTCCCAAGAATCAGCCCTGTAAAAGCAATCGTGGCTTATCTTCTCAAGAGGCAAAATTACGAACTAATTTTGGGCAATGAGTTGAGCATTCACGAAGGGATCTATGTTGCTCATCTGGACCCCTCTCATCAGGAGGACAGTAACCAGAGCCAGAATACAATCCAAGTTCTGATAGTGTTCTACAAAATTATTTTTCTCCATCTCCTCAATATCCCAAAGCAACCTTGAGATTGAGCTTCCTGATTCCCCCATGCTAACCCCAGCTCACTTGTGAGGGCACTGGAGACTGCACACAGCACAGCTTCTTGATGGCCCCATACAGATCGTCTCGTGTGCCTGTGATGATGCAAACCACCATCTGAACTTTTCCCTTTGGAAAACAAAACAAATATGTCAGAATTCTGCACTGGAAAGCCAAGGCCTTTCTTGGGACCTTTATTTGAGGCACTCACTGCTCAGGAACACAAAGAGTCCTTAACAGTGAGCAACAAATCAAGTGTCTCAGGTTCTGAGTTTCTTAAATATGGACCAATATTGGGGTCATCTCAGAGATCCTCCTAGATGGGAAGACAAAGACTCTTTCGTTAGTTTGTGTTTTGTCTCTGCAGGCAGACGTCTCTGGAAATCCAGACTGGCCAGAAACATTCTGAAGGCTCCACTTGAAAGGCTGCTGGAGTAGTTGTGGTGAGTGACAGAGGTGCTGAAGGCACTGAGATCAACAAGAATTCTAGCACAACTGCCTTAATCTCTCAAAATTTCCAAGGATAAGTTTTTTGGAGCTGGTGATGCGGGGAGCAGATCTTTGAGGGAGTCCTGGCCTGGAAATTGATCAATCTAAATTTGAAATGTCTGAAAGGTCACTTTGGGTCTTCAAGGATCAAACCAATGAGGAGTACTATTTTCCTCAAGTGAGTGTGTGTTTATATGCCTGCAAGCTAAGAATGGTTTTGACAGTTTAAAAATACAACAAAACTTTATTTAAAAATATAAAAACCATTCTTACCTTGGGCCTTTCAACCTCTAGTCTAAAGCACACAAATCACAATGGAACCTATAAAGAAATTTGGTATAGCCCCTTAAGAACATAATCCTAAAGGCCCCATTGCAGGAAGAGGAGGTGAAGGAGGGCTAGGAAAATGGCTAGCAAGGATCGTCAGGAAGGCAATTCAAACAGATACATATATGTGTTTCAGCTCCATTCACCAATGTGACTTCAATAGACATTTCTAAAATCTATAAGTGCCTTTTCAAATTCCAGATTTCAAGAGAAACTCCACAAGTTTCATCCTTTTCTTAAGAAAAGGAAGAGTTTTTCTATCAGAATCCCCTACATCTTAATGCTTAAAACTATACAGTAAGGTATCTGCTCCTATAAAAAATAAACTGATTCCTTAATAATTAGCTACTACTATAACAGAGGTGAGAGAAAGAAGTTATTTTTCTCAGGGAATAAATGTCCCCATGGTACATCAAAATACTTCTCTAATTATGCAGAGAGAAAATAAAGCAGAATTAGAATCTGTTTGCCTTAAGAGAGGGCAGAAAGACCAACAGGGTCAATATAAAGTAAGTTAAATAAAGCTTATGGTAGGTAAAGTTGTTCTCTAGCTAGCATGGGTATTACTGAATGTTCTCTCTCCAAAAAGTGAAAACAAAATGAATAAGGTCTGGAAAGATTTATATGAACTGATGCTGAGTGGAAGGAGTAGAACCAGGAGAATTTTGTACACAGAAACAACCACAGTATGCTAGGAATTTTTCTGGTAGACTTAGTACTTCATTGCAATGCAAGGACTTAAAAAATTCCTAACGGACTCGAGGCAAAATGCCTTCCACATCCAGAGAAAGAACTATGGAATTTGATCACAGAATGAAGCAGACTGTTTTCTTTTGTATTTTGTTTCATTTTGTTTTATGATTTCTCCCATTCATTTTAATTCTTCTATGCAACACGTCTAAGATGAAAAACGATTGTATGTGTAGAACCTTTATAAAATTGTATGTTGTTTCAAGGAGTGGGGAGGGAGGGGGCAAGGAGGGGAAAAAAACTAAGATATATGGAAGTGATTGTAGAACACTGAAAACAAATAAAATAATTTAATAAATATTAATTAAATAATTATTTAATAAATAATTTTTAAAAAAGAAAAAGAAAAGAAAATGGATACTATAAATGAGAGACCAGGAGTACTACATCAAGGAGTGAATTCTGATACTGCTGAGAGAATCATAACAATATTCTTAGGGGCTTAGCACAATGCTCTTCACAGAGCTGGCATTTGAAAATTGGTTGTATTGTAACAAACTACTCGCATTAGAATCTCCTATCTCACTAAGAAAACTGAGGCCACGTGCGGTGGGCTCCCTCAGCTTCATCTGTCTGTTCGTCAAACCATCTTGGAATCTTTAGTCCATTGTCCTCCCTCATCACACGATAGATAATAGCACTATTTCTGCATGAAGACTAATTACCCTAATAATAACCATGATTCCTTTCCCTCTAAAGACTAACACAAGCAACATTCCTTCTCTTGGCTACATCTCCAGCCTTCCCCTCTTTACCAGCTCCTCATCTGCCTACCGTGATTCCTGGGTTTTCCCAGTGCTAAAAAAAAGCCTTCCCTTCATACCCCTACTGTTCATCTCCTTCACCGCTACCTTCACTGCTAAACTTCTTGAAACAATTCTTACCTTGAATTGCCTTCCTGACAATCCTTACTAACCATTTTCCTAGCCCTCCACCTCCATTTTTCTGCAATGGGGTCTTTAGGATTATGTTCATAAGAGGCTATATCAAATTTCTTTATAGGCTCCATTGTGATTTATGTGCTTTAGATCAGAGGTTGAAATGCCCCAGGTAAGAATGGTTCTTATATTTTCAAATAAAGTTTTGTTGTATTTTAAATTGTAAAAACCATTCTTAGCTTGTAGGCATATAAATACACACTGCTCCAGATTTCTGACCCTCACTTGAGGAAAACAGTAGAAGATATGTCATACTACTCTTTAGTTTGATCCTTAAAGACCCAAAGTGACCATTCAGACATTTTAAATTTAGAATGATAAATTTCCAGGCCAGGACTCCCTCAAAGATCTGTTCCCAGCATCATCAGCTCCTCATGTGCCTATAACCAGGTCTCTATCTGCCCACTCAGATTCATAGACTGTCACACAGCTAGTTCAAGGCCGAGCGAGAACTTAGCCTTGTGACTCCATGTTTTGCTCCTCTGCACAAGGTGCCTCATGAGTCAAAGACCACCAGACTGCAGACCATGTCTCCCATAGCCTTTCCACCTTGAACTCAACTTTGCCCTGGCCTGTCTCCTTCTCCTGCTCCTTACCTTCTCTCTCATTTGTATGTCAAGTTGTGACTTTATCTTGAACTGCCAACACTGACTGTGCACTGCCTGCAAAACTCAGCTGTTTCTTCCCCATTTCTCATGAACAGAGAGATGTCAATTCCCACCATTCATCTGCTCATTTCAGACATCGACACCATGGTAGTGGTTCTCCTACTTACTAATCATCACTGCAACCGTTGCTTAGCAAGTTTTCCTGGCTCCACTGTCTTCTCTTTGCAATTCATCTTTCCAGTTTCCAGAACAATCTTTCTGAAGCACAAATCTTTTCAGGACACTCCTCTGTTCAAATGTTTCTGCAAACTCCTATTGCTTCCCAAGTAAAGTTCAAACTCCTTTACTTGCTATTCAAGATCCCTCAATCTGGTGCCACTCTAAATTCCATCTCATCCAATGTTGCCCCTGTATACTCTACACTCCGGTCAAAATGGACTATTCTCTGCCATCAAAAGGAACACTATTCTTTTGTAAGTTAAATTCTATTTCATTTTCATGAAGATCTGTCTTCTTTTCCTCCCATCTTATACCCACTCCCACTGGGGGAAAAAAAAGAAAACAAAACCCTTATTACAAACATACAGTCAATCAAAACAAATTCCTGCATTGGCTATGTGCCCCCTAAAAAGATGTCTATTGTGATCTATCACCTGATCTTAGAAAGAGGATAGCATGAAAAACATTGTTTTCATACCTCTGTCACCATGCCTTTGTATCAAGGTAATCCACTTTTATCACTGCCCTCATCAGACTTAAAATCTACTTCTCAAAACCTGCTCCTTTCTCTCCTTTTCCTTGAGCTAGTTTACCAACTGCTTTACTGGTTAAAAAAGTTGTGTGTGCCATGACCTGCTCAACTACAAAAGTTACTTACTGCTAGCTAATCAGGGTACTTTTGTCTGATGGGCCAGTCTAAACTGGCACACTATAAATTCTGAACCAGGGCAGGCTATAACAGCTAAGCAATAAACATCACAAAATGGCTCCTGGCACCAACAGCTCTGTTATGAGGGAACCAGGGGATTAGGATAGCAAGTAGTTAATTGTGGGAATTGAGTGAACCACACTCACTCCATCTTGTGACTCAATTCTGGAGCTAGCTCAGTTCCCTTTATATTCAATTATGGGTCTAGTTCAAATTCTGTCTTGTGAGAAGTTTATTCAATTATGGGAACTAGGAGAAAACCTTATTGTATTGTTTGAACCTAGCCCTGGTATGGCTAGGAAGCTGAACTACCTCTGCCTGCTGTTTAGAGACCCTTAATCAAGGAACTACGCTGTGCTGACCAGAAACCCAGTCACATTCAAACACTGATGCAAGGCATTTTCTCACAATTATACATCTCAAGCAACCCTTATGTCTTATCTAGAAAGTGGCTCCAGACGGATCATTCAGTTATTATTTCCACATTCCTTGGACTGTTAGAGACACTTGGGGAGAGTGGGATACCCCTTTTTCTGAATTCAGGGAACTATCTCTGTTTGCTCTTTCCCTCCCAACTTGGAAAGTTCCTAATCTTTCATCCCATTAGAAATCAGATTATCTAATATTTTGCTGTTTCTTTTTAATTAACTGGCCTTATTTGATTAATTGTTTTTAACATATAAAAGTCTGGGATTCAGGGTCCAGCCCCAAGCCAAAGAAGGTGCCTGGTCCCAATTTGCTAGGCAACTGGCAACTGGCAAACATTACTTAGTAAATCGATTTGCTCAGAAGATCAAACCTTTGTTTCCTCAGTCATTTCATCCTTCACTCACCACAGTTCTTAGCACACTCAATCCCTAGATAATTAACAAAAGCCAAATCAGGTGCTCTCTCTTTGACACTATATTATAACAGCTGAAGCTAAGGTCTATAAGGAAGAAAGACTGCAATAAGGTTAGGGAATAAGAAAGATGACAACAGCTAAAAGCCAAAAAGGCCAACCATGTTTGCATGTATATAATATTTTAAGTAGACATGAGCAAGATAGACTCTCATGAATTACTAACTGAAGGCTAATAAAAAAGAATAGGTAACTATTATGAATACAATTTTATAAGAGTTGTAAGTCCAATTTATTTACCTCAGCTCCCAGCATGGATTTAATGGTTCTAATGTAGGTCTCTATCCGGTCATCCTTTAGTTCAACCCAGGCAGGTGGGCTCATTTGCATACCAATGGGACCAGCTATCTTCTCCAACATACCAACCAAATCTCGGGCTTGGTCAACAGCTCTCTTTGGGTAAAACAGTGCCCAGAAATGCATAGGAACCTGGGAACAGCCACAAATGTTTAAGTATAGCATAGGTCTGCAAAATAGGTCTTAAGCAGACACTAGAAAACACTCAAGTTGACAGTCTGAAGGCCCTTTTCAGGTCTTTGATTTGCTCATTAATTACTGTCCTGTCTTATCTAATCTCTACCACAGAGCTGCTATACCCTATCAGGGATAGAACTACTAAGACCAGCTAGCCAACAAAGCATATTTTCCCTGCTGTCTTCTCCCACAAACTGCACTTTAATATGGTGGTAACTCTGGATTCTAGTGGCTCCCTTTTTATATCCTTGGAAGAAAGAAGTGTAAAAGAGGGCAATGGACTCCCCTGTCACTCACCGTCCTGCAGCAAGCCCAATGCTAAGTCCCCACGATGGCTCTGGTTCACTTCGAGGACCCAGTGATCGGTGAGAGCACTACTTCTGCTGCCTCACCAGCCAGTAGGTCAGCACAGCAGGTGAGTCCTTTGGGACAGGACCATTTGGCTGGCAATCTCTTTACAAAATGGCAACACAGCCTTCTTGCTTCGTTTGCCAGAGTCTCAGGAACGCTAAAATCCTCTCTGTCAGTTTGACAAATGACTTACCGTTAAAATGGAAGGTTCTCGGGTTACTTCCTTAGTCCAGTTTAATTCTTGAGAGGTGATGAATGAACTGTTTCTCAAGTTTATTCTTTCCATTGGTAGAACACGCCCTGAAATCTAAATGAAAAATAGTAAGTCTAAGGAGGGAATACCAAAAGATGCAGGCAGATCAGATACTAAGTACTGATTAAACTATGAATCTTGAGACTGGCAAATTTTAGGATAAACACAGTCACTGAGTTAGGAAAAATAAGGAAGCTGTTAAGGAATAGGTCAATGCTGACCAATTGGAGGTGAAATTTCTAGGGAATCCCTGCTCTCCCGTGCACCTCCCACAATGCCCCCAAGATATGTCCTTACTGCTGCCAGAATAACCTTTCTTCATGCCACCCCTCTGTCCAAAGGTTTCTGAGACTCTCTAGAGTCTCCTGAGTATTCAAGGCCCTTCAACCTGTGCCGCACTAACTTGCCTGCCTCACCTCACGCTACCCCACCATGCATTCTACATTCCAAAATGAACCATTCTCTGCCATCCACAGAAATGCTGCTTTCCCACCCCCTTCTTTTGCACACATTGTCTTCTTTGCTTTAAATGCCTCTCTTTTTCCTCTTCACCTGCTGAACAGGTGAAGCTGAACAGTCCAATATTTGTGGCCTATCTCACATGACACTTCTTCCATGAAATTTTATCTAACTCTTATTCAGTTAACCTTTCTCCCTCAGACCTGATGAACACTTTATTTTTCAAGTTATATAATAATATGAAAAGTATCACATACTATGCATTATAACCATCTAAGAGAATAGAAATCTTTTAAATTAGAACCCACTGGTGCTTTATATGGAAATATAAACTTGATTCCTATGGGTTTCTTCAAGATAAAGAGATGAATAAGCCTTTCAAAGAACAAATACTGGAAGGAAAGAAAAAACAAAGGAGAAAAAGAGTATGTCTCATAGGGCAATATTTTATGAAGTTAAAGGTTAATGCTAAACAAAGGTCACTCTAAGTACTAGAATAAAAATAGCTAGTTATAAGACATAAAAACTAAAAGGAGTAGATAAAAGCTAAGAACAAAAGGGATACGGAAATACAGGAAAGAAGGGCTCTTGGACTAAAATGGAATATACCCAAGTAGGTCCATAAAAATAAATTTGCCTAAACTCTTATGAATTAGGTCAAGATGACTTTTTTTTTACATTTAGTAGATGTATATGAAAATTTAGGTACTCAAGGAAGGATGCACAGTGAAGAACATTTGACCATCTGAATGGATTCCACAGGGTCACAAATTTAAAGCTCAAAGTGACCTCATCTGGTCTAACTTCTCATTTTACCAATGAAAAGACTGGGGCCCAGAGAGATTATATCAGTCAACAAGCATTTAATAGATGTTTACTACATGCCAGCCATTGTGTGAAGCACTGGGGACACAAACAAAGGCAAAAAACAGATCCTGTCCTCAAGGAGCTCCCATTCTAATGGGGGAGATAGCATGACACAACTATGTACAACCAAAACGCATACAGTGTAAATGGAAAGGAATCTCCACGCTAGCAGTGAAGGAAACCAGGAAAAACCTCTTGCACAAGTTGGGATTTGAGATGGGACCTGAAGGAAGCCAGAGAAGTCAGGAAGAAGAGAGGAAGGAAAGCATCCCATGCATGGATCATTAGAGAGAAGTTACAAAAAGTAAACTTAGGTTTGATGTAAAGAGCTGTCCCAAAGTGGCACAAGCTGCCATGGCCAAGGGGAGGTAGGACTGGTCTCTAAGGATTCTTCCAACCCAGAGACTCTGAGGTAAGAGCACTACAAGATAACTACAATTAATACATAAAGAATGAAAATAAGGGGCAGGATGGAGGATAGAAGACCACAAAAGGCAAAAAGAAGAAATTACAAAGCACAGGACCCAGACAGCCTTCAGGACGGAAAGACCAGAAAAGAATTAGAAAACAGGACAGTCTGAAAATTCTATGGTCTGTATTCAGAAAAAGTCATATTTAGAGAAGGGAAAAGAAAAATAACCCACAGAAATACTGAAAGGAAAACACATCATATAAGGCCTTAAATAAGACTTAAGTATAGTAAATGCCAAATGGCATCCTTAGTTCTAGTTTGATAAAATATAGCCTATGTCCCTGGAAATGTGGAAAAAATTATGAAAGACGCTGAAAAATTAGATTAAGAAAATTCAAGTTTGATGGAAATCCAAAGAGAAAAATTACAACTAGAAAAGGTGTTCCAGAACAAATCAAAGGCATTTAACATCTGAATATCACTCCTTTCATTTTCCTAATGTTCCCTGAATCTCTAGTACTGATTCTGACCCCCATCCCATGTTCTTCCAGCTTGCCTTATGCACATCTGTATCCAGACATAGCCCCCATCGTATCATTTCATTGTTGGCCATCTCATTCTTTGAAATTTTCTTCAGCAGGTTTCCCAGAGCAGTGTGGTGCTGTTTAGGGCTTAGATTGATCTGTTGGGTCAAATCCTACATAAAATTCGAAGAGGAATAAAGGATTGTGAGGATTGCTTCTCCTAATTCAGAGCTACATAAAGCACAGCTTTCAAAGTGTAGATCTGTGAAAACTCCTTCCCAATGAAATTAGCAAGGACTTACAAGAAGCTCAAAGATTTATAAAACAAATCTTAAAATTTACACAATGACTACATTAACTCATCACTGAGCAACGCTAAAATACTTCAAAATGTATTTACATGCTGTGACCCTATTGGCTTCAGATGTCACAGATGGGGAAGCACACTTCTTATTGTTTAGCACAAAAATGATCCAATACGAGACATAGGTTTGGTAACATGGCCAGTGTTATGAATTTATTTTTGTTTAACTACTAACTTGTTACAAGGGAGGCTTAGTCAGTGAGAAGAGTAAGTGATGTTTAAAAAAAAAAAAGGACCACCAATAAAACTTTTCAAGGAAAAAAGATCTAACCAACACACACACACACACACACACACACAAAGAGAGAAAAAGAATGTGCTGACTTTTTTTTTAGGAAGGAGATAGTCCTACAAACATTTATTAAAAACATATGAAAACAGTGTATGTGTTGGGGAGGAACCCCTCCTGAAAATACAAAGATGAATGAAATACAAGGTTTTAATGATTTTAACAATATTTTTTAAAATGTTACTTTAATGATATAATATCCAGAAAAGGTACATTTTCAACTCCTAGATCTACAATCTGTCAAGTAACAATAACAATAGCCAATATTTACATAGCACTTCAAGGTTTGTGATATTATCTATTTGATTTTTTGTAGCAACCTTGTGAGACAGGAGCTGTTATTAGTCCCATCTACAGAAACCATGACCTACCTAGAGTCACACCAGCTAGTAAGTATCTGAGGCAGAATTCAAACGTAGGTCTTTCTGGATCTAAGCCCAGAACTATAAATGCTATACTGCCTGGCTACCTCTATATCAAATTCCATTTGGTATGTTATTAGAAAGGGAATTTGGTTATGCCCATGAAGTAAACTGTAATAGTGACAAGTTCTATTATTACTCAGTGGACTATCACTTCCAGCTCTACAGGAAGGATTCTTAACCTGTGGTTTGTGAACTTGTTTGAAAAAATCTTTAAAATTCTATTTCAAAATAACTGTTTTTCTTCATAATCCTATGTAAGAAGTGACAAACAGGATGTGAGAGTGAGGAAGGTAATATGGCACAGAGTGCTGGATTTAACCTCTTCAAGCTAAATGTGTGTGTGTACGTCCCTCATTGCCAAAGAAGACCATGCCATCACAGAAATGATGACATGACCCGCACTTGACTTTGTTTTGAGTAAGTGAGGGTTGTGCAAGTCACCAGCCTTACTTCTCCTCCAGAGCCATCTGAATTCAGTGACCAGATATTCATCAGGATGACTGGAGAAGACCCAGGATGAGGCAATTGGGGTTAAAGGACTTGCCAAAGGCCACACAACTAGTGAGAGTCAAGTGTCTGAGGTGAGATTTGAACTCAGGTTCTCCTGACTCCTGCACTGGTGCTCTATCCACTGCACCACCTAGCTGCCCTAAGCTAAATATTCGCATTCAACAAAAGTGTTGTCCTCAAAGCTTAATGTATCCAGATGGCTTACTGTCATCAGATTAGAACACTTCTCTGAGCAGGAAGAGTTCATTGCTAATTTGAGGGAATGCTGAGTCAATACACAGCTGGCAATAGTAGAGTAGAAAAGGAGTGGACCGCTTTCAGAGAGTCGAGGTCTGATTTGATGAAAATGATAGGGAAATTCAGAAGCTTCTAAATGAAAAACGAGAACTCTACAGGGTATATATAGTTCAGGTATACTAGTAGGATAGTTCCTTCATCTCCAAGAAATCAGCATTCATTTCCATCAAAAGTAAAATACAACTGAAGCTTAGAGAGATGCAGGATTCTTGGATTGGTAAGAAGGCAGATGAAATTCAGTTTTAAACTGATAGTAACAATCCAAAGCACTTTTTATGATGTCCTGAAGACTATTTGTGGGCCAAAGGCGTATGGTGCATCTCAACTACTCAGTGCAGATGGAGCCATATTGATTAGTAATAAGGACATGATCCTGGAGTGTTCTCAACAGACCGTCATCAATCAATGCTGAGGCCACTGATTGCTTACCTCAGGTTGAAGTCAATCCCTCTCTAGACAAATTTCCAACTGAAGAAGAGGTTCTGAATGGCATTAGGCTCCTCTCCTGCAGCAAAGCACCTGGTGCTGATGCTAGTTCAGCTGAGGTTTGCAAGGTAGGGGGTCCATTGCTTATAAAAGCTGACTGAAATTTTCTAGGCTATATGACAAGAAGAGGTTATCTTCCAGGAGTTCAAGAATGCCTCCAGTGTCCACATTTATAAATGTTAAAGAAATATTGTCCTATGACAATCACAGGAGGGGGGTCTCTCTTAGTCATTACTGGTAAGATTCTTGCCAGAACCCTCCTTAATAGGCTGATGCTTCACCTGCAAGACAGCCATCTACATGAGAGCCAGCATGGCTTCAGAAAGAACAGTCAATATGGTGTTTGCTGCCTGACAACTTCAGAAGAAATGCCAGGAGCAGAACAGAGACCTGTACACAATGTTTGTAGGTATGAAAAGGCCTTTGATACAGTCAGTATCAAAATACAGCTTATGGAAAATTATGTCAAAATTTGGTTGCCTAGAAAAGTTCATCAACATTGTAGTTCAACAGATGCCAACGTGATCCAAGACATTAAAAAAAGTTAAGAACTTTTTATTAGAAATTATGTGTCTAGAAAGCTTCCAGCCCAGAGCTCTCACAAGCTATTTAGCTTTACCAAATGACAGCTTGTAAGCATGAGACAGGTTCCTCCCAGCAGTTACATAGGAAGGTATGAAAAGTATGAATGACTTTCTTTGTAAATTATATTTATTCTGTGAGACTGATAAATTATAAATTTACCAAACCCTACAAGGCGGTACACCTTCATCAATGTCAACAAATATATAACTGCTATAAAAATGCTTTGTGGTATTGATTCATTTAGCAACAAGAGTGGTAGGTAGGTTTGAACTTTGGCATGAATGAATAGGAAAGAAACCTTTTACTAGATAGTGATCTCTGCCATCACTCTACGTCCTATATGATTTTCCAGCAAAGCACAATCAACTGAGACAAGTACTTGAAAACAGGTGAAGCTAACACAGGCTATGGAGAAGACTACATATGGGCAGCTTGAATAAAATTTAGGGGAAAATGTAATTTTAATCCAGTTTGGCCTTTAAAAGGTTCAAAAAACTCAAGTCTTTTAGCAGGACTTCTAGGCTAGAATATACTAAAAGGAATTAAGAAAATGAAGGCAGAATTTAAAGGGTAGAAAAATTCTCTGCTCAAAAAGAACACTGCTTATGGCTCTTTACATTTCCCTAACATCTTTCCTCAAAGAGCCACATAGCAGTGTGGGACAGTGATAAGGGCACAGAACTTTAATTAGAGGAACTAGGTTAAATTCCATTGCTCTTACTTACCTGGTTGGTATTAGGCAAACTGCTTTACCTCCTGGGGTAAAATAAGGAGGTTGGAATAGATGATCTTCAAGTCCCTTGAACTTCTAAAATAATATTTTTCTATGTATTCAAACATTCATCATTATCCTTGGGAAGAAAATAATTTCTCCCTAATTTATAAAGAGGAAAAGCTAAAGCATTAAATACTGAAGAGGCTTGCTTAAGGCCATAACAGAGGTCAGTATGTACACACCACTACTTTCTCAGCTCAATGATTAAATATCTTCCTTTAAAGCAACAGTTGTCTTGTTACCTCATGATAATAAAGACTATAGAATTCTAACCTTCATGGCTCTAAAGTCTTTCTTCATTTTTTCTGGGATCCCAGTCATGAAGGATAGCTCTGGAAGTAGTAAGATCTCTCCTTTTAAAAGCTGAGGGAAGAAAAGAAGGAACTAATGAAGAGGAAGAGACACAGTGGAAAATCATATAGTTTCCTATCACTCTTTGGTGACTACTGGCTACATGCCTAGCTCTGTAGGTACCATGGCTTTCAGGCACATCCTTCAACTGGCCATATTCAGCAATACATGGTTCTGAATAAGGAAGTAGTTAAATCTCAGTAATTCTACTTTATTCCTTAATACATCAGAAACTGTCTTAGCTTGAGCTGTTATTTTAAAAAGCATGTACTTACCAGTAGACTGTACAATATTGACGTTATCAGGAGAAAAGGTAAAACTAAAAGAGACTTGTGTCCCTTTGGTATCCCAAGACACAATCACAGCCACACCGTGGTGAACAGTGTGGCCACCCAGTATGCATGTGTAAGGAGCTTATATTTTTCTGCCTTCAGTGTTTGCATCTGATGACATGTGATGAAACCAGTTGCAGGGTGGGGGGTTGAAGGTTAAGACTGTTTTCTCTCAAGAAAGGAGATTCTACAATTTCCCTAATTAAACTGGTCTCACATTTTAACATTCATGCTCAGGGCATTTTTTCTTTTATTTAATTTAGATCCCTCATGATGTCTTCTAGTGCCTCCTTATGGATACTATTCATGAAAAAGTATCAAGGAGCAGCTCTGACTATATTACTCTTCACATATATATGTATATATAGTCTTTTTACAATTCCCAAAACATATTCCTCACAACCTCATGAGTTAGGCAGTCATTGCAAAGCTTAAGAGACTCATGCCATATGAAAAACACTGGAACGAATTTTGCAACTATAATATAATAATAAATCCATGATTCCTGAAAGTTAAAAAACTATTCTGGAGACAGTTGACAGTAGCCAAGAACTTAACAGAGAAGTGTAGATGTCACAGTCCCACTCACCCTCCCTTGGTTATTCTGCCTCTCACTGGGCCTGTGGATCAGAAGTGGCTGGTCCTCCTCCTTAATTGTGATTCCATAGTTTTTGCTAGAGAAAGGCAGAGGCAGAAAAAAATATTTAGAAAAATGTTCATGTTCCTAAAGCGACAAGTTCCACTAACTGAGCTTCTTAAGCAGTTCTGTGGCACAATATTTGCATAACAGTCTTTGTCAGGATTCCATTGGGAATAGATCATCATTTATCAATAGTGTCAAAAAGAAAGATCAATTTAAATTAAGCGGTTATAAAGTAAGGTTAATAGGCTAGAAAGAGTTTGTTATCTATTGCCATCAGGTTAAAGGCTTTGTTAACCAGACAGTACTAACAGGAACACATCATTAACTCAGTACTTTAATGATCTCTTCATCCAGCCTCCTCATCCAACCAGCTATACCAAAATAATAATGACAGTCACCATTTAAATATGTGGGACTTCAAGGTTTGCAAAGTGCTTTACAAATAATTCTCTTTTCATCCTCACAACAACCATGGGAGGGAGGTGCTAGTATTATCCCTATTTTACAGATGAAGAAACTGAGGCAGACAGCTAATAAGTAACACGCCCAGGGTGGATCTGAAGTCAGGTCTTCCTGACTCCAGGTCCAAGGGTCTATATACTAACAGGAGAAACTACCAGCAAGCAGGAAGTGTAAAAGATAGCACATTCATGCCAAATATCCTGGGAGTTATTCCTTAGTTTATTATTTAAGAAAAATCATGAAATTCAAGTCCCTTCATCCTCTTCCTTCTCTGGGTCCACACTCAGTCTTTCCTACCTGTAGTATTCCAAGAATGTAATCTCCTTCCCATCAGACATTATGAAGCTATCTTTTGGAGTTTTATTCCAGTCAATATCATCAATACGATAGGTACGGTTGTTGTATCGGGTTATAACAATGTTGCCAACCAGCAGCTTGGTACATTCATCCTGGAAGTTTTCACTGCTCTGTTGATATATAGCATGCCTTTGGGGAAAATAAATCAAAGGGTTTTGACTTCATTACTGAACAGAAAAAACAAAATAAAACACAGAAGGGACAGAATAATGAAACAGGAATCAGGGCAGGTGATCTGTCCCTTCCCCGCTCCCCTCTTCTCTCCTTTCTCCCCGTTTCTCTTTGTCTCTTATTCTCTTTCAGCAAGGTCAACTACTTATAGCTTCAAGTTTCTCGTCTACAAAATGGAAATGAAAATCACTTCTCTATGAATTAACTTACTAAATTACTGAATTAACCAAACTGAAAATCACCAACATAATACATAAAATGCTATAAAAACACTTTGTTAAAGGCTACAATGAGGAAGAGATATTGGAGTTGTGTTTGGTCCCTGATGGCAGAGCCAAAACTCATGGGTAGAAGTCACAAAAAGGCAAAATTTAAGTACTGTGTCTACAAAACTAGTAATTACAGGTACCTGAAAGTAGAATGAATGAGTTGCCACAAAAAGTACCGGATTCTCCCCCATTGGAAGTCTTCAAGCAGAGGCTGGATGAGCCCTTTTTGGATATGTGACAGTATGGATTCCTTTTCAGATATAAGATAGGATAGACGGTCATAGAGACCCTTTCTAACTCCAAAATTCTGTGATATTCTGATCTGTTGTACATCTTATGCCACTAAAATTAGAATTAATAAATTCTAGCCTTGACTTGCTCATAATTTTCATGAAGGGCAAAGAAGTAGATTTTTTCAAGCTCAAGCTTGAAATATCAAGCTATTGTTGATTCCCAGCAAAATGATGGAAGAGATTATTAAATAAATGGTTTATGTATAACAGGAAGCAATGATCACTAGAAACCAACACAGACTTCCTATGAACAAATTATTCTAAATTTCATTTCAGTTAGTAGACTGGTAGTTCAGGAAATCGCTGTATTATTTCTATACTTCAGTAAGGTCTTAGATAGCCTCATGTACAAAATGGAAAAATATATATATTATACATCTATATATATACACACATACATACACACACATACATATTCTACTCCACTAACACAACCATCATCTTAAATTGAGAGCTTCATCACCTCTCACCCAGACTATTATATTAGTCTATAATTTAACTTGCACTTTTTTCCTTTTCCAATTCTGTTTCCATATCGACATTCCTATTTCAGTAACTTCCTTCTGCCTCTAGGATAAAATACCAATTTCTTGACCTGAAATTGGGGGCTTTAATCATCTGGCCTGCAGCCTCCCTTTTCAGACTTATTTCACAAGATTCCTATGTATGCATTCCATTGAACTAGAATCAGTTGTTATTTCCTATACTTGACATTTCTCCTGTCTGTCCATGTGCTCACAGAAGCTGTCTCCCATACTTCTCACTTTCAGCATCTTCACTTATGTTCTTCCAAGGTTCAGATCAGGTGTCACCCTTCCCCCCCTCCCCTTGCCCCCAAGAGTTAATGCTCTCTTCCTCTTCAAATTACTTTGTAATTCCTTTTCTAAATGTGTGTTACATCCTCCACTGAAATGGAAAATCCTTCAGGGCAGGAACTCTTTTTTGTTTCCATCTCCGTATCCAGCACAAAGCTAGGACTTAATAAATATCTGTTGAAATGAATTTAAGTATGGACAGGGAAGAAAGAAACAGAAAGATTGTCAGGCAAAAGGCAATAGGGTTCAGGAAGGGTTTATCACAAAGTAGCCACAAATAGCCCTGACAGTGCAATTTAGAGAACAGAACCCCATACCTAATATTTCTGAGGAAAACTGGCTTAAAAGCACTATGATAATGAAGCTTTTGTCTATTTCAAAATGTAATGGAACACGTTCTCTGGCCCTCTATCCTAGTCAGGATGCTACATTTGCCTCTAAGGGTTCCAGAAGTGTTAGCGTGTTTCTCTTCTCTGGACAGTCTATGCCAGCTATTTTCTCTCTCTACTATTAGGGGCCAGTGACTAGCACCCCGATTCAATTAACTATCTGACAATGACTGACTTTCTACGAAGGATATTTATAAGTACAGACATGCCTCCTTTCCTCCATAACACCAAGGGCACATTCGCCTATAACATCTCAGTCTCTGGGTTCAAATCTTAGCTCAGTTTCACCATACCACTAGTCTCACCACATTCAAATCCAAAGGCAGCAAGTGATGTTGGACAGGTCCTCATATAAGCCTCCACTGGGAGGAGGACTAAACGATTAGGGAAACAGGGATCTGAAGATCATGTCTTGCTCCTTGACACATATGTACTGAGATGGCTGCAATACGTGGTCTGACTCTGGGATTCCTGCAGCTTACTCCAGTGATCTTTTGAAACTGTCAGAGATTGCACTCCCTTTACCAAGTGAAGGAGTGAAGGAGTCTCTGAGAGCCACTGGAAGGGGACAAGGCAAAGTGCCAGTAGATAGAGCTGACAGGGCTTTCTGAATGCCTTAACAGCCAATCAAAGAACTTCTCTTCCACCACATGAAATGGAACCAGTTACAGAATTATCCCTATATGCTCTATAATCTCTCCAAGGCAGTTCTTTACATGTCATCACAATTCTCCCAGAAGCTATGTACCCTGAGCCTTCTACACAGAGACTACATCAGCCAAATAAACTTTGGACTCACATTACAATTATTCATTTTTAAAATTAAAGTCTTTTTAATGAAATTGTTTTCTGTATTAAATTTTTAATTTTTAAAAAATTAAATTTTAAATTTTAATTAAGCTAATATAATTAATTATAAATATATTTACACCTATTTATATAAACACACACACAAAAATGGAAATATAAATTATAATTAAATAATTAATAATTAAATTAATAAAAATTTTAGAAAAAATTTTTTTAAAATTAAATCCTACCACCATAATGACAAAAAGTCAAATCCAACAGTTTTTAATTTTTCCTCTCTTATTTGGAAGAGAAGATAGGTAGAAACATCTAGAATGATTAATTCATGCATGCCAACCCTTGATCACTTATTGTAGAAAAATTATTAAGAATTTTCCAGAATCAAGAAAAATAAATGATCCTTTGCCAACAGAAAAATCCATAGAACTCTAAAAATAAGAAGCTAAGAATTTAACTCACCCAGATCCATCATTATCAAACTTTAAAACAACTTTAAAGATAAAAGAATCTTTCAAGCCACTAAGTTTCTCCTGAATGAGGGTCTCCCCAGATGTGTCTGCCATAGCTCCCAGGTTATTAAAAGGGACAGATGAAGATCAAATTCAGAGAGACTGACAACTATGCATTCTGTTCTATGTAGGGTATATCCTCCACACAGGGTTCCTCTGAGAATATATGATTTGCTAGAACCAAACAAACAAGATAGGAAAACAGACCAGACTGTTCTACAAAGAATTCCAAAAAGGATGTGAATCTGAACCTGTAAGTAGATAAAAAAAATTACCCTATCATGTGCTCCTACCTTTCCCAGGGATCTAGACAGTTGCTCCAGAATGATAATGTCACCCTGGGGATGTAATCAGTTCTACACCTCCTCACTTCATCATTCCCCTCCCCCCACTCCTACTAAGTGGGGAAAGAATTTGAGATTTCTAGGAGTCCAGCAAATATCTCATCTAGTAGAAAGGAATAAGCACTTATAGAGTAGTACTGCATGGCATAAACTGTGCTAAAGTCCCTGACAAATTTATTACCCCGTTTAATCCTCACAACCCTGGAAGGCAAATGCTAATATTATCACCCCCATTTACCGTTGAGGAAACTGAGGCAAACAGAGATTCCGTGACTTGCCCAGGGTCACACATTTAGTAAGTGTCTGAGATTGGATTTGAACTTAGGTATTCAATGATTTTATGTCCAGTGCTCTATCCATTGTGCCACCTTCCTGCCCTCATATAATTTATAATTAAAATGAAAATTAAATTAAGGGAAAAAAAATCAGGGGAAAGAAGTGGAATATAAAGAGGGTAGAAGGCAGTAGCAATGGCAAGGCAAACCTGCCCTTGGAGTTAAGTCATTCAACAGCCAGAAGACAGAACAACTTGCATGTCGTTTACAAACTAGTCTGACACTGAGCACAGCAAACAGAGAGAAGTCTCTGCTAAAATCTGATATTTATTGCCTCCTCTGACAAAGAAATCTCTGTAGCTTAGCCTGGGCTTCAGTTTCCTCTAGTCCCCTAGATTCTGTTGATCCTCTTGTGGACCTGTGACTGTACCAGCTTCGAGACTAGAACCTTTCCTTATGAAAATTCCTATGAAAATTCTAGCTTCTAACTTTGTAGCATTTCTCACCTATGGTGTCATGCACTCTCCTCAATCAGGAAAGTTTCTTTGATAAAGTGAGCATTCATATAATACTTTAAAACTTGCAACGCACTTTAGTTATTACTTCACTTGACCCTTATGACAGTCCATTTTGTCACCCCCATTTTATGGATGAGGAAACTGAGGCTGAGAAAGATCAAGTGATTTACCTAGGATCTCAAAGAAGCAGATGAGGGAAGAATCTGAACTCAGGTCTTCCTGACTCTGAGTCTAATGATGTATATATTATGCTACCTATCTATCTTTCTTTGTATCATAAAATTGGCTCATGTCTATTTGCCACAGCTCACAGCCGTGACAGGATATGGTTCCTACTTTTGGGGCAGGGGGAGAAGGGGAGAGAAGGAAGGAAAAATAATAAACAGCAGCATAAATTATAAAAATCTGTTTAGTGCCATGTTCCTCCCTGTTTGCAGTCATTCCTCTCCAGGCTGCACTCCTGACCCTCTCAGAAATCTCTTTTCAGCCTGGAAGCTCACCCTACCCTGGTATTTCTCACACTGCAAAGTACTCCCTTTCTAATTGGCTGGTTCCACCCATCACCTCCATTTTAAAAGGAGATCCAGGTCAACCATATTCTTCTTCCTCTCCAGGCTACACTCCTATGATGCTGCCTTCAACTCCCACCCCCCATTTTCAATGGCCTTTTTCATACTATCTTCTGTCTTTATAATGCTCCTTGAAGGCTGGAGCTGTCTTTCCTCCGATTTGTATTTCTAGTGCTTAGCACTGTCCGGCACATGGTAAGCATTTAACAAATGACTGCTGACTTGACCTGACCTTGTGTTTGCTGTAGGATTAAACACATGGAGAAACTAGAGAAATTCCTACCCAGAGAGTGCAAACTGTTCTTCATCATCATCACCCTCCTTCTCCATTTTGCCTTTGCTCTTCACAGTTTGGTGATCCTCCACTTTACTCAAGTTACTGAAACTTCCCCTACCTGTGATGGGAGGTTACTTTCAGGAGCTGTGATTCATCTTCTGGAGGGAAGGAGGAAAACCCAGCACTCACTTGAAAGTGAGATATAACTAATGTACTGCCAACTGCATCTTTACATATATTTAATAAACCCATTCTGTGTTAACACATCAATATGCTGGCTGCTTTCAGCAACAGGAGCACAAGCCATGGAGAAATCTCAACACAAAACCCAGAAGTAATGCAGAGTGAAAAAAGCAGAGATAAAATATAAACATGTGACTACAATAATGTAAAGTCAACATGGAAAGGTAACTAACTTACCAAATGCAATGGTTCACTGTTACTAGCATAATAACAAAGTCAAAGAACACATCTCTCCTTTTTGTGCATAATTACTTAACTATTTTAGGGAATATGCGCTCTTTAGGAGGGGTTTGTTCATAAGTATCTGTAATGTCAGAATAATACTTCATTATTAAACATCAAGTCTGGTTCATTTGAGCCCAAAGCTTCAATAATGAGATATGAGTTACATTCTGAGGTGCTCTCATGGGGATTTTTATTTTGTTGCTGTTGTTATGAACCTCGGTTCCCTGCATTAGCAGTACGCTGACCAGTGTGGATTAAGCACTTCCTGTGAATGAGAGATGAGCAGTGACAAGTTGAGCAGGAAGAGCAGCATAAAGAATAACAACCTACACTGACACCTTCTAATCACAACCACAGCCATCACTGGTAACCTGAGTTTGCCTGTAGAGAACAAGCATCCATACATATTCCTAAGCATCCAACAAAGTCAAGTGCAAGTCATGTCATCATTTCTCTGATGTCACGTTCTTCTTCAAAAACGAAGGACACAGACAGAATTCCCCCTACTTTGTCTTAAATGTTTCTTTTACTGCTTCTACACCACGAATTACAAAGTTAGCCTGAGTTTCCCGATGCTTGTGTCAAGCTGCTGTTCAATTTACTATTCTTAAGAGTTTCCTCGGGGGCGGAGCCAAGATGGCGGAGTAGAAAGACTCACCTATGCTAGGTCCGAACCCACAGCCCATAGATTTCCTGTAAAAAGAACTCCTGACAAATTCTGGAGCAGTGGAGGCCGCGCAGCAACACAGTGAAGGAGATTTC